>JAOTON010001023.1:0-160000 GCA_034440635.1 Lepas anatifera
GAAGAGTCTGTCTCGGGGGGCTCCAAAAGTTTTCTCAAGAGCCTAGGAGTGGTCGGGGAAGACCTTAAGAGTTTGCCTTGGGCGGCCCCAGGGTGGATCTCTGAGCCCCAAAAATTTTCCCGGGGGGGCAAAAGCTGGTCTCGGGGGCCTTCAAGTGTTTGTTTCAGGGAATCCCAAGGCTGTTCTCGGAGGCCCCGGAGTTTGGTCTCGGACCCATCAAGAGTGATTCGAGGGGTTCGAGGGGCAGATATGGTTTGGAGGTCGGAGGGCCACAAGAGTTGCTCCTGGGGGGGCCAAGGTTATGTCTCGAGGGGCCAATATAATTTTATGGGGGGGCAGAGCTGGTCTTGAATTTTTCGTAAGGCCCCAAGAGTTTGTCTAAGGATGCTCTAAAAAAGTTATTGGTGGCCGCCAGAACTGGTCTGGGGAGCCTTTAAGAGCTTGTCCCGGAGGGGGGCAGAGTTTATTTCGGAGGGCCAAAGGTTGTTTTTGGGAGTCCCCAGATTCGGCCTCGGAGTCCTCCAGAGCTGGTCTCAGGGGCCCCAAGGCTTGATCTCGGGGCCCCAAAAGTTGTTCTCGGGCGTGGGGCAAGATTTTTCCTCAAGGGGCCAAACAATTTTTTCTCAGGATGCCCCCGAATTGGTTTCGAGAGGGGGGCAAAGAGCTTATCTCGAGGGCACCCCAGAGATGGTGCCCGTGTCACAAGGAAAATAATAAAGGGATAACACGTGTTATTTAGCTAAATAGACCTTGAAACAAAACAAAAACATAGGTAAAAACAGCCAATATAAGTCACGTAAAGCCACGTCATACGTTATATTTATTTGTATTGTCTTAAACCACAAATTGTTTCTCTACATGCATGGTGTTGTCAGGTCACTAGTACGCCGCGGTGATAAGTTAGTCTTATTTTGCGCCACTATACGGAACGGTTATAGTGCCACGTGGTGACAAGTGCCGGTGCAAAGGCTAATCTCTGGCAGCAAATAACCGACTGTTTGCCTTGCGCGCAGGGCCCGGACGTCGAATCATTTGAAGGATGCTCACACAGAATCCTGAGGAAGTGGGAAGATTTAAGGACGGCTGATTGATTCTGGACAGAATTAACTCTCTTTTAATATCCATCGACAATATGCAAGCTGCGAGGTCACCTCAGCTCAACTGGGGTGTCTTCTTGTAATTTGCAAGATTAAAAATGACTAGAAAAGACCAGCAGAAACGAATATGAAGCCCATAGTTTTAGAACCAGCTTACTCTCAATTTCAGTGCCATGTATATTTTGTCCCTTGAAACGACAAAGCTGTTCCAGTAAGCCGTGGTTGTTTTTTTGTATTGTGCTTTATATGAGTACAGCTGTGCAGTGTTACCTTGATCGAATCACCTTAAATATACTTCTTCAAGTACCTCTTTGTTTCACGAAGGAGAGTAGGTATTGGATTGTATTGATTGAGTACATTTTAAGCACTACTTTCAGTGCCCTTCAGACACCTTCGCAGGGTACTAGCGTTAGTACCTAAAATGGAAGTACCCTAGGAGGCCTCATTTTTGGCACAGAACCAAACGGGGGTACTAATTGCAAAAGTACCCATTTTGGTGTAACTGCAAAAGGGTACTACGGGAAGTACAACCAGCTGTAACAAAAGAGGCGTAGTAAAAGTACTCATGTTATCTGACGAGTACCAAAAATGTCCGAAAAGTGTTCATAGTATACTGAATTAAGTATCCAGAGAATACTCATTTTGGCACGAGCAAAGTGTTCCGTGAGGTGTAAATTTTTCTCTGTGTGTAGGGTGAGTGGTGAGCGGATTTTCAGGGAGCGCCATACGGCTCAAAGGAATACCTTCGGTCCCATGAGGGGAAATGGCCTAGTCATAGGCGGATCCAAGGGGCAAGGGAGCACCTCCCCCGATCAACCCTAGGCACACCCTAAAATGGTCATGGTACCCCTTGAGAGGTCGATGGCGACCCCCTAAACTGTTGATTCCCCTACCATCCCAGAATGTGAGCACCGGCGCCCCCACGATAGCATTTGGTGCCCACCTGAAAGGTTATGGTGTCCAAAAGTGGCACCCCTGTTCTGGATGGTGCTCCCCGATCCTGCCTCTCTCCCGCCCGATCGGCAACCCTGGATCCGTCCATGAGCCCAGTTCCTCTCCATGGATACGGTCACTGGATTTTGGAGTATAGCAGATGCTACATGTGGGCTAGAATGGGCTATGCGTTCTAGTTAATGTGCTAAAGATTGTCTCTTAGTCCCTTTGCAACCTTTCAAGGAACGCTTTGTGTTTTTAGGCCGACATTGTTACAGATTCCTTCTTCCAGAGCTACAGGTGTTTGCCTGAGGAAATAAGGTTATACCGGCTTATAGAGCAAATGCCGGTAAAAAGACTCAAATATTACATTAAAAATAGGTACTCCAAGCTCCAGGCTGCCTTCAGCAATAAGAAGAGTGTAATGATTCGTATGAAGGTAAGATCGTCAGATCCAAGGTAAGAGAGGTCAGCTGAGGGTATCGGCGAATCTTGCACTTCTAAGCCCCCTATCAAGCTAGTAACTAATGGCCATGCTTCCGATAAAACTCAAGCTGTTTTACCTAATTGGGCTGACGTTGAAAAAACATCAGCGCGGTTAAACAATCAACGCATTGAATCTGAAGTGTAAAATAGCTCCTTGAAACATTTTTTGTGTGCGGATTGAGCAAAACAAGACAATCTGCTCGTAAAAAACAGCCGTTTGGAAAGTAAATCTTCACAATTAAACGTTTCTTGGTTATCTTTAAATTGTTCGTGGTGACCTGTATTTCGTACTTCCCAGTCAAACCAAAGCCTCCTACAGCTGTTTGAGGAAATTTATATTCCAGAAGACGTCAAATACACAAAAATCCGACATAATTGAATGGACAAAGTCAGGGGCACTGCCAGCATTGGAGCCGGGAAGCCAGATGCACAATTTGAATTATAGCCAATCAGGCAAATTTTCAAGGTTTGCGATCTTGAGCGTGATGTGAAGATGACTCCAGATCCCAGAGATTCCGTTGTTGTTGTGATAATAGTGGTTTTATTGTGGTATAGTGGTATTCGCTTTCATAGTTGTTAGTCTCTCACTGGCGTGTCAACTCCCTTCAGGTGTTTCCTCCCACCTTTAAGACGGCAAAGATACTCACGGATAAAAATATGCTTGCATTACATAAATCTTGCCCAACAAATTGTATTTCAAAATCTTAGTATTAATATTTTTAATCTTGCATTTTTCAGAAATTTCCATCAGCGTAACCAACCGCCAATCGAATCGACAGAGGCTGGCCAGAATGGTTGGCGCACCCTCGAACCCAAATAACTAACTAGTAATAGAACTAACGAGTGTAACCAGTCACCATGGTCTGATCCAAGGGGAGGGGCAAGGTGGGTATTTTCCCCTCCCCTTGATCGACCCTCGGCGCTCCCTGAAATATCGCTTCCCACCTCTCTCCCAGGATGCGAGCAATGGCACCCCCACGATAGGATTTGGCGCTCACAGGTGGGTGCCACAGACATATCAGTTGTGAAAGGCTTTGCCGTCCAAAAGTGGCGCCCCTGGTCTTGATGATGCCCCCTAGTGTTCATGTTGACCTTTTTCTTCTAATCGCACTATTGTTATCTGAAAAAATATTCCGAGGCAAACTCGGAATGGTGATTTTAACTTAATGACAACCTCGCACTGGAAGTGCTAAACTCTCAGGGTTCGTTGAGATGCCTTGTACACACGTGGCGCTTGGCAGCCATTCGCCTGCTTTCTCCCAAAACAATTTCTGCGTGATGTCAGAACTCCCTATATGGGCTTCTGTAAAACTCACCAGAGCTAAGATGAAGGGTAGAAAAATCATGGCGTGTGCTCTTCGTACGCGGAAGTGACGATTCTTGCGGGGAGACTGCGAGTCCGCACACGAGCGTATCTGAGACCGGTGCTAGTGCCCGTCCGTCCGTGCTGCGTTGAAGTCTCACAGCGACTGAGTGCGCCGCACCGCGGGCCGATGAGAGCCGACGTCCCCTGCGTCACTAAACCGGCGCAGATCCTGGCCCTTCGCCTTTGGAAAATAACCGAGCCTATACCCTGTGATAGAATATTGACACACCAATCAGCCGTGGCAGCTCTTTCGTCCGCCCTTGTCTGGAGACTGGAAATGTTGAACTTCACCGAGGCTTATATATGTAGCTTTCTGGCTGGTGCTCGATCTGGTGGATTTTTCACCTCATCTGGTATGTGCTAACCGGTCAGGACCTTATCGTCGCCCTGAGGTAGCAAATGGTGGCTCGTGACTAAACTGCGCTTCAGGGGAACAACCTCTGGACCGGTGTGTCACCATTGCTTCCTGAGGGTCAAGGTTGCAGCAAGAACAGCCCTCTGGGGACTGTCTCAGGAGGTTGGTTAGGGTTGGTTACTTGATGGTTGCCTGGTACTACGTTGCAGTCATACCCTGTGGCTTCCCTGTCGCAGTCAACGCTAATTTGCAGCGCGCTTTGTAAAATGTTTTATGTTATAATGATTCGGATCATAGCACAAAAACGAGAGGCGGAAAGGAAATGTGTTTGATAAAACAGCGAAACTTTGCGGGCTCACTGTCCGAAATCGAGGGCTGTGAATGGAAAAATACCACGTTCTAGTCATTCGATGAGTGAAACTGGAGTAATTTCCCAATTCAGACAAATGGTTTCTCGGAACAAATTGTGTCCAAAGCATTAAAAATGTTGTTTATCAATATCTCAGTAAAGATCCCGGAGAGGCTTTCCTTACAGACCCCGACCCCGCCTTCCCAATAAGCAGTTCCCGTAATGACGGGAGTTTAGAAGCTTATTTTTAGCGTTCTTCGAAGCACAGGAGCGGCCACCCCGCTCAGGTTGCCCCTTCTTAGGCTAGCTGCCAACCATCATACCTCGGATAAATTATTGAGCGTCGGAGTGCTTCAGGGAAACCGATCTCATATCTATTCCAGGTACTGGCACACCACGAGTCCTGAACAACGAGCCGAAGCCCAACGCTCTACTAGCTCAACTACCGGGGCGGCAAACTGAATTTTTCTACTCCCCGAAATTGTGCGAAATAAAAATGTTTTCCAAATTAGACTATCTAGTCGGTCTTGAGGGCGTGTCAATCGTTCAGCTCATATAAGGCCTAATATTTTCAGAATATACAAATGTTATTTTGCGAGCTATACAAGCACTTCGTACCATCTGTTTCAGCTTATGTGGGGTAAACTTTATTAATTTTCTGTACCACCCGTCGCCCAAATAGCAAAAGCATTGGAACAAGCCGACCGAGGCCTCACGAGACCGTTCGATCGAGTCCGACCTACAAACACTATCATAGGCCATGGAAGAAACAATGCCATTAGCAATAGCGGGCAAACAGAAATCGCCAAATAGGTATTTTTCAAGGCAAAATATATGGGTTTAACGTTTAAATTCAGCCCCTGGAGACAAACTTTGATCACTTGATATATGTATGTATGGAAGTTCGGAAGCATTACGGTGTCGCAACTGAAAACATGTCCAGGCATTTTTGGAAAAGCTTTTAGTTAGATAAAGGCTCTGAATATGCTTTCTGATGGGCGCTTGTGAGGCACAGTATATTCATTTGCTGTCAGTCACTATGTTGAAATTAGTATCTAGGCAATGTGTATTGTGTTTGCATAGCATGTGATTGCCCAAGTAGGGGCATGTTTTTGCATTGTTTCATGTTTTTCGCATTGTTTCAACGGATAAAAGACGAAAGATTCGAGTCCTTTATAGTTGTTTTCCCATCGGGGAAATCCATATATTTTTACGGCATCACGTATTAGTACGTATATGCTTGTCAACTATTTTCGCATTGGCTCTATCTGTAATTTGACTTTCTTGCACATGGTCTTCGAACTACCCCAGATACATGAGCGGATTTAGTACGCTCTATTTACGTACCGAGCGTGGGAACAGGCTTTTCCACTCGTGTAACCGGGAGCCTGCCTTCCGTTCTCTCTGTTACATGATTCGCTAAGTCCGTTCCCGCTGCCGGTACATGACATAGAGCGTACTTAAGCTTCTCATATATCCGGAGTAAATTTACGTACACGTCCCCGCTCTTCAAAATACTGCGGAATCATTTTGTTGGTTTTTAAATATTTTGCAGTTAAGTGTTTTGGTAGTGACCTTGGACACCCTAAAAACGATTAGTTCTTTTAAGGTTCTTTTTAGGGTCCGAGGTCACTCCCACAACACTGCGATTTATGGCACCCTACCTTCAGTAGGCTTTCCGAGAGCTTCTCATTACAAAGTAGTTCGAAATACACGTAACTACCTTTAAATTGGAAAAATGACGAATGCATTTGGAACATGGTTGATGCAGGCTCATAACAGTCGCACACTAAAATGGCAGCAACGTGAAACGACGTACCGTCCGAACACACAGAGCTCGCGTGCTTTGGTAGCGTCAATGTCCAGTTTTATCACTTGTTCGATTCTCGCGTCGTTAAACGCGTACCAGGTAATACTCGTATTGTTTCACAACTGCACCAAGGATTGCTTTGCATCGTTTGGTTTATACGCTTAGATCAGTGATAGGTATTGCACCTAGTTACAGCAGAAGACAGCAGAAGAAGAAGACAGTAGCTACAGCAGAGAAGCATAAGGATAAAATAAGACACCAGCTGAATATCTACAATGATAAACTTCTCAAAAACAGTAAAGATAACTTCAAGATAAAATATAACATGGATCCCATTCGAAATGATAAAGGCATAACCAAAGACAGATCCAAACGTAGCACTCTACAAAAGAGACGTTACAGCGTGTAGATGTTGTTAAAACGGATGGTCTTTCGCATACTTAATGACGGTGGACTTAACGCTAGAATCAATGAATAAAAAGGATTGGGCTCAAGGCAGCAGCCAACGTGGCGGTATAATCTATAACTGTCCGGCGAAACAAGCTTGCTTTAACAGCCTCGAAACGAGGCACTGCTACGTGCAAGATACAGTTATGCCCTCCCCTGGAACTTTTATATTTAGAAAAGAAAATCGTGGTAACTGAATCCCTTTTAAGCATATGCTTTTTATCCCAACACGATCATATGAATTGCAATGCCCCGATTGGGGTTTGCGTATTCCCAGCGTTTCCTGTCGTCTCACTAGAGACGTCCAGAATCGGGTCAATGCACACTCATCTTTTATTTAGCAGCGCCTTCTTTTAGCTGACTCGCCATTCCTGTCGCCGGAAAAGGTGCGCCATGAATGCCCATTAATGGCCCGCCCGTGTAACGCATGGTACGTTTATTGGAGGAAGTGACGCAATTCCGGAGCAATAACACCTCTTAGACCAAAATGCATAAGCATCCATTGATTCGCTGGTACCCTGGGGTCTTAATCACCCGACCTTTAGACCGGATATGGTGTGACGGATTTCATTTTTGATGACTTAACGTGGTCTTCCGTGTCTCGTCTGGACCGGTCGAGGCTCTTAGGAGACTCTTTGAGAGACTAGTTTGGCGAACATTTATGTCGGAAGTGGAACAAATGAAATGAAGAATGACATGAGATTGTAATTTTTCAGCTCAATTTCAACATAAACTTTGTTAGCCCAGTGTTGGAGGCGCAAACTGCGTAGTTAAATTGAAATAGATTCGGTTTTTTATTAGGGGCACTCCCAACAGACTCACTTGCCCAATTACAAGGAGTAGGTATTAGCGTGAGTGTTTAAAAGGAGTTTCCCACTTTTATAATGGATTTTTAACTGAGGTAGCAGTTTCTTAGAGTGTGTCGAAAAACCACTATTGACATATTTAATTTCACACAGAGCTTCTGTATAAAAATTTCGCCAGCTTAGAAGTTCAAAGTAAAGAAGCTTACTACTTTATTTGAAACCATGAAAGAATGCCTTTTTATCTGGCAGCGCATGTCACGTGATAAATGTTAACAAATAGCATGGCCACGCAACATTACATAAAGCTGCCAGATTCACGATTACACGCGATGCTTGGGTCAACCCAGCGTAGTAAGACAATAGGCGATATCTTTGTTTTGAGTGATTGGAGGTGAAAACAAAATGTGGTTTCTTTATGTTTACACCTTTTGTTCATAAGTTGTTTCTTTTATAATTTCAACAAAGTGGTCTATTCCCTTTAAGGGGTGCTTACATCGTGTCAAATCGGACATGGAAGACGTTTTCCTGCCGTGGGGATTGAACCCACGTTTATCCATGCTATCCGATCTGAAGACGGGCAATGAAGCCACTAGACCGCCCGGCCCCAGAACTCAGTGTTAACACTATAAGCGCGTGATCTATTTCGCTGACTCATACATAGGCGCACGCTAATACCCTTACACGTGCCGGCTTTCCTTAACTGGCCCTGAAAACGTCACTCAGCTGCATAGAGTTAGCATCAGCCCGTCAATAGTCCAGAGTATGGGAAACTGGCGGTATTTTTGGCGAAAGGGCAAGGGCCGTGCAGACCAGCTGCAGAAGTCTCGGGTCGCGCATCGGCAGGACAGGTTTCTCGCCCGTCTGTCCGGATTCACCCGGCCGAGGTCGACGCCCCCTCCTCCCCCTCCCCGCCCCTCCCCTGGGTCACCCGGCGGGAGCTCTGAGGTCCGCGCTCCTGCTGGTCGAGTCAGACTTCACATTGCCAGTCGGCAGTACTCAGCCAGAAACCGGTCGAAGGCTTCGTGAGATTGAGTGCCCAGTCTTCCAGTCTTAACACGTGCCGAAGGGAGGGAGGAGCCAAGCCTACCGAACGTGTTCTGATTACCTTATGATACAAGTGGCCGAAATATTTTAGCACCTTCTAGGTTTGGGAATCGGGTTGTCCAGTAGAAGGATGATAGGCTCTCGAACTGCAGTATTGTGGGTTCGAGTCCCATGCCGGCCATCCGTGCAGCCCGATCCAACACGGCGAGAGTTGGCGATGTTAAATTGTCTGGACAGATGATGCGTCACTACCACAAAACGTTTAAGCACCTTTAAGAAAAGCTTCAGGATACTGTTAAGATAATAGCGTCAACATAGGAGCATACCTACATATAAAACTATGCCCCGCCGAAGCAGGGGCGTAGCCAGGGAGCGGCAGGGACAGCCGCCTCCCCCCTGAGCGAAATCCTGGCTGCGTCCCTGTGCCGAAGAAGGTGTTGAAAAAATATCAGGTCAAACCTAATACCAGCATTTTCATCCCATGAAAATCAACTGTATTTAGACAGGGCCATGTGCTAGCAATTGGCGTTTCTACTAAATTGTATCTTGATTATCTTCCCAACCGCCGCATCATAAATCAGCCTCACTATTTACAATGAATGTAATGGACGGGGAGTCCACTCACGTCTCCCATGCCCACTCAATTCATTACATGTGTTACCGCGCGCAGTGGAGGGGTGCTAAAGTGACCCCATCCTAAATTTTCCAGGTGGCTGGAGAACTGCTCCCAGCCGGAAAACACTACCTGGCTACATTTGAGGGAATTTATGAGCGCCTTGATTGGTGAACAAAATTTGAAAATCGGTCTATAATGTTTTGAATCATAGGCGGCGACGACGTAACGTTTGATTTTAAGGGATGGGAGTGCACCATTAACCCATATCTCTCCAGTCAACGCTGCAGGGTAAGTGTTAAAATTTCTGATTTAAGGGGGCATCGTGCCCCGATGCCCCCAGTTCCACCGCCAGTGTTTATAGGCTTTCAAAGTCAGACCTATATTTTGACATCGTTGCTGTCGCGCATTTGCACTAGTTGGCCTGCACTGTATACCGAGTGGTGACGTGATAACGTCGTATAATTGGGTTATATGTCAAGATTACCCACATGAAGGCTTAGATCAAAGGTCACAGGTCCAGATTATTGACCCCAATGTTCCGGTCAGATGACATTATTCAGCATGATGTATGATGTGCTATGAATTGATGGTTAGGGCTGCTCAATATTGAGGTCACAGGTCAAGGTCTAAGATCTTTTTCAAGGTCAAACTCTCATTTCCCGCCCAAAGGCTGATGTTGCACATGCTTGAAAATTTTCATAGTGTTATGTCACAGGTCAGTGACCTTTAATGGCCTTCACCTCAAACTTTCAGAGAGCTTAGTGTGGGGCCTCCTCTCTTTGACCTTAGTCCACTTTTTGTATTCCCGGAATTTTCCCCCATAATCACGGAATTTTCCAATAAGTTTCTAGCACTGCCCAGATTTGACCTTTACGAGCTCGTTTGACCTAGAAGATATTAACCTAGGTTAATGAAGCTTACTTACAACGTGGATCAACATTGCTCTCACACCCCCATGGGCATTTTTATAACCTTCTTTGTTTTTTAGATCTCAGGGGACATTTCAGGACTCCTCCACTGCACACTGACGCCAGACCCCTTCCCACAGCGTGTGTCAAAGGGAAGCGAAGAAGATCCCTGGTAGGGATCTTTGATGGCCATTTGTCAATGTGCCATCACCAGATCCAATTCCGGAAAATAACGGAAGAATGGCAAATCAGATGGGTTCAAAGCTCGACTGTTGTGTATTTTTTAACCACAACAATCTGAAAACCTCATTGAGATGCTAATCCCCACAGGTTTATATGAAAAAGTGAACTTACTTGACCATTGGTTCATGAAGAAGTCAGGGCTGTAACGTCCTGTCTACTCTCCTTGAGATCACCGCCTCGGCACTGTTATATCCCTTTTTAACAGTTGCAACACATTGCACCGTTTCAGAACCGGACAGAGGTTTGTCCACGCTGTCATCCAGACGAAAAGGATAGGCGCCTAAAAGCATTGATTCTTAGCATAGCTGAGCTTTGTAGGACTACACCTGAAAAATGTAAGCATTTGTAATAGCAATTTTAGAGACTTGTTACTGCTATCAACTTCATTTTTTCGCAGAAATATACCGCAATGAATGGCAAAATTTTTCTATTATTTGTGTACCTATACTTCATGAGCAATGACCTTCCCCTTTAGGGCCGTAGGTTCCTATGGTCATGTAAGTTATCTACGGTCATTTTGAGCCACATATATATATATATATATATATATATATATATATATATATATATATATTTAGCCCTCATGCTGAAACATTCCCTCACACTGTTGATCGCTACTGTTTTGGGTTATATCTATTACAAAGAGGAAATAAAACGAAGAGAACACGGAGCGCCGTCGTCGGTCATCGTGCGTCGGTTTTCGATTACTCCATGAACTCTCGGTTTAAACTTTTACGGCCATCTGGCTATCACCACAGAGGAAGCGATGAAAATGCTATACTACATTCATGCTGCAAATCTCACAAGCGAAACCATTTATCTTGCAAAAGCACAATCCAATCATTCAATGGTGGGAAATTTTGAAATATAGAAGGAAGGAATTTTCTCTCACAAAGTGCTCATAATTTGACCATCCATCTTGTCTATCGAGTGCACCCCATAAAGCTGAATGTCCCAACCTTGCATCCCTCAATGACGCCCGTATTTGGACGTGGTATGAGATGGTCCCCGAGCTTAGTCTGCTTTTACATAATCGTAGGAACAGGGAAACAGGGGGCCACTACCCCCCCATTTTCTGCGGTGCCCCTTCCCCTTCCCGAGATAAAAAGATAGTGCAGACCTGTGTGCGTGCGTGCCTTATTGACACTGTATGACCGGTTTAAAAACTGCTCCCAAATATGGGGCCCCTTTGATTGGAGGCCGCCTCCAAGCGATCCCCGACTTTTCGTCCGATCCTATGCCCCTGCACACCTACGATCCTATATCGTCTGTTTTCACCCGTATCTAGCTCCATGAAAAGTTTCTACAATTTTGTATACATTTTATCGATTGTTAAGCGCAGTCGAAAGCCGTGATGACTCAGAAATTAAATACTAATCCCGCCTAGCTCATATCACTCCCGGAATCAATACGTTTTGGGTAATCGGTAAGTTTTATCGTTGGGAGTAGAGAACATTTTGGTGTGCAATTTTCAAGTTAATCAATCGGTGCTCACAATTTAAATAGTTGAAGGACCGTGGAATTGTAATGACAAGCTCACTGCTCCCAAAAGTAGATTCTTGAAGTTGATGCAAGCAAAAGCGTCTCACGTTTTGCAAGTTGGTAGACTACTTCTATGTCATCACAATTTTTTAAAATGATATTGTGGAAAGAAAACAACGCGATTAGATAATAAATTTCAACCCTAAATTCTCTCTGAAATTCATATTTTACTGTTTATTACGATGTGATGAGCAATAGGTGTGTATGCCCAATGACAGCTCAAGTTATTCAAGATAAAACAGTGGTCAGACAAGATATATGATTATATACACAATGAATTAATACAACACAAAATAAATTGCCGGAAAACACTAGAACTATTAAAATATGTGCAAAAAGGCGCATTTAGGAAGTGCAGTAATTGTCTAGTGAAAACAACAGCTCCATAATGTATTGACAAGTCTGTGATCTAAACTACTCAAAAGAGCAGCTAACAGGGTCAGACTCGGGGTACGCTACCACATAAGAATCAAAATGAGTAGCCGAATGGGAGAAAATCCATCATTTAACCCTCGCCCCACCGGGGCCATCGATGCCCCCCTAAGGATTTTTCAAGATAGTAGAAAACGACGAAACGCAGCACCACGGTTGAGGGCTCTATCTCTCACCTCATCATTTTCCCACCATCCATGAAAATATTTACCCCGGGTCACCCAAGGTCAGGTCACCAGGCGAGGTCAACCAAGGTCACCTCACTTCAACATTGAAGCTCTATAAGGGATACATTTCTTAGTCAATCGATTTGAAACCTGCTACACTTCATGAATCCTCCAGGGTCTACAACGTATATATCCGGGATTTTTTCGATTTCGTGACCTGAGGTCAGGTCATGAGGCGACCTCTCCCATTGAAAAAACATGGGGAAAAGCTGTCTCATGATCTAAAAGTAAAAAAAATGATTGCAAATACTCAGACTGCTCAGAACAGCGTTTTTGGACACCCTTTCACGGATCCGAGGAGTCATATTTGCCCTTGGACTTTTCCAAGGTTATCCAAGGTCACCAGGGGTCAAAAACAGTATTTTGACAATAACTTTTGATCTATTTAAGCTAGAGCGCTAAAACAAACACCATCGTGTTTTTCTTGTCACTGGATTTAATTGATATACGGCAAGGTCACTTTCTGACCTTTCCTGGTCCTCTGTGGTGACCTAATATAACCTCAGGTCATATTAGGTCACGAGGTGACCTCTGGAGGTCAAACAACTGGCGGGAGGTCTTTACGTTCCACATAGCGAAAAAGTGCTTGCAATTTCCTATCAAATGTACTTAACAAAATGTCAATAGCTCTAATGGAATAGTAGTTATGCCCAGTTTTCTTAAGCATTGCATATTTGAGTGAAAATAGCCTATGGTGACCTTTCTTGACCTCTGGAGGTCAAACCATTGACCTGAGCGCTTAAACATGTTAAGTAATTTCTTACTGAATTCACGCGAGCCTTCTAATGTACTTCGCAGACTTGCGCTAACCCCCATATTTTCGGAGTTAGAGGGAGGGGCCATCGATGGCCCCCGTTGGGGCGAAAGTGGCGCCGGACCCTCGGTGGGGCGCGGGTTAACAGTACTTACGCGGCCGAAGTGCGCTTGCAATAGGCTGTGTGAAATTGCCCGCGTGTTTCTAAATGGGACGTGTAGTGGGAAGCTTGCGAGCAGGAGGCCGGAGTCTTTCTTCTCTGACAACATTCGAAGCTGCGGCCGACGAAGGCGATACTTGCCCGGTAGGGTAGGGGCACCCCAGGCCTGCCCGCTGAATCAAAACACATTTAGGTAAGGATGGTGCAGACCAACGTGCGTCCACGCGATTGTGTCGGCCTCAAAATTTAGGTCTAACTTTGAAAGCCCACAAGTCAGAAAGTTATTGACCGATTTCAAAAATGTCTTCACCAGTCGATGCACTCATCAATTCCCTCGTACGCTCACCCCTCTTTAGATCGTGACGCACCGACTTCTAACCTCTCGCAGCGCGAGATGTGCCGTCTAGTAATATATATATATATATATATATATATATATATATATATATACATAAGATTAGCGTTCTCAGATCCTGTTCGTCATACAAGTAGTACACATAGGTGAGCCTCCCAATTAACAAAAGTGAAGAGCCAGTGGACGATCATTTTCCAGCTGACAAAAAAGTCATGACAAAAACCAAGAGCCTTTGGCACACGCTGGTAGCAAAATTATCAGATATTTTCCCTGAGTGGTTGATTTCGAGAGGTTATTGGATAAAAACAGGATAAGTAAGTCAGTCCCCCTTTCCCTTGGTCTGAAGTTTATTGATAGAAAGAGAAGACATAATAAATAAACTATAAGACAAGCACGCATCCGACATAAGAGAGAAGACAGTGGATAAAAATTGACTGATTATGAAAAGGACTTTCTCGATGCTACACTCTGTCAGATCACCATCTCTAAACATCGCCTTATCCGCCCGACAAGACGAATCATTTAAAGGCGAACACAGAGTGCGCAGTTAACCTACTGCGCGGTAGAGGTCAACATGAACATAAAGTTTGGGATCTAACGTGTTCCGTCTCACTTAAGCCTGTCCCGCCCTAGTCCGTCCCGGAAAACTTGAAGGGGACAGATTTAATTAAAGAAAATTTGTCGTATTGCGTCTCATTTCATGTTCTCCGGTAGTATTTTCTAAGAAGAAATCGTTCCGCTCCGTCCCTTCCAGAATGAATCCTGGAAAACATCTTCTCATCCCGTTTTATTCCAGCGTGTCCCGTGATTTTTTATCCCGCGCAGACCTCTACTGCGTGGCGTTCTTGTGAAAAGGAGCCACCTGCCAGCACTCTGGTTATCTGGTCGGGCGTTCAATTCGGGAAACGTGTCCAGACAATGCGTAGAATCCTGACTGTGATGTCGTCATTAAGGTCAACGCCCAGCCCATAATTTCCAGATGACTCACAATCTAGACCAAGCCTTTGATTTTATCGAGTATTTTACTTGCACCAATTCACAGTCTTAATTGCGTCTTTGCTCGCAATTTCGTCCGAGTGCTCCTCCGAGTCATCCCCCCAGCTATGTGCTTGTCCGCCTTTTGCACGCACTTCTTGGTTTGTGCCACACCCATCCACCCAGAGCTGTGACCTTATCAGACTTCCACCCTCAAACTCCAAGTCAAGTGACTCACTTCCACAAACTGTTGTGGTTATGAATTTGGAACAGCACTGGTGAGCTCAGTTTCCAACGGGTCCTGAATTATACGCGATTTGGTTCTCACTATTCAGCAAATTGGAGTCTATTTGAAGCTAAAACTTAAATGGCCTGACACATGCCTTGCTGTGTCCATTGCTGTAAAACGGATTAATTTCCTCAACAAAATACTGCTCGGCCTAACCTCACTGAAGTTTTTTTTTAATTTCTTATCACTTCTTTTATCCATATCAATGGGCGAGTGGGTAGTGCCTACGTATAGCTCATAAGGATTTTAAGCCTACAAGTATACACTAACTAATAGGGTCATGTCGTATCACCAACTCTCTCCCTGTTGGAAATAAATCCACCGATCACTTATGGCTCAACCTCAAGTCAACTTCCTTAAGATATCGAATAAATGACCAGGTAAAGCGAAGCACAATCTAAGGCGCCACCCCACATGCACGTGCGATTCCTTTACTCGATGATACCGAGAGAAGCTCAACTAAACTCTGGGTTCCTCTTCCCCGGGGGACGATCCCCGATTGGAAAATTAACAGAAGCAGTGCAAGGGTTATCGAGAGAAACGCAGAGGATGGTAAAGGACAGATTCCGTTCCCTGTGAACTCAGAAAGCAGACGTGCTATGGCTGAGCCGCCCCAGTGGAGGAGCCAGAGCCACAGCGTGGGGAACACACCACCGCTGAGGGGTACTGTTACTGAAAACGACTGCTCTGAGGCGGACGCCGAAATCTGCGACAACTTCAGTTGGTAAAGGATACCTTTAGGAAATACATATATTTATCTAGGAGATGATTGATAACAAATGCTTATTGTTTTTCCGCGCTTTTGAGCTCTTGAAGCGGACATCTGTTATCTTCCTCGACCACAGAAAGTTGCCTTTGTTAACCGACTGTGAGACCATCATTGTTGGCACTGTCCTTCGACTGCCCTTGGTGGGCGACGCAGATATTGAGAAAAAGGGCATATTGAAAATATTCTCAGGTCTCATGTACCTTACATATGAGCTTTTAGTGCTAACTAGCAGGGGGATGTTGTCCAGGGTTTAATATGTGCTCACATATCGCCTGAACGTCGATGCGACGTTGCTTTCTTGTCGTCTGTTGATCAGAAGAGGCGGACAGCACCGACGCTCAGTCGCGACTCGCTGATGTCTGTACTCGTCTGCCATCCGACGGAGAGCTGATGATGCACAGTCCGACCTGTGTCCTTGGTCCAAACGTTTAGCTCTCACCCCGGTCGATTCAAACCCCTGCATATATATTCGGCATTGCAGAAAAAGTGTTCTTTTCAGTGCAGTGCGGAATGATATATGTGAGCAGAATTATATTTCCTCTTTGTCAAAATGGGATTGAGTGTAAGACAAGTCGATCACAGTTGGAGTTTTAATATAGGACCAATAAATATTTCGAGATTTTAGGGCTGAGAGGGGCGAATTCAGCCCCCTTGGCGGAATTCGGGGTAGCCAGGAGCCTGACAGATTGTTTTTTACATTTTAAGATTGACAGAGCCTGATATGGTTAACCCTCGCCCTACGAGGGGGTTGATTCGACACCCTGGATAGTTTCTTTTCGGGATTGCAGTAAAACGGCTAAGTTTAGCGCAATACCGACCGGAACAGGTCAAACATTTTTGATTCCACACATATTGATCCAACGTAAGTCTGAGTCATGCCAGGTCATGGAGAGAAGAGGTAGTTTCTACAGACCTGTACGAGGCCGGAGCTGACTTTCTCGGTCAACTTGATCTAGGAACAGCAATCTGGCACAGACTGGGTTCTAACTTAGGTTTCAAACTTTAATGCACTTGTGGTGGGTAGTTGAGCTCTTGAGCATGTCCTATAGTAGCCTCAGGCGACCTCAGGTGACCATCAAGTGGCTCGGTCGACCTTATGTCAATATGCCGATCGTATAATGAAAAGATGACAAGCCTTGAGGCTTGATGCATTGAACGGAGTATCTATTAGGCACTGACGTCAGTGATTTCGGATATCTAAGTCATGCAAGGTCAAACAAGTCAGGATCTAGGATGGTCCAATTTAAAAGAATCACGAAAATTGTCGATGGTCGACCACTAAGCTGTCATATCATTAACATTTTGCTGGGAAAAGACCCCCCCAAGGTCAAAATCACTGACCATTTATGGCATTCACCAGTGTAACATAACACGCATGCTTGCACAGGTCAGTTGCTCGCATCAGTTCCCGAGAACATAAATGTTGATCCCGAGAATTTAACAGCACGTGGACTGGTGAAATAATTTTGAAAATCGGTCGAAAAGTTTTTGATTTATAGGCTTTCAAAGTCAGGCCTACATTTTGATATTGCCACGATCGCGCAGTCGGACCAGTTCGCTTGCATTGGAGGCCGAGCGGTGACGTCATAACGCCATATAAACGGGATGATATGTTAACGTTACCTCGCATCAAGGTCACAGGTCAAGGTCATACCGGCACTTTCAAAGTCACTCGCCCCAGTGCTTCCTGTCAAATGGCGCTACCCAGTCTGACATATATTTTGTTATGGCGTCATAGTCAAGGTAATTCTATGTAGAGGTCAAGGTCAAAGGTCATGGGTAAAGATCAATCCTCATTTCCCTCCCAACGGTTGCTATAGTGCTAGTTATAGTGTACATTATAGGGAGTATACCATATTATGACATCATAGGTCAATGACCTTGAATGACCTTGAGTTAAAACTTTTAGGGAAGATTCCTTGTGGCATTCACTCTATGAGCCTGGTACGAATGAAGCATATTTCCGACTTCTCTTATAATTGAGGCATTTCCCAGGAGAAAGCGGCAAGGATTCGAACCTTATGACATCGTTTGACCTTGAAGATATTGAGCTAGGTCATTGAAAATTGGCTATGCTGCAGCTCATCATTGCCCCCCACCCACTCCCTCAACCGGTGTTTTTCTAACCCTCTTAGTTTCCGCGATCTCAGGGGTTCCATCAGCCCCCTCCAGTGTGCATTAGTGTCAGACCCCTCTCCATGGGCGCCGAAAGCGGGGGGACGGGGGGGACGCGTCCCCCTGTTGGCCAACCAGGGGGAACGTCCCCCCCAAATTTTTGGGCCAATGGTCATTAAGGCTGTCGGGTACCGAATATGCTCAAAATTCGCCTCCCCAGTCAACACCAGCCCGGGTCCGTCCCCCCTGCGAAAATTCTGTGGCGGCGCCCCTGCCCCTCTCCAGTGCGGGTGCTAGCCCGCGCCCCGGTAGTCCTCCGAACCACCTTCGCCCTGGTGGCGGGGGTGCTTGAACACCCGCAACCCCCTCAAACTCGGCCCATATGCGGGATATCGAAAAACGCGAACGCTGGTGGATAGCTCATACATATTCATGAAGAAACTATTTTAGTCACTTTTCGGCTAATTTCAATATTGAGGCCATGACAGGTCAAAGGAGGTAACATTTTGATTAGAGTTTTTGGGCTCTGACCTCGGGTCAGGTCAAGGTCACTTTTAATCTAGTATATTCAATATGCATATCAATCGACTCGCAATAGTGATCTAAACACAATGATATCAAAATAAAAGCTACATCATCATTTCATGCAAAGCCATTGACCTACGTTTTCCCATGTATTTCCAATGAAGAGGTCATGGTCCATACTTGACCTTGGGTCATCGTTATGAAGCATCCCGGAGCGCATTTTGTAGTACTCGGTAGGCCCATTATGTGGTAGAATTTTTAATCCGATAGATTTACCCATTTCTTAGTTATTATACCACCTTAAACATTTTTGGAGCTGAGGTCACTTGACCTGCACTGGTGACCTGACCTGTGATGACCTAACCTTAAAATTATGAGGAAAGTTTTGGAATTGATCAAGGATAAGGTGTGCTAAGTACGGCGGCGCGAAGCGCCGCCGTTTTTCGTGCCACTGGAAAAACCCGAGGGGAGTGTTCAAACACCCCCACCGGGGCAAGGGATAAACTTTGGCCAAACAGCAAATTGTGCCTATGTTCTATGTGGATGTAGGATACTCAGGTCATGTATAGGACTTCTCAAGTTCACAAACTGACCTAGAGTCCAAAGTGTATACCAGCAGTTAGTTCAGGTTACAAGCAAAATGCTGTAAGCTACTGCGCCTTTTATCACCCGCCCCGGTGGGCCTCCGAGCCACCTTCGCCCTGGTGGAGTGGGGGGTTTCAAACACCCCCACTTGAACTCGGCTCCGATGCGGAATAGCGAAAAACTCTAAAGCTGTTGGATAGATAATAGAAATTAAGGACGAAATTATATCGGTACTTTTTGGTTCAGGTGAATATTGAGGTCATGACATGTCAAATAAAGTTACATGTTCGAATAGTGTCTTTGGGTTCTAGCGTATGACAGAGTTAAGTTAGAACAATTTTTAGGTACCATTCGCTTCGTATGGTCACGGCAAATCGAATGATGATGTATAATATGACTATGCTAGGTCGAAAACCAAAAATGGCATGACCTGAGGTCAGGTCAAGGCCACTTTTCAACCTAGCATAGTCAATATAAATATCAATCGACTCGCAATAGCCATTCAAAGGTAATAGTATCAGAATATAAGCTGTATCATCATTTCTTGTAAAGTTATTGACCCAAGTTTGAAAACTGCCTAAACAGCCCCATGACCTCTCAGAGGTCACAGCTAAAAAATTGCAACATGAACCTAGAAAGGGGCCCAGGATACTATGATTTGGAGAATACGAAGATATTCTCAGCTGTGTCTACACAAATACAGCCCATTTCCTGTTTTCTCCATGTATTTCCAATGGAGATTTCATGATCCGTACCTGACCCTAGGTCACCGATATTAAAAATCCCAAAATATATATTGCAACACTTGGTGGGCCCATTTTTGGTATAAGTTTCAATCCAATGAATTCACCCATTTCTTACTTATGCCACCTTAAACATTTTTGGAGGTGAGGTCACTTGACCTGCACTGGTGAACTGACCTGAGATGACCCAACGTTAATTGTGGAGTTGATCAATACTAAAGTGCACCAAGTACGGCGGCGCGAAGCGCCGCCGTTTTTTTCGTGCCGCCGGAAAAATCCGAGGGAGGGTGTTCAGACACCCCCCACCGGGGCGAGGGTTATCTTTCTTAGTTTCCAATCTGCTGAGGGTGGAGGATTCCCATCAACCCTCTTCCGGTAGGGCAAATGTGTAGTACACCTACCGTGAGACTAGGGTTAGAGTGTGACTTAAAAGAAGGGCACCAATTGCATCATCTTTGGGGGCAGGGGCGTAGGAACGGTTTGAAAAGTGGGGGACCAACCTTAGAGGGGGCCCACCTCAAGGGGGGCCCCAGTTCATGGGGGCCCATAATTATAAAAAAATTAGTTAGATCGTTTGGTGTCAATAAGGCACGCATGCACACTAGGATGCCAACGTATGGAAAATTGAGGAATTAAATTTTGCCCTATGATTTTGATTTGTACCTATTATGATCTAATAAATCATAGTAAAATGAAAAAAAACATTTTTTTGTTTTTTTTAACTATACCCTGTTAAAATACGAAATACATATTTAAGCTCTTTTGGAGGATTTCAATCATTTTTTACCACGAGTGCGTTTCTTATATTTTTAGATGTTTAGGCCCTTTTATCACATTTACAAAATTAAAAACTGTTTAGAAAACAACAGACAATGCTTTGATACCAAACAGCCTCACTTCGCTATGCCTAATCAACATTTTGCTTATTTAATGAAAAAAATGGGAACATTTATTTAGGCTGTTACGGATCCCTTCTTTCCATCATTAGAGATTTATTTAGGTAAAGGCTGATCACAATAAATACGTCTAGCTATATTTCGATGCCTAAAATGCAGAGCCCCAGCATGACTGCAAGTGCAATGTAGGTACTTGATGGCCAGCTTTGTGATGCTGTGGAGGTGTGGGCGTGGTGATATAGTGGTTAGCAGCCTTGCTTTCCACGCGACCAACCCGGGTTTAAGTCACGGCAGATTCCTTGTGCAAGGAGCAATTTGACTCCCAAGAAATCCCTCGCAACAGGGAAAGAGTTGGCGACGCCATATAACCCTGGCATCGAAGGACGTCACGCCTTTCTATGGCTCAGGGACGACTGTTGCTCGGAATTTGATGCGGGGTCCGTATCCGATTCATGCTTTGTGTTGGGATTGATATGGGATGGAGTTTGATTGGGACCAGTTCTCGGGACTCATTTGGAAACACTCGGGTAGTAGGTGCCTTGGTTTTTTCACGAAGCGTTCCTCCTCCAGGGGCTTGTAGGCAGCGTACTTGCTGATATTTGCATATACGTTGCGGGGGCCCACCTCAAAAGGGGGGGCAGTATCCCCTGACCCCCGGTTCCTATGTCTATGCCGCCCAGGGGCCGCCAAATTATATCGGAGGCCCCCAAGGTCCAGACCATGGCTCAGGAACCTAGATCAGTCAGCTCAAGGGCCCAGACCAGTGCATTAGCCTCGGGACCAGCTTATCAAGGGACCCTACATAAGCACAGGACCCCTAGAAGCTCATCACAGTGGAGCCCCCAGATTCGCACAGGGTGCCAGATTAGCTTAGGGGCCCGGTTCAGCTCGGGGGTCCCCAGGTCAACTTATGTAGGGTCTCAAAACAGCTCAAGGGGCTTGTTCAACTCACGGATCCCAGCTTAGCTTAATGACGCTAGAACAGTTCAGGGGCCCCAGACCATCTCAGGGCTCTTGTTCAGCACAGGCCAGCTCAGCTCAGGGGCCCAGATCGGCTGATAAAGGGTCCCCTCTCATACCAGCTCAGGGGGCTGCCTTCAAGCTCACGGCCCCCAGCTTAGCCCAGGGACCTTAGAAGAGTTCAGGGCTCCCATACCAGATCAGGGGCCTCAGTTAAGCACAGGGA
Source organism: Lepas anatifera (assembly GCA_034440635.1). Lineage (NCBI taxonomy): Eukaryota > Metazoa > Arthropoda > Thecostraca > Lepadidae > Lepas > Lepas anatifera. The sequence continues at coordinate 22,014 of JAOTON010001023.1, forward strand.
TACCCAGATTAGCTCAGGGCCCCAGCTAGGCTTAGGGTGTCCCAGGGTGTCTGATATAGAATCTCAGAACACAGTGGCGTAGCCAAGATTCGGCCAAGGAGGGGTCCGACTACCGTCGGGGGCCCCAGACCGGGGGTCCCCCTTAGTAACTGGGGCCCATCTCCTATATCTTTTGTATAGTATTTTAACATTAACACGAAGGAAATTTTGTTGTGCCTTTTAAGCATTTATTCTTATTTTGTTTATAGCTTGATTTTTTCGATCCGACCAAATGTTGGTAAAGTAAGGTCACCAAATATTAAGGATGGCCCATACCTTATATGGTAGCGTGGCTATAATAACAGGTTTGTGCCATATTTCGGGAAGTTCAATGTTGATGCGCGCATGATGTTACACCCGAGTCTACCTCAATTCACTCTGGTAATCAGACATGAGGTTATTGAAGGTCAGTCGTTTTGAGTACGTAGAAATTATCTTCTACGGGAAATGATTAGCAATTATTTCCCGGTGTCGAATCCATGAACTCTTTAATCAGGAAATTTCAAAAGAAACGGAAAAAACGAAAAAATACAAAGGACATGTAGTGTGTCCCGAACGTTACATAACCTCTATTCCGTCGATAGATCCTGTTGAGATCCAGTTACTTTCTTACCCTTGCTATCTTGTAAACGAGCAAATTACCAAGACAAAAGGCGCCTGAGATATCTATCGCCTTGGATCTCTCTGTCATTGTTATTTTCAACCTTTCATACCTATTTTTCCTTTGAGGATTATGCTCATCGATTTCTGTCATTACCCTTGTTTGTCTGGTTTCCTACGAAAATATTTGAAGGTTGTTTATTTCAGAATATTTAGGAATGTAGTTATTGGTGTTAAGCTTATGGATTAAAAATTGACTGAAGAGCCAAATTCCCTGTTCGATTTGCTCTTATGGTAAAATTAGTTTAATTTCTGCCTTTCCTTCGATAATGGTGCCTGATGAACATGTTTCAATTTGTTTTTTTAGTACGCAATAGAGGTAGATACATTTTTTCCGAGGCATATGATTTTGAAATTTCTTATTCGAGCTCTGGGGCCACATAAGACCAACACTTGGCGGCACTCACAAAGCTAATTTTCGGCCGCTCTCCTGATTAGATCTCAGGGGGTCTCTGAGAACGATTCACGGCGCCTCTTGATCAAAACTGGGGGCCCCTGAGAATCTCTCGGGGCTCCTGAGATTAGTTATTCGGCAGCACCTCTGAGACTAATTATTGCCCCCCTCCAGATTTACTCTGGAGGGGGGGCTGAGACTGACTATCGTGACCATCCAGATTAGCTCTTGGGGTCCCCTGAGGCTGTCTTTGGGGTGGGGGAGGGGGACTGGGAATGACTTCCAACAGCCCTCTGAGACTTACTCTAGGGCGCCCCTGAGACAAACACCCGGGGGGGGTGGAATCAACTCTGAGACTGAGGGCCTGTTCCAGCGCCTCCTCAAACCTGCTCCAACCTCCTCAAAGCTTCTCCAACCTCCTCTCGCCCGGTCCAGCGCCTCCTTAAACTTCCTCCAAGCTCGCCAAAGCTCATCTCAAATCTAATCCAACCTCCTCTCAAACGAAAGGTGGTTTTTCAGAGGAGATTGGAGGAGCTCAATTGTGGCGCACGAATTTCAATTGAGAAACTAAAATAAGTTGTATTACAGTGAGAAACGACGTTTGTGGGCTGTTAAAGGTTTTGATTACGTTATTTTTCTGTATTCCACTTTCACTAAAATACATGAAATGAGTATCAGAGGCCTTAATCAAATTCGATTAGTTTCTTAGCTGCGCCACGCCCGCCATATTGGCGCTGATCAGGCGCAATCAGCTGATATCTCATCCAATCTCATCCGAAATCGGTCCAGCGGACACCGGTTTTTGCGCCTGCTCCGACTTACTCCAAGCTACTCTCATCTTTTTTCTAAGGAGGCGCTGGAACAAGCCCTGAGTCTTTGGCGTTCCTGAGACTGACTCTCGGAGGCCCCCCTGAAATAGACTTTTGCGAGGCCCTGAGAACCACTCTCTGGGGCCCCTGAGACTAGCTCAGCCCCCCACCTCCCCTGAGACAGACTCCCGGGGCCCCTGATACCGACTTTTGGGGCCCCTGAGATCAACCTTCTGGGGGCCCCCGAAATCTGCTTTCGGGGGGCCTTGAGACTGACTCTCAGGGCGGGGGCCTTGAAGCCGACTCGGGACGCCCTGAGAACAAATCTTCAGGGGCCCCTGAGACTGACTCTGGGGGCCCCGTGATCAGAGAATTCTTTGCAGTGGTTCAGATTGGCCCAAGGGGGTCTGCGGACGCCTAGGGCCCCTTGGCTACACCACTGCATCAACACTTTCGGGGGCCCTCCGAAATCACCATTTGGAGGCCCCTAAAATAATTTCTCCCCCAGACCAATACTCCGGAGCCCTTTGATACTAATGCCCGGGGGCTTCTAAGACCAAGCTCGGGGTCCCACTTAGATCAGGCTCAGGGGCACCCTTAGACCCATGCTCGCGCTTTTCTCGGGAGTAACTTGACACCGATGTTCCAGGGCCCTCAAGATCAATATTTCGAGCCCCCCCGAGACTAATGCTCGTTACTCTGGAGTCCCTCAATGCCGATACTCGGGGGTCCTGAACCCAGGCTTGGGGCCCCTGAGACCAAACTCTGCGTCCATGAGATCAATGCTCGTGCCTCACTCATGAGTCCCTCGATATCAATAGTCGGGTGCACCCTGAGGGGGCCCTGAACCCCTGAGACCAAGCTCGGGGGCCCCTGAGACCAAGCTTGAGGGGACCCTGAGACCAAGCTCGGATGCTCCCTGGGACCAAGCTCGAGGGCCCCCTGACACCAAGCTCGGGGTTCCCTGAGACCAAGCTCGAGACCCCGTGAGACCAAGATCGAAAGGCCCATGAGACCAAAAATCGAAAGGTCCACGAGACCAAGCTCGGTTGTCCCCTGAGACAAAGTTCGGGGGCCCCTGAGACCAAGCTCAGGGGCCCCCGAGATCAATGTTCAGTATTCCAGAGCCCTCGATACCGATGATCGGGGGCCCCCTGAGACCAAGCTCGGAAAGCCCGTGAGACCAAGCTCGGGGGCCCCTGAGACTAAGCTCAGGGGCCCCCGAGATCAATGTTTGGTATTCCAGAGCCCTCGATACCGATGATCGGAGGTCCCCTGAGACCAAGCTCGGGAGCCCCCTGAGACCAAGATCAGGGGTTTCCGAGACCAATGCTGGTGTTTTCCAGTGCATACGGTCAGCCTTATGCATCCGATACCCTCGGATGCCCCCTGAGACCAAGCTTGAGGGCCCCTGACACTAAGCTCGTGGAGAGGGGGGCCTGATACCAATCTTGGGGGCACCCCTGAGACCAAGCTCGGGGGTCCCCTGAAACTAAGCTCGGGGGCCCTGAGACCAAGCTCGGGGCCCCTGAGACCAAGCTCGGAGGCCCTGAAACCAAGCTCGGGGCCCCTGAGACCAAAATCGAAAGGCCCGTGAGACCAAGATCGAAAGGCCCGTGAGACCGAGCTCAGGGGAGGGGCCTTGAGACCAAGCTCGGGGCCCTGAGGCCAAGCTCGGGACCCCCTGAGACTGAACCTAAGGATCCCCAAGATCAATATTCGGTATTCTGGAGCCCTCGATACCGATTATCGGGGGCCTCCTGAGACCAAGCTCGGGAGGGCCCCCGAGACCAAGCTCAGGGGGCCCCGAGATCAATGGTCGTGTTTTTAGTGCATAACGTCAGCCCAAGGGGGCCCGCGGACCCCAGGGACCCCCCCTCCCCTGGCTACACCACTGTCAGAACATCTCAAGGGACCCATTCAAGCTCACGGCCGCCAGGTCAGTGGCTGTAAAGTCTTATAGGGATCCCAGACCATCTCAGGGGCCCTCAGTTCAACACAGAGGCCCATATTAGCTCTGATGACCAGATAAGCTTAAGGGTCTGGATCATCCAGGGGCCCCTTGCCGGCATATTTGGGGTTTCAGAACAGTTCAGGGTTTCAATTAAAGCTTACAACCCAATTTCAAGGCAGGGGCCCTATCACTGTGCAGGGGCCTCAGATAAGTTTAGGGTCTTCTGTGCATCACAGGGAATCCAGATTAGCACAAGGGCAATATTAACTGTACGGTCCCAGCTCAGCTCAGGGGCCCCCCAGGTCGGTGGATATAGGGCCTGGCCAACTCACAGGGCCCTGTTCAAGGTCACGGCTCCTAGCTCAGTTTAGGCATCCTAGAACAGTTCATGCTGCCCAAACCACCTCAGGGGCGCTCAGTTCAGCTCAAGGGGCCCAGATTAGCTCGTATGGCATCAGAGACCAGTTCAGGGACCCCCAGAAGCTCATATGACCTCAACTTAGTTTAGGGGTACAGGTAAGTTTAACGGAGTTCCGGGGCAAGCTATCGGGCCAATTAGAGTTTCTTGCTTGATATTACAGTTCTTGATATTCTTATCTCCGTTGCGGGGGCTCATCACTGAAAAGTGGGGGGGGCCAGTGGCCCCCTGGCCCCCCGGTTCCTACGCCTATGTTTGGGGGTGCCAATACTTGAATTTTAGGGAGAAGCGATGTTTCACGATATGTCAAGGTGTGGTGTAGGGATGGTGCTGTGTAGGCGTCCAAAGCGGGGGACAGTGGGACACGTCCCCTGTTGTTGAATCAGGGTGTTCGTCTTCCCGTCAAATTTTAAACCCTGACTTAATTTCTCGCATTCTCCCTGTTACCCATGTCGATCTATATAAATGTGTTGGTGAAGTGCATCGTCGTTAGTGTTTGACCATATGCAGCCAAAACTTACAGTTTTCCTTCCATCTATCCCCCGTCATCGCCAGTCCGAGGTCCTTCCCCCAGTAAAAATTTCGTTGCAACGCACTTGGGTGGGCGCCAATTCCTGCTGTGGGGGAGCCAATTCTCGCATTAGGGGAGGGATAGGAAGTGACATTTCAGGGGTGCCATCAGGCTTTCAGGGCTCAGGGGCGCCGTGATCGTTTCATTCGGAGCTGAAGGGTCGGGAGGGGGGTGTTAAGCGCCCCTTGCTACCCTAGATATCCGCCTATTGTAGGGGCATCGGTTGGGCAGGAGGGAGCATGCTCCTTCTTTGTCCCCTGGATTCGTAATTATACATTTATATGAATCTTGAGTCATTGGGTGGGGCAAGTGCCTGGCCTATCAATTACGTATTTGACCTATATTTTTCACTTTTCTGGATTCGTACAAAACGATCAATATCAAAGTACATATGTTTTGTAATTACTCACATATGGGCGGAACCAGGATCCTCTGGAGTTTATCTGGCAACACGGGGAGGGGGATAGTGGTACGTATGTGATTGGGGAAGGAAGGTGGGATCCAGAGCAGGTGCACCATTTTGGGCACGAAACTTTTATCAGGCGAGTGACAAGTTCTATCGCGGGGGCGCCTAGACCCGCATCTTGGGAGGGAGGGCTGCTAAGCGGTATTTTAGGAGGGCGCTGTGACTATTTGATGACTCAGGAGGTGCTGAGGGTCGATGGAGGGCAGTGTTTTTCCCTGCTTATTATCCTCGTCCTGGATCCGCTTACGATTCCTCAAACCCAGCCGCCGACAAAAAACCCTATGTTTGCAGACTTATTTGGGACCACAAGCTCCTCTGTTTTGAAGATATATAATAACGGAATATCCGAATCTGGTTTCCAGTTTGGTGCGAGCTTATGTTGTTTACGTTTTGACATACCAACCGCGTGCCGAAAAGTACTCTTGCGTTCTGAGCTTCGGTGAGGGGTTGGTGGTGTGGGGTGTCGCGTGGATCTCATGTGGTGAAATTCGCGGAATTCGTGTTCATAGTCGCGAGTTAGCTATGATTTTCGTATGCACACTACTTTGCAAAGTCTCTGGGAGTGATCCTGGATAAAAACTGAGCTATACACGTGGGAATGACAGTAGAAGTAAGTTGAGCGGCGGTAAATGAATGTCGTACTTACAATCAGTTTGCATTAAAGATCATGGAGAATTTCAAGTTTAAATTAATCATTTAATCAGATTGGATTGAATCTTTTCTTTTGTACTTTAAAAAGTTTCATAGTCATGTGAAATTGCATCCACTGGTAGGGAGAGTCCTCGCAGGCAATGCACTCACCTGGTAAACTCACCTGGTAAACACACTTGATACTTACTTTGTATGGTACCTACCTATCAACTATTACCTTACCTTACCTTACCTTACAAATAGTCGGGATTTTGAGGCCACTGTGGCCTGCGGGTCCCGTTCTCAACGAGCTCCAGATGAATGTGTGCTTATCTCAGTCGTTCTCAGGGATCAGGTACCTGAGATGGTTCCAGTGAGTGTCTAAGTTGGCCTTGAATTGAGACAATGTCTGTGAAGAAACTACAGACTCGGGTAGAGAGTTCCAGTCAGAGACGGCTCGAACCCCAAACACACATCGGCGGACCCTGGTCTGAGCTGTGGGTTTCGTCAGTTTCAGCGGGTGGCCTCTAGTCCGTGTGTTTGTGTTTAGTGCTACGAAGTCTGAGTAGTCCAGATCGACCCTCCCATGTAGCAACTGAAACATTTTCACCATATCTCCTCTTCGTCTACGGTAATACAATGACGGGAGATCTAGACTTCGGAGCCTATCCATATAAGGTAAAAGGCGTAGTGAGGGGATCATACGAGTTGCACGTCTCTGTACCTTCTCCACCAGTTGCTGGTCGGCCCGATTAAACGGCCCCCACACAGCGTTGCCGTACTCGACCAGAGGACGCACAAGTGCTTTGTACAAGCAGGGTAGAGTGAATTTGTCAATATTGGCAAAAGACCTTCGAATCACAGCAAGTACCCTGTTGGCCCTGGATACCGCAGAGGCCGCCTGGTGCCTGAACTTCAAGCCGGAATCGATCATGATGCCCAGGTCTTTTTCCTCACTGACTTCACGGACAGGCCCACCGGACATTGTGTACTGTTGATGCACGTTGCCTGACCCAAGGTGCAGAACTGAGCATTTTCCTGTGTTAAATGGGAGCTGCCAGTTTTCTGACCAGTGTATGATGCGGTTGATATCATCTTGCAGTTTGTTCCTGGATGCATGATGTTGAGCTGCGTTGTATACTTTAGTATCGTCGGCAAAAATTTTGATACTGGATTCTACAATGTCAGGCAAGTCATTTATATACACCAGGAACAGAAGGGGACCCAGAACAGAACCCTGGGGGATACCACTAGTCACCTTCGCCCAAGTGGAAGCTTCGGTGCCTACCACCACTTGTTGCTGTCGATTTGTCAGGAAAGCTCGGATCCAGTTTAGGAGTCTACCCCGCACCCCATAGCCATACAGCTTTAGGAGTAGTCGCTCATGGGGTACCGAATCAAACGCTTTGCTAAAATCGAGGTACAGCGAATCAACCGGGTAGTGGTCCTCCATTAAGGAACTCCAGTGCTCCAAAACTTCAAGCATCTGAGTCTCGCAAGACCTTCTTGGCCTGAAACCGTGTTGGTCCTTGGATAGTAGGTCAGTTGCAGTTAGGTGCAGAAAGAGCTGGTCCCTAATAGCAGACTCCATTACTTTGCATGGCACAGACGTTAGACTCACTGGTCGATAGTTGTTGGGCAGCTGCCTGTCTCCCTTCTTAAAAATGGGCACGACCGAACCCTTTCGCCAGTCATTGGGCAGAGTGGCTGAGTCTAGGGATTTCTGGAATAGCCGAGCAAGAGGGATACACGGAGCTGTGGGTCTCTGAGAGGATGCGAGGATGAAGCTTGTCCAGCCCTGGGGAACTATTTCTCTTTAGGGTTTTTAGCTTCTCAGCAACCAACTGTGGAGTGAAGTTCATGTGCTCCAAATAAGGTCCCAGCGAGCGTGGTTCAAACTCAGGGATGAAGCAAATGTCCTCATGTGTAAATACGCTCGAAAAGAAAGAGTTCAGAACTTGTGCCTTTTCCTTGTCAGAAGATACCAGCGCACCATTAACATCCTTCAGGTCTTCAATCTTGCTTTTGGTTTTAAGCCTGCTGTTAATGTACTTCCAAAATGGCTTGGGGCACTTTTTGGCATCTGCTGCTAGCCGGCGTTCATGTTCCAACTGGAGCTTACGGGTAAGATTTCTCAGTTTGTTTGAGCACAAGGAATAACGACCATAATCAATTATGTCACCGGACTGCTTGTATTGCTTCCAAAGCCTATTTTTCTTGTCCTTCATGTTCAGTGCAAAGCTAGTCATGTAAATGTTCTTGCGGTTTTTCCTGGGCCGTACCTTGGGAATACACTGCTCCACCAAATTTTCTAGTGTTTGTTTGAAGAAATTATGCGCTTCCTCAATGGGTAGACTTCCAATGACGTCCCAGTTTGTTTCAGATATGAGCTGATTTAGGCGACGAAAGTCAGCACCGTTGAAGTTGTATCTTGTAATATTGCTAATCTTGTGTTCTGTGTATACATTGAGATGGAACTTCAAAATCAGATGATCACTCCCTACCAAGTCCAGGAAAATACCTTAGGTCACTAAGCATGCCTTCTTCGTTGGTGAATATAAGATCCAATATGTTTCCAGTTTCTCCAAGCCTCAACCTAGTCGGAGCATGCACATGCTGAAAAAGAAAGTGCTGGTGCATAATTTCAATGAGCGTGTGAGAAGGGTGTCCAGCAGGAGCTCTGGAGAGTTCAACATCCCAGTCTATCTGGGGGAAATTGAAGTCTCCCAGAATCATGAGGTGAGAGGCTTGATGAGTGTGTATCGATGCCATGAGATCCCTAAATTCACCCATGATTTGTGAGCCAGAACCACTGGGGCTTCGGTAGACACCGCAAATCAACAATGAGTCCTGCCTGTGTAGACCTAATCTAACAACTAAGAATTCCTTAAAGCTTATCTGGGAAAACGAAACAAGAGATGAACGAATGTGTTGCTGAATGTAGATGACAATACCCCTTTCACCGCTGCTTCCCAGATTCTCTCTGTTTGGGTCAAAACTTGTGTACAGATTGTAGTTTGGAAGAGCCAGAAGTGCCTCTGTGATAGCAGTGCGCTGGGCCTTGGGGATAACTTCTGTGAGCAAGATCACATCAGGCTCGTCTCCTGCAATTTCCATGAATATGTCTTCACGCTTGTTGAGAAACTGGTCTACATTTGAGTACAACACCTTTAGACTATGTGCCTCCTGGGTGCAGAGTCAGGCTGTCTGGTGCCCCACAGTTGGAGTTTCTCTGCTTGCTCCTTCTGTGGTCTCAGGTTGCGTGACTTCGCTTAAGGGTGACTCAATAGGTTCTTGGGATTGTGGAGTATGAGCGGCAACCACAGGAGGATCATCTACAATGGCCTGCACAGAAGCGGCTGCTTCAGGGATGGTTCGATCCGAGTTTTCAGCATAAGCTGGAGGATGGGTCGACTGGGATGGCTGGTTTGGACGGGCACTTCCATTCTTGTTCACAGCCACTATTTTGCCTCTCCTGATAATGAGGTTTTCCTCCCCTGCTTGTTTGCGGGTCCACAGCTCTCCACGCAGCTTCTTCTGTGCTTGACGTTCATTCCATGTTAAGTCTGGAGTGATGAACAGTCTCTTCCAGTTTGTGGATGACTTGAGTTGGGCTGCCATGCTAAGGATCTCATGCTTGACCTCTTCATTTTCCAGTGTAACTATCAGAAGCCTGGGTTTGTTGGGAATCACCTTGCCAGCTCTGAAGGATCTTGTAGGCTTGCAATTTAGCCTAAACACCTCCTTGGTCACTGAGGCAAACAGAGACATGTCCGCCATTGACCTCTCCAATTGGGAGTCACCCTGTTGCTCCGGCAAGTTGTGGACAACTATGTTGCGGGAGCGACGGTTTTTGTCTAGGGAAGCCATCGAATGCCTGTGAGATGCACTGTGCATCCTTTACAGTCATTGCTGGCTGTGTTCTCTTGGGTTCATTTAAACTGGTCAGCTTCTGTTCCACCTTACTCACAACCTTGTCACAGGATCCTTTTACAACATCAGCGAAAGAGGCTTTCTGCATGTTGATATCCCTGATTGAACGCTGCAACATCATGGTGTGGTCCTGGGCAGTTTTTTCTAGCTCCTTCATTGATAGAGCAACAAGTTTCATGTGATTCTTCAGAACCCCCTCCAAATCACATACCCTCTTTGTCAGCTGGGGTACATCACAATGACTATCACTTGGTGCAGTTTGATTGGCATTGTCTTTTGTGCTTTCAGCTGAAGCTGTGAGGTTCACCTGGGCTGAGGAGTAGGAGTATTAAGTGTAGTTCTAATTTTAATAATATTTCAAGGCCATTGAATATAAAAGGAGCCTATTTTCAACAAAGGTATAGACTTTTTCATTGCCATAGAAGCACAATAAGTGGGTGGCATGAAATTTAAATGCAATTAAACCCTCTGCTTATATCACAGAAATAATGCACACCCAATCAGAATCATTGAGCTAGGCTCATGGTCAGAATCTGGTGTGGACTGCGGACGAAGTCCATAAAATTTGATTTCCCCAGCACTACACACAGTTTCTGCTGACCAGTCTGCAAAGTATGGCAGCAGGCAAGACAAGTCGCACCAGCCATGTAAAATTCTTGCTCAAATTCGCTCCCCCAGTCACCTAAAATTTGCACCAATCCTCCTTATATCAGAGAGAAAAACGTACCCATCCCTACCCACTCATTGAAATGCTACCTCTCTTATCAGTTAGCTAGTTTTAGAAGGCCCCCTCCTGTGTTTTTATAACCATTCATTCATTATTTGTTTGGTTTTCATTGTCGCCTCCTTCGGAAAAACGTACCCATCCCTACCCACTCGTTGAAATGCTTCCTCTCTTATTAGTTAGCTAGTTTTAGAAGGCCCCCTCCTGTGTTTTTATAACCATTCATTCATTATTTGTTTGGTTTTCATTGTCGCCTCCTTCGCACTAGTCTCTAAAATTCACACCAGGTCATAAAATTTGCACCACTCGCTCCTGTCCCCAAGGGCACTCGCACCTATGAGATCTCGTCAAAAGTACCATACTTTGCACACTGGTGTGCTGAAGTGCAGGGTAAAACACACTTAATAAACTGGATGACTACAATGTATCCTGATGAGCTGACTGTTACCATACAGATTGTACAGATACAGGCTCATACTGATACAGTTTGTATTGTTACCATGGAATTGACAGGCCAGTCTGTGAAGTGTGACAACTGGCCAAATATAAATGCATGCAATGTTGTGATGTGATGCAGTTGTTAAAAATTTGCACCACAAGGCTCCTAAAATTCACACTGAATTTTGGATATGTTTAATACTCATGTGAGATTGTGTTCATGAGTAGGGGAGAGTCCTCACAGGCAATGTACACTTGGTACCTAGGTACCTTGTAATTTTGGATGAAAATTGATGGTGGATAAAATTCACCAACAATTCCTGAAAAATGGAAAGATTGGACAGGTCTCCAAGGGGCTCAAGCAGTCAATCAACATATCTGAGCAACTTGTATGAGCATATTGCATTGGCCAGCATTCTTTTAAGAATATGATGATACAGTGGCACACTAATGGGTATTACCATTTTTGTATGGATTTCTTATGCCTAGCACACTTACTCACTTAAAATACTTGAAGAAACATTGAAAAAAAAACAAATAAAACACTGTGTTCTTTACACTCACACTGTTCAGCCAATTATGTAAAATGAGAAAAAAACATTTGTTTTTGGCATGAGCACAAACATGTTGTTGGAAATTGTTTTTGAGCAGGATTGTTCTGTTTTTGAAAATAAAATGCATGGCATAGAAGTTTATGAATAATTAAATATCTGGTGATATCAAACAAGGTAAACAATGACAAATTATGATTTTATTGTGAAAACTATGCCTACTTATTAGTTCAGTACTATTCTTATATGCCACAAGGTGACTGGTATCACATCATGACCATAAAACACAGTGCAGCAAGAGTATTCATTTCTTACCCACTCCACCACAGTCATAGGTCAAGGTACTCAGTTGATCAGTATGGTAGAGGAAGTGTGTATTGAGGGCATTAAAACACATGCCACAGGACATTGAAAACATGAAACATAACCTAATCTTACCTAACATTTTCTTTATTCAGCAAGCTGCCCTGTGGTGCCTCTAAGCTTCCAGTGTTGTTTTTCCATTGCTTGTGCTTGCAGCTATCCTGATATGCTCACATGTTGCTTCATACCATACACACACATTGACACTTGCAATACATATTGCATATACTCCTTGTTGACAAAATGGCTAGCAACGCTTAAACTGGTACACTCAGCAGAAAAACAAAAGCACTTTACATACAGAGCAGCACCAATGTCAGCGTCCCTGTCTGGGTATGTATCTGTCACCGCCCGCTCAGCGTGAGGCCTCTTATACAGTAACGCCTGGGCGAGCACTACGCGGCCACGAACTGATCCGTTTAGGGGGCGGGGCAACGCACAAGCAGAGCGTCCCAGTGATCGAGCGGAAGACGTGTGTGCATGCAAGATGATTGGTGAGATAAACAGTGGAAGGTAAGGGGTCAGTATGAGTGGCACCTGACTAACAAAGAGGGATTAAGATGGTTAGGGATACGTTCTTGGCAAACAGCAGAGTCTCTGGAGACAGTGCATGGGGTGTGCAGCTGCATTAAGGTCACATATTGCTCCCAAGGAAGTGACTGAGCGATAATTAAGAGAAAACTAGGAAGAAAATCAATACAGAGAGGTCGTAACTGACAAGTTTCCGCTCTCAGACCTATTCACTCAGGTGACAATGTTCATCTCGCCCTCCAGACTGCTCCACATCAGCACGCCCCGGACGCAACACGTCAAACTCGCTTCACGCCGAACCCGCAGTCACCCCGACTCCTCCTCCTCCTCGTCAGGTTGCCGAGACACGGAGCTCGGCAGAGTAGAACCGATTCCCCGTATGAGACGTCCAGCTGCCAGCCGGTGCCACGCTCCTGAATTGCCAGCAAATCGCATCTTACCGCCGGTACTATCCAGTAACCGGGCAGCCGACTCGCCCGCCGCCGCGCTCGCGACAGATAACACCCACGGGACGCAGAACACCGACGAAAAACACGACGGGAGATTATGTGTCAGAATGAGCTACAATTAAAAGAAAACGAGGAGGAAAAATCAATACATTAAGATCGTTTCAAACGCTGTCGCGCAGCGGGGTCGCTGGAGGCAGCGCACATGGTACCATTCTCACTGCAGCACGCGCAACCATGACATCCCCGGCGCGGCGCCCCTAAATAACGCCGAGGGATTAGTGCTGCACAGCTCAAGGCTTAAAATTCATAGGCAGAGGAACATTTCACCTGCATTTCCAACGGAGAGTTCGTGGCCTTGACCTGACCGCAGGTCATGGATATCAAATATCCCGTAACCATGATTGTTTTACTCGATGGCCTTATAATGTGATGTGAATCTCATATCGATAGATTAAGCTTCATTCTACCGCTGCCCCTTAAACAATTTTTGAGGCTAGGTCATTTGACATCAACTGGTGGCCTGCACTGATCTAGAACCTTTACCTGATTTTTTCTTAAGAAGCTGCAAAAAAGACCAGGAAACTGATATGCTGAGTAAAATAGTGCTGTGCGCCTCCATTTTCTGGTAATGTACGATAAACCTTCGGAGGGCGGGTATAGGCCCCTGTACCGGCGCTTGTTGAGCTCTTACGAACAACGGCGCGTGCGAGCATTAGCGCTTACGAAGATAAGCGTGAACCAACATAAGTGCTTTCGAATATTAGGACTTACGAACATTTGCGCATACGAATATAGGCGCATACGAACATTAGCGCCGACTAACATTAGCGATCTAGCATTAGTGCGTACGAAAACATATTTTTGAATATTTGGTATACGAATATTTGTTTTTACAAACGTTGATCGTAGAACCAAGTGCAGGGTTTTTTTCTCTTTTAAGTCTGTGCTGTGCAATAAATGTCAGTGTCAATTTAGTGTCTTCTGTGGCTGCTCATACTAGATGACGTGTTCTCGCAGACAATGTTCATACGTTACATGTCCTATATGTGTATCGTGTGTATGTAGCACCTGAATCGTGAATGCACTGTAATGGTCTGAGGGTTCAAATACACTCATTTCTGCCCATTCCTGGTGTTGGCATATCGGTACCAAAACCAAGTTTTTAGTTGAACAGGGATTCTTATTTTCTTTCTCATAAAAAATATTGTGAGTGATCACTGAAAGGCCTGGATTTCTTGCTGCTGTGTGGCACTTGCCAGTATGCCATGCAATTCTCGGATTTTGTTCGATATCTGCGACTTGTAGTGGCAGGAAACGCAAGTGAGTTTAAATGAGGCGCCGGTTTGGTTTGAAGTTTTTTTCAACAAAATGTATTTGCTTGTGTGCTACCATAGGTCCAATCTATGAGATGAGTGGAGTTCCACAATTCTATATTTTTTAGGGATCCACATGTGCAAGATGCGAAAATAGATGAACAGAAGCATGCTTTGTTAAAGCAATAATTATGAATAAGAAGGAGGGTGGCAAGAAAAAACGAGAGGAAAGCAAAAGTAAAGACAAGAAAGATTCGAAAGGAAAAGAAGCAGCTAAAAAAGAGGCTAAGGGTGATCCTAAAAGCAAAGCGAAGTCTGGTTCGGACAAGAAAAACGCTAAAACAAGTGATAACAAAACTAAGCCTGCGACGAAGACCAGCAGCAAAGACAGAAGCCCTTCGAAGTCGGACCGCAGTGCTAAGAAATCTCCCGCTGAAACGAAGAAGAATGGAAAGACAATTATAAATGGAGATAAAAGCCCGGTGAAAGGTACGTGTTTCTGGGTGTTATATAGCTGCAATGTCTGTACGCATGCTGCAACCCTGTCTGTCTTGTTATTTTACCCATTTAGGAAATAATGTATACACCGGGAACCATTAGACCTAGGACAAAGCCAAGGGCATCAATGTTTTTTTTGTCCCGAGGATTCGAATTATATGCAACATGAAGTTGAAAGGTCAGATCGTGACCTTGGCCTGAGGTCAAGGTCAAATAATGATCATCCAGGGCCATGTTTCACATCATGCCATGCTCGTCTTGTGCTATCAAGTGCATTGCTGTATCTATCAAACTTGTATCTGCTGCTCGTGCAAGAGCTATAGACACAAATCATTTCGAAAACTGTGACCTTTGGTGACATCTGGGCACATTGTTGTTGACTTGACCTCAGTATGGATACCAGCATGTATATTTTTCCTTTCTAGAGCTTTCAAATGATGTTTAGAAACTTGATCTAGTTATTCGATGCCGTATTCTTGTTTCTGTCACAACTACGATGGTCTCAGTAGCTACCAAGTACCTAAAACGAAGCTGCCTACTCTGATCTCCTTTGTACTCTTTCCTGATCTTTCTCTAAAGTCTGGGTGTCTCAAGGGCCAAAAATGTGGTCAAATTGCTTATCTTATTCATATACCTTCGCTCCATTTGCAGACAAGAAGACCATATCGAAAGCGAAGAATGAAAATGGAGACGCTAAGCCATCCAAACAGTCCAAACGGAATGAATCCTCAGAAAAGAAGTCGAAAGCTGATAAGAGCCCATCGAGAAAGTCGTCCAAATCGGACGTCAGTAAGTCGAAGAAAGGCGATAAGGACGGTACGAAAAAGACTCCCGAAAAGAAAAGCAAAAGCAACGACGAAGACAAACACAAAAAGAAGTCTCACGACCAGGAGAAGCCGGAACGAGTCAAATCAGCCAAACCGAAGTCGCCAACCCCGGAGCCAAAGAGTAAAACACCGGAAGTGGAGTATGAGGTACGTTTTTCCCACGATCAGATAACCATGGTCGAAGCTGTCAACGCTTAATTATTAATTTTTTCAAACGTTTCATACATTTTTTGATAGGTTGGATCTGCGCATTAAATGTTGGAAAAATGATAAAGTGAGAGTAGGTTGCATGTAAACAGGCATAATCAGGGTAGGCTGTTTGCACTTTTGCTGGCGGTTGATGCCTTTTCAGTGCAAAAACGCACACTTGTGGAGTATGTTCTTCAAATTGTATTGAATAATTGGGGAGATTTCCTGACTATTACCCTAAGTCCTGTGAGTGGGTTTTTACCTCTTGGAGTGCGCTCTGTCTACTTATGCTATAGGTGGATGTTTGATAACTGTATAAGTATTTGTTATGTTGGGTGAGACTTGCACTGCTCCTGTTTGTTATAAGCCGTGCTGGGTGTACGGACTCCTTTTCTGTGTTGCCGCAGACAGTTTTCGTCTATTGCTCTATCTCCTGTTGGAAAAACTTTGATCTGCGCCAGGAGATATGTTTTTGTCAAAGAAAAGTTACCCCGCCTTCTGAAACGGTTTATCTTACTGTTATCATGTTTTTTAATGTTCTCGGACTGCGTTGGTAGCTTTACATGTTTTTTTTTAGCTTTGATAATTTTCATAAGCATTCTTTGATACTTGTTGGTATCCTACATTCTAGATCCATGGTTCCCAAGCGGTGGATTGTTACCCCATATTGGGTCAGGAAGCCATTCCTTGGGGGCTGTGACTGTCACGTTGTCCAAGTCACTTGATCACTTGAGTCCGAGTCACTTTGACCAAGTCACGAAGGCCTGTGACTTTGAACCATGAGTGCTGCGGCGCCTAGGGCAGCCTTGATACAGCCCCCAATATCTTAAGACTGGCAGATACATGACGGGCTATCTTCATCATACGTTCCAAGACCTGAATGTATTTGGAATGATGAAGTCACTGCTGCGAAGGGAAAATCCTTGAGCTTGAGGACATACCGCCCAGGATAAAATTTCTGCGAACAACAACTTTGACATTTTTTCCAATATTTCGAACTATGTCTAATTCTTTCCAACCATGCCCTAAAAAAGTCGTTTGCCTTTCTCGACAACGTATCCTAGGAAACTTACTTTCCGATTTTGGTGATCATAATCTATGAGAACATAAAACAGTATTTGAAGTGCGCATTGCTGGCAGCAGAGCTCGGAATCGTGTAATTGTTGAAGAAAGTGAGCACTCTATTCTCGTTCCCGCTGCGAACACCAATGCCTCAGAAAAAGTGCGTAAACGCATATGTGAGCAATTGGCCTTAGTCTTATTGAAATTGGTTTTCAGTTTTAAGGGCGGCTTATTGTACCCCTCTGACTGTTGAGAGGGAAACTTCATGTCGATAGGGTCTGGAACAGTGATTTTAGATCCTTCGAATGTATATATTTCCTAGTATCTCCCACAGATTTTATGGGACAAAGAGACCTTTGACACGTATAGGTAGTCATTGAGAGTGGAACTTTTTTTCTCCTATGAAGGACTATGACTATGCGGATGACTTCGAAGAAGATTATGCCGACGACTTTGAAGACGCCGAGGAGGATGATGAGGATGAGGAAGAAGCCAGCTCTGACGGCCAGGACTCAGAGGAGTCCTCAGAGGAGTCCTCCGACACTGACTCCGATCCCATTCCAGATCCCGACATGTCCTTGCTCTATCCTGGATCCGCCTTTTCTTCCCAGGTCCTTAACGCGTCCAAAAATCCAGACACGCACACGAAAAAGCTGGAGACGGCTGTGAAGAAGAAGGACTTCGTGCAGCCGACCGGCGCGTCTGCCAAGCAGATGTGGGACGCCGATGAAGCCCAGAAGGCGATGGAAAAGGAGAACAAGGCGGCTGAGAACTTTGACGCGTGAGTAACCGCATTGTGTTGCAAATAAACGTTTGAATATGACTGGTTTGCTGTTTGTATATATTTCGTGTGCTGCATGGGTACAAAATCGGAGAGCTTTTTATGGTTGTTATTTGCTCAAGTGTTTGTGAAGACCACGTCATGCCTTGTCCGAATATTGTGTTCATGCTTTCATCTTCGTTTCTCCCTCCACTTCTCCGGTGACATTCTCTCTTTTTTTAAAATAAATTTTGTTCAAGTTGTTCCTGGTAAGGCTGCTGGAGTCGGAGTCTCACTAAAGTCATCAAGGGACTTGTCACGGAGACCCCGACCCCACCACCCGAACGAGTAACTCCCTCAATGGAGGGTTATTCTACTTCATTCTACATTTTGAGGAGTGTATCGTTGAAGTGACTTTTTCTTTTTTTACGCAACTGGTTGATGTCTCTTTGACCCTCTTCTTCTCACTGATGTGTGTGCAGTGAAGCATTCCACAAGCAAAAGAAAGCAAAGCACGACTCCTCGCCGACTCACGCCAAGACTCGGCCGGCCTCCAAAACAGTCAGCTTCATCCCAGATGACAGCGGCGACAAGACTGGCTCTGGGCCCAAGGCGGTCCGCTCCATCAACTTCTCCGGCGCCAAAAAGGAACACCAGCGGAAAAAGGTAGGCGGAAGAAACCAGTTGTCATTAATATGCACGTGCAAGTTTGTAATTTTCAAGCACCGTTTGTGCGGGAACAGAGATCGCTTTGGAGGCGGAGTTGCAATGTACTTTCACACGTCTTTAGCCGCGTCGCGACTTCCGGACCTGGAGATCGGCGAAGAAGAATGGATCTGGGCGAAAATTAGGTTAAAAAACATCACACTAGTAGTTTGCGGCCTTTATCTTCCACCGAATCTCTCATCAGATCGTCTCGAAGAGTTTTTACTTAATTTTGCGGAGAGTGTAAGTAATGCTCAGAAATATAAACCGAATGCAGTCGTTGCGTTAGGAGACTTTAACGCTGGAAATTGTTTCTTGGCCAACACTCAACTCAATCACTCCCCAATATCAAGCTTTGAACGGAAGCTAAAAGAATTATCTGATTCACTTTCACTTACCCAATTGATTCAGGACCCGACAAGAATAGAAGGTAATACCTGCAACATGCGGGACCTAGTTTTTGTTTCTGATAAAAACTGCGTAACTGAAAGCGGAGTACTTCCCTCCTTCTCTAGCCTGGACCACTTTCCGATCTTTATTTCAATACACGGAAAGTATCCAAGCATCCTGTATCACAAAAAATCATTTGGGACTACTCCAAGCTCAACGCCGAAAGACTGACTCACCAATTAATGACAACAAACTGGGACGAAATACTAAACAACGACTTAGACACCGCCACTGCTCAATTCACAACAGCTCTTCATAAGGCAGCTCTAGACTGTATCCCTAGAAAATTTGTATCATCTCGCACTTCCGATAAGCCATGGGTCACGAAAGCACTGAAAAAACTCATAAGGAAAAGAGATAGGTTGTTTAAAATTGCCAAGGGTAGACAGGCAAAACTAAAACTAGGAGAAAACAATTTGTGCGATTGGGAAAGATGGAGGTCTTGTAGAAACGAGGTAACAAAAATGATAAAACACCTCAAGAGTAGCTATTTATCCAAAGAAGCGGAAACTTTATTACAAAAACGACATGAGCCTCATAGGTACCACACAATCCTTAAAAGAATGACTGGTAGATCGAAAGCAGCCCAAATTCCCCCTCTCCAGGACAACAACCGTACATTAGTTACCGACGACAGAAGTAAAGCTGAACTTTTCAACCGGTACTTTGCTGCCCAAACACATCTACCCAACAGCGAATATCACGGAGTTCCGGATATCCAGAGCGATAATACTCCTCAGTTTCAGATAGATAGAATAACAGAAAGAGAAGTTCTGAAAATGCTTAATGGACTAAACCAGAACAAGAGTACTGGCCCGGACGAAATTCCTGTCAAATTAATTAAGCTTGTGGCTCTAATAATTGCCGATCCTCTTTCCAGGCTTTTTAACAAATCTCTCCAGGAGGGAAAATTCCCAACAATTTGGAAAACAGCGAATGTAAAACCAATTTTCAAAAACAAAGGCAGTGCGGCAGAAGTCGAAGGATACAGACCTATCAGCTTATTATGTTCTTTATCAAAAGTTTTCGAGAAAATCATATTCCGGCGAGTGTACAGGCATATAACTGAACATCACCTTTTGACTGAAAGACAAAGCGGTTATAGACCGGGGCATGGGACACATCTTCAATTATTTTACATCACTCACCAACTTTACGAATCATTAGACAATGGACGAGACGTAACAGTGCTCTACTTCGACATATCCCGCTATTTCGAGAAAATTTGGCACCAAGGACTTCTATACAAATGCGAACACGAATTCGGACTGACTGACCTTTTACCCTGGTTACGATCATACCTGACAGATAGACAACAGACAGTCCAGGTCAACGATGCCAAATCCCCGCTCCTTTCCCCTAGAAGGAGGCTGTCCACAAGGTTCGGTCCTCGGCCCCCTGCTTGCATTATTGTACTTAAACGACTTATCAGGTAGAACTCAGCACGAAATGTTATTTTTTGCCGATGATGCTTGCCTGGTTGCATATCACACACCAGAGAACATTCATGCTGTTCAGCAATCCCTTCAGTACGATGTCAATAAAATTCAAACATACGGGAACGACTGGCTTATTAAATTTAACGCTTCCAAAACTGTCCAGCAGTCATTCTCATACCGTAAAGATAAAGTATTTCCGAAACTCTTTTTCAATGCCCAACCGATACCCGTAGAAAACAAACACAAACATTTGGGAATCATTCTATCAACTGACTTAAGATTTCACGAGCATGTGAATTATACTGTGAAAAAAGTTATAATTCCTAAGCCCGCTTTATCCAATTGCCCCCTTCTTGTCCAGAGACATCCTAGCTCAGATTTATAAGACGTACGTGCTGCCTCATTTCGATTACGCTGACATGATATACGACGGACTCTTGACAGTTGACGACGCACAACGACTCGAGAGACTCCAAAACCGGGCGGCCAGACTTGTGACTTCGACTCTACCCAGGACCCCGACAGAAAATTTACGACGGGAGCTTGGGTGGTCCTCTCTAAAATCTAGACGCGAGTTACACAAATTAAAGTTCTTTAGCCGGCTAAACCGAGGAGGAACACCAAACTACATAAAGAGAATTTTACCAGCAACCAGGGACAACACCATTAACCGTACTTTACGAAATGCTAGGAATAGAACTCAAATACCATTTAGAACTTCTAACTACAAGTTTTCATTTCTGCGTAGCACAATAAAATTATTAAATAAGCTGCCAGGACATCTCTTAGAAATTCAATCCGAGACTACATTCAACCATCACCTTGAGCGGTATTACAACCAAAACAACCCTCCAAAGTACTTTACCTTCGGCTCAAAAATAGATAATTCTCTCTTAACCCGCCTGAGGGTGGGTATGTCCAAATTAAACGGCCATTTGTTCATAATTCAAGCCATGGAATCTCCGTGCTGCGACTGCGGTCACTCTTGCGAGGAAACCGCACATTTTCTTCTCGATTGCCCGAAATTCACCCCCACAGAGGGAGACTATGATGAATAATATTACAGCACTATTGAATATTCCATTCCGAACTATCCACAGAAAATTAAAAATAGACACTCTCATCTTCGGGCACTCTCTCCTACCCGGCGTTGACCAAGCTGTGGCCCAAGAGGTTTTCAGATACATAAAAACTAGTGGAAGGTTCCGTGGTGAGACCGAGCGCCGCTGAGCTGGTGGGCCGCTGCGTGGATGACCTGGCTGCCGGTGCCCGGCCGGGCGTGGGACCGTGTGTGGTGGCGTGGGCGGGGACGTCTGACTGGCGGCGGCATCGTTGTCGTGTTCAGTGCTACCCGAGCGGCGTCGTGACTTAAGTGCCTCGGCGCTTTTACGCCAATCGGGGATTCATCTTGATTTACTTGTTTTTGCAATGTCGGAAAATAAATGTATGTATGTATGTATGTATGTATGTATGTATGTATACATATAGCCTCTTTCAGTGAATGCGGAAAATATTCTGTAGCAGAAATGTTTTAAGCGATAGCTACGTGTTGTTTGCTACGTTTCTTAACGTTGCGTTTGTTATTTGTTGGCCTCACTGATAAATCATTGTGACATTTGGCAAAATGTTTGTGGGTTCGTGGGTGGGTGACATATATGGGTGACACAGTTCGTGGGTAACATATCAAACTCCTCTTTCTTATTCACCCGGCTGAACAGTGGTATGAAATCGTAAAAGTACAAAAAAGGTAGTGGAAACTGATGCGTAGACTGAACTTTCATGCTCGATTTTCCCTAAGGCATGTCATTGGCGAAAACATTGAAAAGTGACCTGAGATATCTAACTGGTGCCTCCGAAGTCACAGATCCTGAACTTGTTTCGTGTCTATGTTACTATTTCTTTGGCACGGAAGGGGTGAATGTGTCCTAAAAATGTATTATGCACATTGCTATGTCAATGCAAGAATACTAAATAGTCCCGCAGGTTCACCTTTTTGTGCCGAATCTGGATAGCATATTTCGGAGTTCTAACAGTCGGAGTACCTGCATTGAGTATGGCATATAAGCCAGTTAGATGGACAGACGAATTTCATTGTTTGATATATAGTACATCGTCACTGTCAATCACGTACTCCGTGGGCTCTGTGACTGCGGCCATTGCCTGCCTTACCGCCGGCGTGCGTCAGTCTGCCCAGAGGAGGGGGGAGCAGGGGAGCCGCTCTTCTGTCCCTCATCGACCTCTATGAACAAGAGTTCGACCTGTTCGAGATGGAGCCGGCCTCTTACGACCAGATCATGGCCAACTTCGGAAAATCCGGCATGCAGCAGGTAAAAGTGGAGAGGCTGCGCCGCTTTTGGAGTTAACCAGCGAGTGCAGTTTTTCGTTTATTAGTTTTACTATTATGTAGGTGGTGGAATTCCTCGCAAGGAGCACTGTAATGGTATGGATGTACCATTCAGGTCCTTCGTGGGGATGTTGAGACGCCAGGAGAGTGTCTGTCCTGCGCCGTCGGCTTATGCTCTCAGTTTGCCAGTTAGACCAGTCCGAGCAAGTCGAGCTCTGGGCTGTCTGCGCTCTTAGTAAGAAGGCTCACGTCCACCGTTTCTCTACCTCAGGGCACCACGCAGACCAATGAGGATGACCTCACAGAAGAGATTCAGACGGACGAGATCAAGCTGCTGGGCAAGTGGACGCAGCATCCGATACAGTTCGACGTCAAAGTGGTGACGAACAAGGAGGGCGAGGTGGTCAGCGGCCCCACCTACTACGTAAGTCGGGTCCACAGCCTGCACCGGCGCTAGGCTTTCAGTCTTCCCGAACCTCAAAGTGGTACTGACAGCTCTGGAGAGCTATGCTAGATGTGATTAGTCATAGTTGTCACATTAAATGTCCGAACAGTTATATCCTCAGTATTATTCGCGTGCTAGGAGAGGTATGGGACGCTCTGACTCACACACAGGGTGATCATTTGCGAATGTCTAGCAGGTGATCATTTGCGAATGTCTAGCATGATTGTCTTGTTTTAGGCATAAAATTCGTCAAAAATTATGTTTCCAGCTCATGGTTTGTTGCTCGATATGGGGATTTTTCATGTTTAGGTTTCTTGTGATTTCTTAGAGACTAGGTGCTACTCCGGATTGCTGCACCTTCTTCAGGTAATTTTGGCTTTAGGAAGGGCTCGCTTTCTCCGCGGAATGCTCTTGCTTCACATCCTGAATTTTGGGGAGTTGAACTTCACCATAATCTTGAGGGCCATTGACACCAATATCTACATCGGCAACCTCTGAAAAGTGCCCAAAGAAACTATTTGACTCACTGACCTTTAGATGGTGGAGATTGAGTGTTCTGTGAATACGAGGAGTCTATCCTCAATTCAAACTTGCAGGGAACTTGAGATGCAGCCATTTTGAAACAGTACCTAGTCTTTAAAACGTCACAAGATCCTCAAGCACAGGCGCAGTAACGGCCGGATTATTTGAAAGGGATCGAGTGTAAGTACTGAGTGTGTGTAGTGGCGGAGCTCAGGTAAACTCTTGTCAAGTAATACCATGTTCCATAACCACGTAACTCAGCCAATGGCTAAGAATCTGAAATAATCAGGTGGTCATGGCTTTAGTGACCTCGTGTTTCTAGACTTTCAAATGTATGCTGCGGGGTCAAAACCTGTTATTATTTAAAAACATGATTTTTTATAGAAATATCAATTGAACTTACTTCCAGAATTCAAGTCGTAAAGTCCAGTCGGCAATGGTCTCCCTGGTCATTTTCCGTTACTGTGACTCAGTCTCTACTGCCCGTGACTGAGGGGCGGGGCACACTGTGACTCAGTCTCTAATGCCCGTGAGTAAGGGGGCGGGGCACACTGTGACTCGGTCTCAACTGCCCGTGAGTGAGGGGCGGGGCACACTGTGACTCGGTCTCTACTGCCCGTGACTGAGGGGCGGGGCACACTGTGACTCAGTCTCTAATGCCCGTGAGTGAGGGGCGGGGCACACTGTGACTTGGTCTCTACTGCCCGTGACTGAGGGGCGGGACACACTGTGACTCAGTCTCTAATGCCCGTGAGTGAGGGGCGGGGCTTACTGTGACTCGGTCTCTACTGCCCGTGACTGAGGGGCGGGACACACTGTGACTCAGTCTCTAATGCCCGTGAGTGAGGGGCGGGGCACACTGTGACTCGGTCTCTACTGCCCGTGAGTGAGGGGCGGGGCACACTGTGACTCGGTCTCTACTGCCCGTGACTGAGGGGCGGGGCACACTGTGACTCAGTCTCTAATGCCCGTGAGTGAGGGGCGGGGCACACTGTGACTTGGTCTCTACTGCCCGTGACTGAGGGGCGGGGCACACTGTGACTCAGTCTCTAATGCCCGTGAGTGAGGGGCGGGGCACACTGTGACTCAGTCTCTAATGCCCGTGAGTGAGGGGCGGGGCACACTGTGACTCAGTCTCTAATGCCCGTGAGTGAGGGGCGGGGCACACTGTGACTCGGTCTCTAATGCCTGTGAGTGAGGGGCGGGGCACACTGTGACTCAGTCTCTAATGCCCGTGAGTAAGGGGCGGGGCACACCGACTCGGTCTCTAATACCTGTGAGTGAGGGGTGGGGCACACTGTGACTCAGTCTCTAATGCCCGTGAGTGAGGGGCGGGGCACACTGTGACTCGGTCTCTAATGCCTGTGAGTGAGGGGTGGTGCACACTGTGACTCGGTCTTTAATGCCTGTGAGTGAGGGGCGGGGCACACTGTGACTCAGTCTCTAATGCCTGTGAGTGAGGGGCGGGGCACACTGACGAGTGCCCTGGCGGCTGTTGTATGGGTCAGGACTACTTGGGAGTTGGAGGCGATATGGCGGAGGATGAAGACTCGATGGACGACCGCCGTCAAAGTAGTGCCATTCGGCTCAACAAGTTCCTCGGCGCCGCTGGACAGGTGAAGTCTTCCACAGGGGGCGGATGGGTCCCTTCCACAGGGATCGGGTGGGGTCTTCCACAGGGGGTGAGTGAGGTCTTCCATAGGGGTCGGGTGGGGTCTTCCACAGGGGGTGAGTGAGGTCTTCTACAGGGGGTGAGTGAGGTCTTCCACAGGGGGTGGGTGGGGTCTTCCACAGGAGCTGGTGAGGTCCGTGGCAAGGGGCGGGTGGGGTCCGCTGCCGGGCAGGTTAGGTCTTCCACAGGGGGCGGGTGGGGTCCGCTGCCGGGCAGGTTAGGTCTTCCACAGGGGCCGGGTGGGGTCCGCCTCAGGGGATACTGGTCACAACTGCAATTGGAACTTTGGCTCTGTATCTTAGTTGTCCCAACCTTATGTGATGCCCGCCAAACTTGGTAGCTAAGTAAAACTGAACAAGTCTTAGAATGCCGCTATTATTAAGTAGTTTCCTTCTACGGAACCTCCTTTTCGTGTTTCCCCTATTTCTGTGTAGCCTAGAGGAGAAACTAGAGAAATACCTACTCAATACATTCCACTGCTTTAAAAGCGGATAGAGTAGATAATCTTCCAATTTTTTTCGATTTTTACCACACTTCCAAATCGGCTTCTGACACTGCCCAGACCAGTCGGCTGCAGCCAGCCCACATCACCACCGTCCTGCCGCCGTCCTTCGGCAGTGTATGCTGATGCTGCTGGAGGAAGAGCTGGTCCGCACCACCAGCACCGACAGCAAGTCCGGCTCGGCCAAGCTCAGCTTCAGCAGCGGCGCCGCCCGGCTGGGCGAGGCCGTGGCGTCGCTGCTCACCGGCCGCGGCGTCTCCCATCTCAGCTTCTGCGACACCGACAGCAAGCTTCTGGTGACCTCACACTCTGCCCGGACCCAGAAGAGTGGCGCCGAGCAGGGCAAGAAGGAGGAGAAATCGCCAGCCAAAGAGAAACATGCGGAAAAGGGAAAGGAAACAGATTCAGAGGTGCGAGGACGGAAATTATGCACGGACATTTTCAGCCTCCCTTGTTTGTCGTGCTCTTGCGTGTGTGTGACGTATGGGAGGAAATTTGGGTAACCAATCGACGTACGAGAACACGGAATCATTCCGAAGATAGATATGACGTCATCCAGTGGTCATCCCCGTCCCTCTGCCCCAATGTGTCCTGTTTGCGGGGATTTAGAAATAGAGAAACACAGGATGTACAAGGATGTGTATCAAACTTGGGCTTTCCAACTTGGAGGTGTGGGAAAAACACGCTCCTTCAGTGGACACTGCTTCAGCTAATGTATAAAAAATTGAGGGGACCACCTAAGTGGGGCTTTTATTGTTTCTGATAAAGTTTGATGCGTATATTCCAAATACGCAATCCACAAAATCCTCGTTTTGTGCCGTTTTTTCCACTTTGAGATTTTCCGTTGCGCTTTTCTGTATATTAGCAAACATCCAGAGCCATTCAGAGATTTCTTATTTTATAGACGTCTTTGCAAATATATTTCAACTTATATGAAATTTTTATATCTAGCTGCATTAAAGTTTATATCTTCCGAAAGAGATTTTTACGAACAAGCGATTTTGTCATTTGAAAAACTCCGGGACGGTTGCAATACTCGAAATTCAGGCGGTACATTTGCAAATATCTACACTTTCAGTCTGTAACAGGGACTTTCTCTCTCTCTCTCTCTCTCTCTCTCTCTCTCTCTCTCTCGCTCCCGCTCCCGCTCCCGCTCCCGCTCCCGCTCCCGCTCCCGCTCCCGCTCCCGCTCCCGCTCCCGCTCCCGCTCCCGCTCCCGCTCCCGCTCCGCTCCCGCTCCCGCTCCCGCTCCCGCTCCGCTCCCGCTCCCGCTCCCGCTCCCGCTCCCGCTCCCGCTCTCTCTCTCTCTCTCTCTCTCTCTCTCTCTCTCTCTCTCTCTCTCTCTCTCTCTCTCTCTCTCTCTCTCTCTCTCTCTCTCTCTCTCTCTCTCTCTCTCTCTCTCTCTCTCTCTCTCTCTCTCTCTCTCTCCCCCCTCCGCAGGCGTTGGACCAGTACGGCCTGGTGTGTCTGTGGTCTCTGAATGAGCCGTCACAGCCGCAGAAGGTGCTGGTCACCTCCTCCCAGCCCACCTGCTGTTGCTTCTCGCCGCTGCGGCCACGACTGGTCTTCGCCGGGTGAGTGCGGATGATGCTACTGAGGCCACCCCGGCTCCCTATCTGAAACACTGCGCAGCCCTGTAACCCGGTGTAATATAGCAGCATACCGGCGACTAGTGTGGCAGATGTTTACCTTGAAATGGTAAAATGACGTCCACGGCAGGCTTTAGGAGCCGTTCGAGCTATGAGTGGCCCCGGTGCCAGAGGCATGCTTCCTGTGATTGACTGGGGTTATACCTCGGTACCATTCCCACTGTATGTGAAAGGTATCGATTTAAGCGACTTCTGTAACTCTGGTCTATCAAATCCTTGCTAAATCTGTTTTCAGTACCATGCAAACTTATAATACATCCGATACAGTGCCCCTCTGTGAACCGTACTCTCCCTACAGAGACTCGTGCCTCCCCTATACCGTGTGTGTGTTCGCGCCAGGTGTGAGGACGGCTCGGTGGACGTCTGGGACCTGCACGAACCGGCCTCGGAGCATGCAACGCTGAGCGGCGCGCGGTCGCCCTCCTACAGCACGGCGGAGATCCATCGGGCCGAGGCACACACCCAGCCGCTGGTGTCGCTGCGGCCGGTGCCCGCCGGAGACGGCGACGATGGCGACCAGGGCGGCGAGCCCGGCTCATTCCAGGTACGGGCAGACGCCGCGGCACTGCAGTACCGCCTACTTAAATAGCGCGGCATCGTGTCCCCTCGGTCAGATACGCAGTCTGGTGACTCCCCCTCCAACTCTTCGCTCCCGTCAGATGTGCAGTCTGGTGACTGGATCCCTCTGACTAGTAGAGTGGCTCCTCGCTCCCCGTCAGATGTGCAATCTGGTGACTGGATCCCTCTGGTTAGTAGAGTGGCTCCTCGCTCCCCGTCAGATGTGCAGTCTGGTGACTGGATCCCCTGACTAGTAGAGTGGCTCCTCGCTCCCCGTCAGATGTGCAGTCTGGTGACTGGATCCCCTCTGGCTAGTAGAGTGGCTCCTCGCTCCCGTCAGATGTGCAGTCTGGACGCCGGCGGCCGGCTGGTGTTCTGGGTGGCGCTCAGCTCGCAGCAGCAGGCCAACCTGGAGGTGTTGGACGGTGACCTCGGCCTGGCGCCCTGGGCACGCGTCAAACTGGTCAAAATCAGCCACGTCAGCGTGGAGGACTTCTTGGATCAGTGAGTTGTGCCCAACCGCTCAGAGGGCCCAATGGTTTCATCTTCGGTGGGATAGGTGGAGAGCTGAATGCCTTAGAATCCCGCCGCGTAAGATCGTTTCCAATTTAGCGTATGTCCATTGGAGACATAATTCAGGTTTCTGACTATTGCTGGTCTGCTTGTGACTTTTCATTAAGCACACTGGTATTTGTATTCAATGCTGTGCGGTCACTTAGTCTAAACTGAAAAGTTTAGAACGTGTTCTGTTTTCGTCTTTGCCTTCATCACAACTTCGGCAAGAACCGGAAATTTTCATTGCTGACTAGACCTAGTTAACTATGATTTCTGCGAACCTTTCTGAATCAGAGTTGTTATTTTACACTGCTAATCCTCGGACGTGTGTTGCCTTGTCGTTCGGCTCAGGCGCGGCTTGTCGCAACATCACCATCTCGTTTTCCTTCCCGAACATAGAACTGTGCCATTTTGGTCCCTTGTATCCTTATTTCAAATTTTACTTGAATCCGTACATATATATTCATATCACACAAAGCACAATTGTTAAGAATACAAAACACTGCAAAAATAGTCATAGGAAAGATCATTGGGTGGAGTTAAATTTAAAAGGCACTCCTTAGGGAGGACGAGGTGGACAGGGACACCAGAGCTTGGGGCATTCGCGACGGGGCCAGGGGCGCAGCGGAGCGCGCCCAACCCGTCGGGGGGGAGCGCGACGCAGCTGCGGAGGG
The DNA here is from genome assembly GCA_034440635.1 of Lepas anatifera. Classification (NCBI taxonomy): domain Eukaryota; kingdom Metazoa; phylum Arthropoda; class Thecostraca; family Lepadidae; genus Lepas; species Lepas anatifera. The sequence continues at coordinate 51,108 of JAOTON010001023.1, forward strand.
ACGCAGCGGCAAAGTGGGCGCGACACAGCGGCGGAGGGAGCGCGGCGCAGCGGCGGAGGGAGCGCGGCGCAGCGGGCGGATGGCACGTCAGTTGGCTTTGTTCAACGGGGCACGAATCCGGATTTCTGAGGGCCATTCAGGTGTTCGGGGACAGAGTGGAGAGGACAATTTATTTAGCCACACAGCATGAAGGATAGCTCAATATCAATATAGAGATTGTATCAGTGCAGATTTGATACCATGAATGATGTGATGCATTGGTGATAAACAATACCTCAGCAGAGCTACAACCAGCTCACGTAGGGATGAGGCGAAAAACAAGACACATTGGCGCATATGGCGCATAGGCTCAGACGGCTGAATGGCTGTAATGAGCAACACTTGTCTTCCTTTTAACGGACACCAAGGCCGTGCACTGGATGTATCCGACAGGCGAGTTGGTTGCGCGTGGCGCTTTGATGTGGCAGGGCTGTCAGCCGTATGTGATCCGCTCGAAGTGAAGCGCGATTGACGGAGATTCAAACCGGAGTCACGGCCCGTGAAGCATAGGCGCTACGGACGAGCTGTCGCGACGTCGGCACCAGTGACGTCAGCCTTCTCCCCACTGTCCCAAGTCTCCCTGTCCTAGGCAAGGTCGGTCTCCTCGCCATCCGCCTCGACGTCTGAGAACCGGGGCATCCCACTACATCCCAATGTGCAACCAACTGCGACCTTATTCAGCCTAGAGCACTCACTACTTTGAATGCTACCCCCCCAACTGCATGCCTAACCGCCCGGCTGTCATGGGATGATGACCGCTGCTCCGCTCCCAGGAACGCGCAGCAGGAGTTCACCTCGGTGCACGACTTCCGGATCCACCCGGCCGACCCCAGCCACATCTACGTCAGCACCGACAGCGGCGCCATCGTACACTGCACCCGCCAGGGCACGCGCGCCACGCCGCGCCTCCTCAGGCCCGAGTTCGGTGAGCGGCCGCCAGCGTGGTACCGGCTCGTGACTGGTTTAGGGGCTGCGTGGTGCTGGAGTGCAGTTGCTTTGATGTACTGCTGGTGAAGTCAAAGACTTGCTGAAATAGCATGGATCTTTGCTAAAGCGCGTGGGGAAAGATGAGAAAATAGACCTTCTTTCTTGAATTATACTGCTTGTCTCCACGTATTCGGTCTAACGCGGTGACCTCAACAATCCTCTGTAATTCGATTCTTCTTACGTTATCTGGTTGGAGACTTCTCTTCTGTGGTAGATCTTGAACAAGTTTGAAATCGGCTCAAGGGAAACCGGTGTCATGAAACACCTCCAATAACAGTAACAACAAATACAAGCATACACGGATCAGTAACACCCTGGCGCCGCCCGTCGGCAGATCTCTCGGTAACGCTACAGATCAGTAACACCCCGGCGCTGCCTGTCGCCAGATCTCTCGGTGCCGGTACGCAGTCTGGCGCTGTGTCCACGGCAGCAGCCGTACCTTCTAGCGGGCGCCGGCGACGGCTCGCTCAGGCTACACTCGACGGCGGGGAGCGGCCCCTCATCACCTGGAACGGCGCTGCCGACGGCGCCCCCGTCACAGCCGTCGCCTGGTCCCGCGTCAGACCCTGCGTCTTCTTCGTGCTGGACGCCGAGTCCAAGTGAGCACACGCTGGGGTGGAGTGATAGCTATGTGGAGACAATACCTGCTGGCGCAGTATGTGATTTGCAGTTATTCCTCAACATCCTGTCATGGCAGTTAAGCTGTGTGAGTTCGACCAACCATAGCATAGGACTAAGCAGCTTGAGGCACGCGGCGGTCTTAGTTTCCACTCTCCCAGATTTATGTTCCATACAGCTCACCACACTAGAAAAATGTTTTTGATCGCTTATTTGCTTCCTCCCACGCCAAGGCCATCTCTTATTCACCCATGGCAACGTTTCCAACCCTGCCTGGTTCCTGGTTCATTGGAAGCTTGATGTGGTAAAATTTCTAGCAAGCTGCCCAGACGTGTCTGAGAACCGCCCGGGCTGACGTCGTTGCCGGCCGCAGGATCCACGTGTGGGACCTGAGCGCCGGAGATATCTTCCCGGCCGAGTCGGACCAGGTGAAGGCTGGTCACGTGACCGCCATGGACGTCGGCTACGGCGTCGAAAATGACGTGAACGTCACCCACCTGGTGAGCCGCGGCCGCTCTACTGGTGGCGGAGATGGTTCTCTGGGTGTAGGGACCTGCTGTTGTTAGTCTTCTTTGTAGGAGATATTAAAAACTTTTGATTGCTTGGTTGGGGCATAATCATAAATAATAGCTATAAAGCTCTGGCCCAAAGCTGTAGGCTTGATGATTTTAAAAGGAGTGTTTTGCGTTGGTGATCAGATAAACCACTGCCTCCCGTTACGAACAAGGCACCAGAGCGCACTTTGACGGATTTTTTAAAATATGTTCGCCTGTTTCTTCGGCCAGATGTTGTAAAGCGTAAAAAATGTTGAAAAGAATGTATCTTTTTCAGTTAATGTTGTATGATTGTCTTTTTGTTAAAGCTTAGCGAGATCACCTTTTAATGTATTTCTCCAATAATTCGTTGAAGTGTGTCTTAGGAAGCAGTACGCTTCAACTACTGCGTCTATGCCTCGCCGCGATGTTCTTTCCACAAGGCAGTAGTTTCAAGCCTATGTTTATTATGCGGCTGAGAGGTTTGTCCCTTGAAAGAAAACTCACGATAATGATTGCAATCTTTGCACGCTTTATTACATTGCCGTGCCTCCAGTTTTTGCATAATACGAAAACATCACGACTCCAAAATTCCGTCTGGAGCTCATTTTATCGAAGGGGGTACGGATGTGCGCCTGTACGCGTGTGACACCGCTGTGGGCACCTCTCGCAGGCCGTGTGTACGGACACGGGCACCGTGGAGGTACACAGGATCTCCGACACGTACACCAACAAGACAGAGAAGGAGACGCAGGCCGAGATGGACCAGTTCCTGCACTACGTCCAGATCATCTAGTTCTCACTGGTGGTGCTGCGGTGCGGTCGTTGGTCCAGTTCGCGCGGAGGACGGCGGTCAGTCGGCTGTCTTTCTGAGGCTGTGGGTTTCAGAGGCTCTCTGGCTACCACCGGTTTATCTCGGTTCTGTATCGTGGAGTAGCCCGTACTGAGATGACTCGCCCTGTGATCGGCGCTGTCGCATGCTTGAGAGCGGCTGAGGACCTGTGCCCGTTTGTTGAACGAAGCTACAAACGCACACAAACCTCTCCGGCCCACCCGTATGTAACATGGTAATGTGACTGCAGTGAAGGTGGGCCACCAAGAATATCGGCTCTGCTGGCTGCTGGGTGGCATTCCTCTCCCGTGGCTGGAGAGACGTTCCCCAGGTTAGAGTGGCTTGGCTGGTGGGGCTGCGCTCTACTGATCAGTCATTTCAGCGTGATATTCAGCCGTCCAGGAACTTACGCCTGCTGCCGGCTGTGCTGGGCTTGACGGGCGTTTTAAAGCTTACTCTCACCTGCTGTTTGTTTTCGCCTGAACTGAGATACTATTTTTTTTTCTGAATGGAGGGCAGTTACATCTCAGAAACGTTTCTGGATGCTGGTAAGCGATTCGTGAGCCGCGATCCAGTCCCTTGCACATGGATCTGCCCCGGGTCCAGTCCGGTGCAGGCGATTCTAATGCATGATCCGATATGAATCGTGTCGTGTATGATTACAACCAAGACATACGTCTCAACCAGTCTGGTCAGTGTTATACTCTAGTCATAAGGCACTGTTAGTCTATGCACCCGTACATAAATTAGTATCAGTGCTCTGCGTCCTGCAATGTCGAAAGGCGTTCGCATGTAGCGCGAACAGCCGTTCCATTCCTGTAACAAGCCTGTGATTACCGTGTGTTCCACTGAGTCGCACACCCGGCCACGTGTTAGTGTGTATTTACCTCACTCGCTCTGTCGTCGCGTTGTTACCCACTCGCAATTATCGATCTCGTTGCATCTAGTCCGTCCAGGAGTCCGGCCTATTGGAGCAGCCGCAGTGATCCCAAGTTGATGCGGGTCGCGTGGTTGCCCGATTGAACGTTTACACATGCACATTATGTATCATAGATGTATATGATATTTTCAATACACGCCGTGATGTCATTAGTTTGTTATTACCCAATATGCAGAGGACGATATGGACGATATAATGACAGCCCTTCGGCCTCTTGGCTTCGTGCGCGGTGTAGCAGATTGGTGCACACGCCCGGGTCGTTCAGGGAGTTGAACCAGCAGGCAAAACTGGTGATGTCAGCCATGAACCGGCGGCAGTACCTGGAGCCGTGGTGCATCAGCGGACCTCCAGGAGGTCCGCCTGGACCTGCCGAAGGAAGGAAGGCAGGTCGTGCCGAAATAGAGTGCCGTAGGAAACTAGGCGGAAACCGAAACTTGGGATGTTGGGGCTCCAAGCGCCCAGTGAGTGAAAGGTGTTGCGGTTTTGTCGGAGATCTAATTATAAACCCAAGATTTGACGAAATTGCACCAAACGATGTGTTGGAAGTGGCCTATTTGTCAAGACAAGTTCAGTCTCCATTTCGGAGAAATCAGTATCGGAGGGCAGCAGGAATCTGGGGTAAAAGCTTGTTTGTTTGTGTTTGTGGAGCCATCAGCTGCGCGTGGAGATGCTTATGCTGACTTATACAACATTTGCACCACAACATGCCTATGAAGCAAGCGACGATGTCCTCGACTTCGCCCTCACCCTGCCGCCGATGGAATGGCGGCAGAGGCCAACTTTGATCACGTGTCACAGAAAAAAACATGAATACGCAGGGCATGGAGTATGCAATATGATTTCTTCATGTTCACCAATCAGATGATCCTATCCCTAAAAGAAGGAAATCAGCACGGCTTGTACTGGTTTCGGCCCGGGAAACGGTATTTGGCGTTTTTGTAATGGGATTATAACTAGCAATCAGTTCTGGAGTATGCAAATACCCAAAAATTTATTCTGTCATGAAGTTCACCTTCTACAAAGGAAGAAGCATAAAACCATTTCCAGAACTAGATTCCTGTGAAACTAACGAAGTCCGATTTCTACTCCGAAATGTAATAAAAAAGACCAGGGCATTTTCGTTATGCTACATAACTCAGTTATCCCAGTTCAAATATTATAAAGGTACAATATTGTCTTCAATTATACTTTTGAACGATCCCCCACCATGCAATTACCACAATACCGGTATTATCACATATTTACGTTCACAGATTTACGTTGAGAAGCCATAAAACTAGCTACGGATAGGGCAATTGCCAGCTAAGCTGAGCGACCGTTTGCCGATGTCTCACTCGGCAGGGGGCGCTCCATGGGAACTCTTCGTACGCCTCGACACTACTGACGCGATCCGTGGGAACTCTCTGTACGCCCCGATACTACTGACGCGATCCGTGGGAACTCTCTCTACGCCTCGATACCATTGACGCGATCCAGGGGAACTATTTCTGTACGCCTCGATACCACTGACGCGATCCAGGGGAACTATTTCTGTACGCCTCGATACCACTGACGCGATCCAGGGGAACTATTTCTGTACGCCTCGATACCACTGACGCGATCCAGGGAACTATTTCTGTACGCCTCGATACCACTGACGCGATCCAGGGGAACTATTTCTGTACGCCTCGATACCACTGGCACGATCCCTGGGAACTCTCTGTACGCCCCGATACTAAAGACGCGATCCAGGGAACCTCGTCTTTGAACGCCTCGATTCTACTGGAGATGCCGGGTTTGCCACACGTGAAGTTCAGCGCCGGACTCGACTTCTCATCGGAAGGTGCATGAAGCCAGGAGCAGCTGCCAAAGACTGCAAGGTCGGACACACTAGTGATGTTCAGGCTAGGTAGAACCAGGTGGAGACTGAGCTGGTGAACCATCGTGTTGCGATGACAACCGCGTGAGTCGTACCCACTAATAAGCTCAAACACAATGATAATACATCGACGTTGCTGGAATGATATTTGCAAATCTAAAAGTACATGCATAGCACGTACCCCACTACCCCATACGATTTTCACTTGCATCTACTTGACTCACAACGGAACTGCAACACTCCCGACTCAATCAAACCTGTAGTTATCGAAGCCCGCACCCGATTGTGAAGCGTATAGCCAAAAGTAGACCGGAACTCTTCCCACCTCATTTTCAAACCGCCTGCCTCTTACGACTTGCACTGATGAACAAAAAGTCAGTGATCATATGGAAGAATATTTATTTTCCAGACATAATCGTGTAAGAATAGCCGGGCCTAAAAAACTGGGCAGTAATCGCGACGTGCAGTTGTTGATATTGAACCAAACTTCCACCAGAACCTTTGAGCGACAGCGAGAAAATCTCATTCTATCACGGAGGACCTAACATTTTACCGCATAGATATAGGATCACCAGTGGGGTCGTGTTTTTTTCTTCAAATCGCTAGACGTATGGGCTTCATAGTCCGAGAAACCTTCTTATGCATATTTTGTGCGTTTCGGACAATCCTTTTCAAGCCGATGTAGGTCACTACATGACATAAGCCAACCGAAAGCTTTCTGCAGCCTCATGTTAATGCAAGACCTTCAATGACATACCCGCAGCGGTGAACAACATGGTAGTATAGTTATATCCCACTAAAGGTACACGCCCTGCCATTGGTAACTTACAGTCTAAAATTTCAGGGATCTAAGAGAAATCATGAATACATGTCAGCAAAAATGCTTAATGAGGACCAAAGTAACCCAATACAGAGTTTTTCTCCATGATCAGTTCACCAGTTCCGTGGTGCGGAACTATATTTACAGTGCAGGCAAGCAGAAAATCTAAGGTCATACTAACCACTGATGAAAATGCCCTAAATGACATGTTTGGATAACTAATTTTAATACGCTCCCGAGAACTGAACTGGTTTACCCTGCACACCGCAATAAAATAGATATCTGTCCGACGAGTTGAATAGCTTCAGGCGATTCACCACAGAAGTAGAGCTCCCTGGCAGATCATGCCGGGCATGTCTGATTACTGAACCACAATAATGTTCGCATAGGCCCTGGCCCCGTCGTGAGCCAGCAAAAAGACAAAGCCGAAAACATGATGCCCCCATGTCATACATAAAGCTGCAAAATCGTATTTGGTTGTTCGGCGCAGCACGCGGCATGGCTCAGCACGTCTTCACAGAAGGCAGTCTGATACCTCTGCTTAACAAAAACTACAACACAAATACAGATAACGCAACTATAACAATCAAAGTGAAATAAGTAGTACATAAAGCATCCCCACCACGACCGGGATAAACGGCGTGTGCCCAGCGTATATTGCTAGACGCAGCTGATGCTGGCTCACGCGGCAATATCCAGCACCGCAAGTGCATCTTCGCACGCTGAAATTATTTTTCGAAACATATACTATGCTGCTTAGTCTGAGATTGAATTCCGCTTGATCGAAATAGCGGCATGTGTACCGTGTGGGTCAGCAGATTCGCAAAATCAGCACCCGGGCTCGTAGCTAGACGTTACCTACAAACTGGCAACGCCCGCATCAGCTAACGGCAAGTAACAAATCCGATATGCTTATTCGGATGATAACTGATTCAAATGAGGGAGCTCCCTCTCATGCAAAAACACCTGTAAGATGTAGCCGAATGTTGCATGTAACGAGCACGACAATGCCAAATACACATGCCTCTTTCACATCGCCGCCGAACACACTGCCACACTGGAAAACGTGCCACACTTCAACTGCTGTCACGCGGTAGATAAATAAATACAAGCGCGCTGGCGCACTTTGTCCATACACCACCACAGAGGCTCGACGTTCGCACTAATCCAACCCTCCAGTCACCACTACGCCACCATCGGACCGCACCTAAGTTCTAGTTGTGTATCTGACCGTTAGATGTCCGCTCAGGACCCCAGGGTCTCCGGCGTAAAGAGACACAGGTTGGCAGGACTCCAGTGGAGGTCCGGACCAGCATACAGCAGAGACCATACGTAGGGGATGAAAAACTCCTCCGGTTCGTTCTCCTCCACGTACTTGAACTTCAACTCCGGGAATTTCTGTGAAACAGTCAAGGAACACTAGAAATGCTCGGAGATTCGGACTGAAACAGCCTAAGAGTAGTTAAGAGTAAGTCAGAGCTGCGGAGTCGGTTGTCGTATCCGTAACCGACGGTAAATCTGATGCCTGAAAGTAACTCGTGGCGTTTTTGTGGCCGCAAAGGGGATAAAGTTTGCCTGCAGACAGTGTGCAGGCCGAAATCAAAGGATTCGATATGCTCTGTGTGATATAGATGACTAAAACGAAGCCCGGACTCGGGATGCAACTCTGCGTCCATGCCGCCATCGACTAGGGAAAAATTTCTCAAAGAAAGCTCCCCACACTAGTTTTTGGGGAGATTTCACTTTGCCAACCTTACCTAGCACATTTCAATGTCAAATTCAGCTTTGAAGTAATAATCTTCAGCACTTTCTTATCCCGAGTCGATTTTGTGCTCTCGGTCGACATTGGAGTTTAATTAGCTGATTTAATTAGCCCTGCTTTAAACATTGCAGCAGCGCAAACACTGCCAACAAACGAGATGGCCATGGAAAGGAACAACATCGCGCAGTTTATCATTTCCTGATTGGCTGCAAATATGTTTCCATAAGAATTGCGAACCAATCCCGAGAACTCAAAGTAAAGCTGAACAAGGTTCTGGATCACGAGAAGTGCCAAAGAAAGATCTCATACTGTTTCACTCCCTAAATAATCTAAAGCCACCGCTTGAGAGATCCACACCATCCATCTCAATATTTAGCAGTATTTATATTGTGAGCAACACGAACGATCAGCACTAAAATGACGTATGAAGCTGTCGTTAAATAGGTTTGTATTAGAACAAATACCAAAGCTACATGGCAAAAAGAGGTCAATATCGAGACGTAATATTTATTTAGTTCACAGAAGGTTAATATGAGCCACATTCAGTGGCGGATCCAGGAGGGGGGCAAAAAGGCAATTGCCCCCAAACGGAAAAAGCTCGGGGCAAAACTATGTTTTTGCCCCCAAGCGATCGACCTCCTTTTTCCCGACTCCTTTTTAGCTTGTAAGCAAGATTTTGGTGCTTCAACTCTCAACTTCAAACAGAATTAGTGAAGTTCAGTGTAATTATTGGGGCTTGGATAGGAAAAAAAGTATTTTGAGCCCATATTTTTCATCCCGTGGCGTTTTTTTTCGTCACCAGTTCCGAAAATCCTATCAAAAAGGCATATTGTAGCGCAATTTTTCACTGCGTGGCGTTTTTTTTGCTTTCCGACATTGATTCGCCCCTCCCAAACCAACCGGCTAGATCCGCCACTGGCCACATTAGCCTTTTAATAAAGTAAAAATTATTAAAATCAATATTGTCGAATAACTAACACCCATCAAGTAATTTACTTTTGTTTTCAATTTGCCCGTTTGTGCCCGAGTATTTTTGCATTTCTTATAGGCCATTTTACACCTTCCATTATGACCCGACTAATGTTTTTATTTCCTCCCGTTACCTACCCAGAACAGTTAATCTGCAGGATGGTCACACGTGAGAACTCTCAGAATGTGCAGTCCTTCAATCTCATGTTACACTAAAGCTAATACAGTAATGCATAGGTGCATATCAAGCCTAGATTCTAAATGCGTTGTTCCCCTAGCCCTAGATAGGAAATCAAAAGACGATCACTGAATACGACCTATGAAAAAAACATGGTTAAGGTTAAATTCACGTCCTGTACATCCGATTCAGCATCAGTATGATATCATATAACATAAATGACACAACAGTCATATGCTAACCGGGTTTGGGCCTATCCTTCGTGGCGCGGAGTCCACCCGACCACACTTCCCCACCTTCAGCCGGTCGATGGGGAACTGCTTGGCGCCCTCCTCGATCACAGCCAGCACATCCCGCACCCCAATGTCCTTCTGCAGGTTGTCCAGCTTGTTGTTGAAGTATAACAATATCTGCCGGGCCAGATAACGCACACGTCAACAACGTACCGTAAATGGAGCATCGAAGCACTCTGACCTGGACTTTCACGGGGCACACGTCAATGGAACATGACGCCGTAATGGGATATGAATGCGCATAGAGCATACCGAAGATCCCCTGGTTTTATGTTTGGTGTCTCTGCCTATTTGAGCCTATATGGTTGGCCTATATCAGCATATATGAGCCTCTGGTTTTATGAGCCTATATACTAATTTTATATTCGTGAGAGAAGTAATGACAGCCAGGGATTGTCCTCGGCAACTGGGAGCAGGAGGACACAGTACAGTAAAACCAAAGACACGGTTACAAACACAAGGCGAAGTCTCATCCTGAACATACTCTGTGTGATGTTCTGGAAGTCGGGGCGGGTGCCATTCCTCATCATGACTCTGTTCTCTGTTATCTCTTGAGAGTTGAGGTGGGTTCTATCTCACCAATATTTTCGGTGATATCCTGGAAACTGGGGTGGATGTATGGATCCTCACCGTGTCTATGTTCTGCGTGATGTCCTGGAAGTTGGGGTGGGTGCGGTACATGTCGAACACACTGCGCTTGTACAACAGCGTGTACACCAGGTTCGGGTTGTGGGAGAGCTGCGCCGTCAGACACGAGTTGATGATCTCCAGCACCATCCGCAGCACCTCCTCCAGCACCGCCAGATCCTGCAGAGCGGCATTCACGTCAGGTTCTACTTTCTCTCTCTCTCTCTCTCTCTCTCTCTCTCTCTCTCTCTCTCTCTCTCTCTCTCTCTCTCTCTCTCTCTCTCTCTCTCTCTCTCTCTCTCTCTCTCTCTCTCTCTCTCTCTCTCTCTCTCTCTCTCTCTCTCTCTCTCTCTCTCTCTCTCTCTCTCTCTCTCTCTCTCTCTCTCTCTCTCTCTCTCTCTCTCTCTCTCTCTCTCTCTCTCTCTCTCTCTCTCTCTCTCTCTCTCTCTCTCTCTCTCTCTCTCTCTCTCTCTCTCTCTCCTGACCTGCATGGCCTCGTCGTCTGGAGTGGAGGCTTCGGAGGCGGTCGCTCTCAGCTGCTCCAGCTGCCTCCCGTGCCGTTTCGCCAGCAGCTCAAACAGTGAGACCAGGCGCTGGCACACGTACGGGTGAAGGTTCCTGAACTCGGCAGACATGTTGGCTAGTGCCGCCAGACAGTTGGTGTGCAGGTACTTGTCCTGGTGGAGGAGATATAGGGTTACGATGAGCTTCCGCGCTAGACGTTCGATCAGTGCCGGAAGCTGGTCCTTGTGACGATTTTACACCGTGAAACGTGACAAGTATTTCTTGCTTGCTGTACCACGACCAACTGTAGTGATCCCTTGGCCACTAACGTATGCGGTTTAAAGCTCGCATTGATTACAGTGCGGTATCTACAATCGTCAGTTTTCTGACTCAATTTCCCAAACATCGACATTAACAGCTGGAAACAGCTGGGACGCTAAGCTTACCCGCATTTTGGTCATGTTGTACTGTATGGTGCGGATGACCACCAGGATAAGGAGGCCGCCCAGCGACACCTCCGTCAGAGGGCGCTCCGTGTACCAGCTGATCTGCCGCAACATCTGACGCAACACCACAGCACGTATGACGATGCCCAACACCGGTCAGCGCCCCCGCTGACACTAGACAATAGAGCACTGCGGTCTCACGAAACACCACATGCTAGGGCACTAGAACCATCTCAGCCTGTTTAGGGGTGTCGGGGGGGCAGATGGCCTTTGTTTAGAGAACTCGTCGATGCTGGAACCGGGGACCTAGCACATAGAAAGTAGGCACTCGCTCTCAACAGATATATGAATTCCTCTTCCAAAACCCTATTGCAGAGAAATTTTTCGCAGAAAAATCCACACAACGTACAAATGCGGCCTTGTTTATCCGAGTGTGATGCACTAAGAACCAAGCGAGGCCCTCGCATACCCCACTTGCGAAGGTACACCGTTTAGTGTTTCACAGAGCGAGGGGCGCGGCACCGACCGTGGCGTGGACGGAGCGGTTGAAGAGGTCGTCTTCACTGAGAATGAGCAGCACGATCAGCGACATGTAGATGTGGTGGCTGCTGCTCTCCGGTGCGTTGTACAGTACCCTCAGGGTCGGCAGAACCTGCCAGCCAGGCCGCACCAACGGTCAGTAGCACTGGAAACACCAGCCGAGCGGGCGGCAATGCCTCATCGCGGGATCTAACCAGCAGACCACAAATATCAGCGAAAAATACGGATGAACCCAGTACCTTCAAACGAGCCCGGTTTTCTCCCTTGGCGCATGAAATAATGCATCCATTGTTCAAGACACGGTGCAAAAATGTCCGCGTAATTCACAAACTACCACTATAAATCCTGCTGCAATCGAATCTTGTTCTAAGTATCCAAGCTCCACCGAGCCCCGTCAAACCGCACCCACCAGGCTGTCCCGCCGCGGAACTCTCACCAGGGTGTCAACATCAGTGCGTGCCAGTACGTAGTGTCTGAAGGCGGTGTTCTTGTGCAGCAGCAGGTAGAGCAGCAGGGTGGTGGGGTCGGTGGCCGGCTCCCGACACAGCGCCGCGTACACCCCCGACAGCTCCATCTTGAAGGCCTCCGGCGCCGCCACCAGCTGCGTCTCGGCCGGGTCTGACGCCACGGAGGGGGAGAGGGTCATAGTACCGACTCAAAGGGGGAAGAGGGGTCAGAGTACCGACTCAGAGGGGAAGAGGGGTCAGCGTACCGACTCAGAGGGGGAGAGGGTTAGAGAACTGACTCAGAGGGGAGGAGGGGTCAGAGTACCGACTCAGAGGAGGAGGAGGGGTCAGAGTACCGACTCAGAGGCCTCACTGCCGCCGGGTCTGACGCCACGGAGGGGGAGAGGGTCAGAGAACCGACTCAGAGGGGGAGAGGGGTCAGAGTACCGACTCAGAGGACCCCATAGACGTTCCCAAGTAGGCCTGACATCCAGAGGGGGAGAGAGTTCAGAGTACTGACTCAGGGATCACACAATCACCAGGTCTGATTTTCCGAGGGGGAGAGGGTGAGAGTACTGGCTCAGGGACCACACAATTGCCAGGTCTAATGTTCAGAGAGGGAGAGGGTCAGAAGATTACTGACTCAGGGACCACACAACCGCCAGATCTGAGTTCAGAGGGAGAGAGGATCAGAGTACTGACTCAGAAACCGCAAGAGGACATACACATATTTAGTGAGAGATAATCTCTTGAAGTCATCGTTCTACCTCACAACGAAACAAAGGAAACAGTACGAATAGCATGCATCCATATACATAATAGATCTCATACTCAACGTGTCATATTTATCAGTACCCTGGCATCGGCGCCTGAGGTTACATCGCTCTTCGAAAAATAAAAAAACCAATAGTCTTGTTTCTATCTACTTTAAATCTGCTTACCACTTTATGGCCCTGCCAGCTGGAGCGCCGTAAACCCTCCTCTCTGCTTACCCTGTAGGTCGGCCATGTTGAAGAGAGCCTGTCGGAACGGGTTGTGCAGGTGGCGGTCGCCGGTGCAGTGGTTAGACAGCACCAGCAGCAGGGAGAGACTCTGACGCGCCAGCGGCGGCAGACTGCCCGGCGCCCCCTCCCCCTCCTCCGCCGGCGCCGAGCCGTACCCCAGCGTCAGCGCACTCCACAGTCCGCCTGCAGGTAGGAGGGGTCACAACGGTCCACCGCAGGGAGGAGGGGTCATACCAGTCCGTCTGCAGGGAGGAAGGGTCACAACACTTCGCTCGCTGGGAGCGCAAGCAACAAAACTACCACTGTGACCGTACCACATAGTTGCAGCTAAATGTTCCCGAGGGATCAATTATGTGTCAATACTTTTGGTCTTTAGGAGACTTGGAGCCTTCGATAATTCACAAATTTAGAAAGAAACAGGACAGTTGAGAAGCTGATAAAGTCGTTTCCAATGAGTCCCGCCGGGCTGGATTGGATGAGAAGCTGTGGAAGAGGTGAGGGTGTAGTGCGATACTGACTGGCCAGTCCGAGCACCAGGCTGCCTCCGCCCATGTAGCGGCTGTCGGGCGCCGGCTGCCGCGCCACCACGTGCTTCAGCAGCGTCTTCATCAGGATGCAGGCGTGGATGGCGCTTCGGCCCGACATCAGCGTCCTGTCGGACGCCAGACCCCAGAGTAATGAGGTGATGGTCAGCACACAAGCCGCGTGAATACAATGAACAAGACTGCACTGGAGCTACGAACCTTCCACGAAAATTTTCTCCTCACTGACGGCTTTCTTTTTATCGGAGGTACGTGTCAACACGCCTGCTTTATACAAACCAGCCTCTTCAATATTTAGCCAAAATCCACTTTATGATCATTATTGAGCTTGTGACTTTCGTCCGAGTACTTAACAATGCCCCGTACTTGCTATGAGGCTCACCTGTATATGGTGAGCGAGTGCGCCTGTTTGGGAGAGTACATCTGACAGGCCAGCAAGATGAGCAGCGTATTCAGCGCCTCACAGTGGATGAAGTAGGTGGCATCCCTGGTGACGAGGCAATACACATGTGAAAGGAAATCGCTCACACATGCTGCGGCTTTGTTGTTGATCTCGGCTGTGCGACGCTTACCAAACCAATCACCGACAATTAAATCAAGGATCAATTTCTGTAAAATTATACACTGAATCCCTAGCGTTGGACAGCACATTTAGCTTTTTCTTGCTGACGACTGTAAAATAAAACAGACAAAAACATCAGATATCACAAACGCAACATAAAGCTGCTATTGAAAAAGTATAACCAAGTAATGCCGCACCATCAGCTTTCAAAGTTGATGAGTTCACCGGTGGCAGCTAGAGAAGTTGACCCAGTATCCAGACATTATAGCTCGTCGCCGAGAGATGAAAGAGCTCAATATATCCGAAAATGATCACCACACCTAAAGTTAAAATCAAGTCTCGCATAAAACAAAAAATGTTGTACGCAGCGACAAGATAAAGAAAAAGAGGCCAGCCAGAACCACTCACAGCAGCGGCACGTCCACCAGGACTTCGATGAGCGCGTTCAGCAGGGTCTCCAGGTGTGTGGCCGTCTGCGGCGCGGCGGGCGGTGCGGCTGAGGGGGCGGCAGCCGGCCGCGGCCGCGCCTCCAGCTGCCGCAGCAGCTCGTCCTCGCTCAGCAGCTGCACCAGCAGCTTGGTGACGCAGCGCAGCGTCAGCAGCGCCGACAGCGTCTCCCCGCCAGCCGGCTGCCGCTGCTCCGTGCCGGGTGTCAATGGTGGTGAAATACAGGGGCCAGACACACAGACAGAACTCATAGTCTGACCATATCACTGGTGTGTACAGGTCCGAATTGTCCTAGTTCACAAGCCCAGTCGCAGCTTGATATAAAATGTTTCAACCATGCTAAATGCCTTTGGTAACACCATAAGGGTGACAAAATAAGTTTTTCAGACCATGGAACACAACAAAGTCTGCCTTGTGTGTCCATCAATCTATTTGCTTTGTGCCATCCACATAATTCCCTCACAGCATCCAGTTTGCTCACCCATCAATTTGTGCTGAAGCTTTGAGGTCGGAAGCTTTCAGCAAGAACACACGCATAAGGGAACCGAGGTTCCCGGTCTCCAAATTGTTGACAAGAAGCGTATTGAACTTCTCCGCAACCTTTTCTTCCAGACGTCGGTCATCTTCCCTGCAAGTAGGTGCATGGTTATATTACAGCAAGATAAAAGTGTGCTTAACTGCATCTTAACATATAACTTTTAAGTCGACAATCTTTCCAAGCGAATAAATAAACACGTGAAACATGAAAGTGGAGTGTTATCTTATCTCAGTATGCTGTATCCGGAAATTGCTGTATGCTCCCAAACAAGGGCGTAGCCACACATTCTCAAGGGAGGCGAGGGTCAGACTGGCAGTGGAAACCTACGTCCGCTTTTTCTTATGCTCAGCCAACCAGATAGACATGAAACGCTTTTGCCGTATTAAGCACAGCCCCAGTCTCAGAAAACGACAATCAATACAAAACACAGCACCACAGTAGCGCCATCCTCTCTCACTGGTGCGACTGAAAGGGAAGAATCCCAATCATTGCTGATTGTTTGTGTCTCTACCATCATTAAGAGAACATAACAAAGCAAACACAAAGCCCTGCACTTACTTGGAAAGCTTCTTCTTCAACCGAAAGGCAAGGAACTCGTCCCAAAACGGATCGTTCGGTGCAATCAGCTCTTTTCCGGCCAAGCGATCTAGTGCAGTACTCTCTGACACATTACTGAGGTCGCTAACACTGGCTCCCATCGTGACTCTGTTTCACAACCTGAAACAATCGACACATTTGATCAGCACTGTCCGGTCATGCAACCTAACTGACCACTTATTAACAGGGAAGGAAAATCCGATCTAAGCGTACAGGAAGCAGTAGGTAAGCTATCATAGCCCGTACTGAGGCCACCGCAGCGCTGAGGAAATCACCGACTGGCTTATCCCTAAAAGTTGACAGATCTCAACATTGCTATAGTCACAAGGGCGCAACCTCAAAAACGCAGATTTGTATCGATTTCGCATCGATTTTTGTCGAGTTTAATTGAACAATGACATTAACCCTCGGCCCACTGGGGGGTCATTGGTGACACCCCTAAGGTTTTCAGAATAGCAGAGAAATGACGAGGCGCAGCACAGCAGTTGATGGGTCTACCTTTCACCCTACCATTTCTGAAATGTTTAGCCCGGGCCACACTAGATCAGGACACCAGGCGAAGTCAACCAAGGTCACCTCACTTCAACTGTTAAGCTCTACCATGCTACATTTCTGAGCCGATCAGTTTGGAACTTTCTACACTTAATGACCGCCCCCCCTCCCAGGATCTACAAAATGTATATCTGGGATGTGTTGGATTCGACGACCTGACGTCAGTTCATGAAGTGACCTCTCCCATAGAAAAAGCATGGGGAAAAGCGATCTTATGATCAAAAAGTCACAAAAATGATTGCAAATGCTCAGATTTATCGGAAAAGCATTCTTGGCCACTCTTTCACGAACTCCAGGAGCAGTATTTGCTCTTTGACTTCTCTGAGGCCATCACAGGTCACCAGGGGTCAAAACAGTATTTTGATGATATCTTTTGACCTAATCAAGCTAGAGCACTGAATTAAACGTCATTGTGTATGTCTCGTCACTGGCTTTCATTCGATATACAGCAAGGTCACTTCCTTACCATTCGTGACCTCAGGTAATGTTAGGGCAATAAGTGGCCTCTGGATGTCAAACCACTGGCAGGAGGTCATTATGTTCTGCATAGCGGAGAAAGTCCCGTAATTTTCCTATCAAATCTTCTTTACCAGCCCTCAATAGCGCCAGTGGCGTTAGAGCTATGACCAGGTTTCATAGGCATTGCATATTTTAGTGGAAATAGCCTATTGTGACATAACTTGACCTCTGAAGGTCAGACCATTACGATATATGATGATAATGGGAATAGTGAAAGCTCAATGTCTGTGGGGTCCGCTCTAATGAAGCTCGATTACATGTGAGGTCTTCACTCAGTCCTGGTTTGGAATATCATATTTCTGTAGTGCCCTGTGGGGGTCAAGCCATGATTTAAACCAAGTCTGCAAAGTATGGCAGCAGGCCAGACAGGTCGCACCAGCCATCTAAAATTCTCGCACCACCAGCCACCAAAAATTCGCACCAATCTTTCATACACCAGGGAGAAAAATGCACCAATTCCTACCCACAAGATGCAATGCTACCTCTCTTATTAGTTAGTTAGTTGAGGACTTTTCATAAGGCCCCCTCCTGTATCTTTATAACCATATAGCCTTTATTTGTTTGGTTTTCAGTGTCACCTTCCTCGCACCAGTCTCACAAATTCGCACCAGGTTGGTAAAATTCACACCACTCGCTGCTGTCTCCAAGGGCACTCGCACCAACGAGATCTCGTCGAAAATGTCATACTTTGCACACTGGATTTAAACTGGTTAGTTGTCATAGACTCAACCACTGCAGCTGAGAGTGAGTTCTAGTCTGCCACCACTCTAACACCGAAGCAATTCCAGTGGACTCTGGACACTGCTACAGGTTTTGCAAGCTTCCAGGAGTGACCTTGAGTATGTGTGTCGGTTGCTATGGTGAAAAACTTCTCAGGATCTAGGTCAATATATTCCCTTAAGATCTGGGAAACTCATATCTCCTCTCCAGTGACAATGGTACAGTGAAGGGAGCCAGTGTGCAAAGTATGGCATTTTCGACAAGATCTCGTTGGTGCGAGTGCCCTTGGAGACAGGACCAAGTGGTGCGAATGTTATCAACCTGGTGCGAATTTGCGAGGTTAGTGACACTTAAACTAAACAAATAATGACTGAATGGCTATTAAGACACAGGAGAGGGCCTTATAAAAAGTCCTTAACTAACTGACTAATGATTGAGGCAGTATTGCATTGTAGGGGTAGAAATGAGTGCATTTTTTCCCTGGCATGTGGCAGATTGGTGCGAATTTTTGGAGGCTGGTGGTGCGAGAATTTTAGATGGCTGGTGCGACTCGTCTGGCCTGCTGCCATACTTTGCAGACAGTGAAGGGAGGTTGAGTGCCCTCAGCCTATCTACATATCCAAGGTTTCAAAGAGTTGGGACCAAACAAGTCGCTCGTTTCTGTGCCCTCTTCACTGCCTGCTGGTCACACCAGTTAAAGGGACCCCATGTTATTGACCTGTACTCAAGGATAGGCCTAACTAGGGATTTATACAGCAAAGGCAGTGACATGATATTAATGGCAGTGAAATATTTCTGTACCATTGCTAGGACCCACGGAAGCCCTTGATACGGCTGAGGCTGCTTATTCATGAAATTTTAAGTCACAGTCAGTCCAAACTCCCAAGTCTTCCTCTGTGTCTGTCTCGGAGATAATGGATCCTGCCATAGTGTAGGTAAACCTAGGGTTGCTATGGCCCACATGAAGCACAGAAAACTGGCTGGTGTTGAATGGCAGCAGCCACTCTGACCACTTGGTTCCATACACATGTATTGATTGACTTTCCCTACAACACTAGGTCCCGCATCCGTGCCCGCCCTATAGCACGGGATCCCTGAAATAACGCCAAGGCGGGCACGGACGCTGGAGCAACACATTTAAACATAAAAATGATAGGACATTCCAAAACACCATGGCAAACAAAACCGCTACAGATTGCAGGCACGAAGATAAAATGAGCACGGCACTCCTCCACAGCCACAACTCAGTTCGCTCTCGTCCCAATCGGCTCACACGGTGGCGCTCCCCACCACACCGCCAACAGGACCGCTCAGGCCGATACCCCGGTGACGCCGCTCGGTCCACCCATAGAGGCGGTGGGGCTCTCAGGAGAAATCACCGCCCTGGTCCCCGGCGACACACTCGCAGACCCGCAGCAGTGAGGCTCCACAGCACCCGTGCCCGCCCCATTCACCGGACGCCGCCAACTTGCATGGCGTTGGGCGAGCCTCTGGCCCAGCAGAAATAGATGTTTCACCAGTTGGCGTCCAGAAGGCGGCACCACGAGAATGGCCGCCCGACGCCTGGCAGGGTAGCAGGGTACTTAATCATGCAGAGAAAAACTAAACAGAATTCACACAACCTTTCAAATGCAATTTGCAACTTTGCGCCAAGCCCCATATTTTCAGAGTTAGAGGGGGGCATCAATGGCCTGTGTTGGGCCGAAGGTGGCGCAGGACCCCTGTGAGGTGTGGGTTAAGACAGCAGCGGATCTAATAAAAACTGTAAACAAGTCAATTAATTAAACCATGTTTATTATACAACACTATTATTCTTGAATCCAAATTGTTAATTTGGGTTTGTGAGATTGAAGGAAGTGAAAGAAGATGATAATGGTGCACTACAGATGGAGACAAAATTGGGATTGAAGACTCTTATCTATAAGAACTTTATACATATCCAAGCCAAAGTGTCGCAGAAACTGCCATCACTGCATCCTGATCCTTAGCGCTATCAGGACCAGCCCATTGTGCATGGAAACCCTGCTAGTTCCAACTACCTATTTTAAAGGCCTATCCGGTCGAAAGAAATCTCTAAGCAAAAATAATAGATGTACCTACACGAAGAATTAAACAGACTCCTATCTCCGGCTTAACATTTTGATTTCAAGCGGTGAAAATGACTGAAAAATACATTTAAAGTCTGTCAAAAACTACTCATCAATAACAATTAATATTATTTCTTTATTACAACCACCGCACGAACGAGTACTAGTAGTACTACGTCGCAATCGTCGGTCGTCGTCGCCTCATACCACGGTTCTTACTTCTTACGCCTCATACAAAATAAATAGAAATAAATACAAAAGCCCTTGACAGACAAAAACAAGTGTGTGTGTGCCGCCGTGGCACTGTTGTCTTCGAATAAAATGAAAATAATCAACCAAGTAGCAACTCAATCTTCATTAGCTTCAGGGAGCAGAAGTGTTCAGAACAACGTGATTATTCATAAAAAATTACATCTACTTTCTTCACAAAAAGTGATATTTTTATTTCGTCTTTAGTGCGCCGTCTGTAGCTTCTTCATATTTTTGCCTACTATTAGCAGATATTACTACTATTTTAGGAAATATTGGCTTTTAATTTGCCATAAATGAAACAGAAAGACTATTCCACGAATCAGAGAAAAAATTTTCGCCACTAGTTTTACCTGATCATTTATTTTTGCTCGGTCTACTTATTTGTGTAGAGAAGAAAGAAGAGGGAGATACCTTTACTTAAAGGTACGTTAAAGAGGGATTCCTTCACGCTTGAGTGACGTCACAGGAACGTGAAGGAATTCCTTCACCGTCGAGCCGTGTGTTAAACTGCTGCTAATGGCACTTCCCGCTTACGAATTTGTGAGAATACATGGTGATCAAGTTTTTCCCAAATGCAATGAATAGGCATTTAATTTTCCATTCTGGGCCTCTTTTTGCAAAAGTTTGTATATTTAGTCATTTAATTTTGCCATGTTATATGCTATGAGTTGTGACGTCACATATGGTGGTCTGCTCTTGCTGTTGGAGGGGGCTGAGGAATAAGGTATCTTGGAGTGTCTCTACTAACCGTGTATCTTGGGAGGAGGGAGGTACGTAGTATGGGGTTGTCTGTTTTTTTTAGAACTAGGCATGTAAGTAAAATGTTATGGCCATGTTCAAGGCTCTAGCCATGTCAAGGTACAAGGTGCAAAGTTATTTTACTCTATTATTACCTTGGTTACGGGTTGGCAGTTGTTGCATTGGGCATTGGTTACTTCCATACATGTATTCAGGTGCAGTACACTGCAAACACGACGCACGTTTAAAAATAATTCAGAGCAGCCAAATCTCACAGATCTGGCTGACACAAGGCAGCTTGTAAAGTTGCTCAGTTCAGGGCGTATCAGGTCAAAATTAGGCCAATAACTGCAATACACATCTTTCCTCCCCGTACTGTTTGTATCATAAAAAAGAAAAAAGACAGGGAAAAGAAAAAAGTAAAATAAATTCATGGGCTAGTGTTTGTTCAGTGTTCACGGCCAGATTCAATCAAACATCACGCAACAGCGTCCGGAGTCCGTCAGCCAGCTATGGTTGCGCCCGACCAGCACAGCCCACAGTACCCGCTCAGGGTACAGGCGCCAAAGCAGCAGGCTGCCCCGAGAGAATCAGAGCAGCTGTCGAAGACATTTTTATTAGATAGATAGAGAGAGAGAGAGAGAGAGAGAGAGAGAGGGAGAGGGAGAGGGAGAGGGAGAGAGAGAGAGAGAGAGAGAGAGAGAGAGAGAGAGAGAGAGAGAGAGAGAGAGAGAGGGAGAGAGAATCAGGGAGAGGGCTGTGGGGAATTGGGTCAAGCATGGCGATTTAAAGGTATGGAAGTTACGGATATGACAGAGGGTGCCAGAGGGCGAGCCTGTTTGGTTTGTTGCCGGGCTGGTTTTTAAGCTAATATTTGATACGAAATCGCTTAAGGATATGTTGTAATGTAATTTAAGTGCCACTTCAAATTTCAATAGTGTTGTAAAATATTAATATGTAGAGAAAGTGGGGTAGGATAGTCTTCTTTGTGTTTGCAATTGCTAATCGCTTCAACTCTGATAACTTCCAAGATTCGATAGCATGCTTTCTTGAGCAAAACAGCTTCATCCAAAGAAGAAAACTGCCAGGTCCCTTATCCTGCCTAGCGATCCAAATAATTAAATTCATACTCATATAATTCACAGTAAGAGAGCTCCACAAAGTGCACAAGCTCAGACAACAGAAATAAGCGCACCTACAGCCAAGGTAAACCAAACAAAACACCTGCTATGCATGAGAGCATCCCCGGCTCAGGGCCTCTAAATTACTCTTGTGAGTCACTAGGATACATGCGCCCATAGTGCATCATGGTTAAAACTTTTGATTTAGGTTGAAAATAAAAATACATACCCACATCCCAGTCTGCAAAGTGTGGCAGCAGGCCAGACAAGAAGCACCAGCCATCCAAAATTCTCACACAAATTTGCATCGCCAATCACCAAAACTTCACACCAATCCAGCACCAGGTTAATAAAATTCACACCGCTCGCTCCTGTCTCAGTACAGAAGTAATCCCCAAGGCACAACATCAACCTATCCACCTGGCTCTCCTGAATGTTCCTCACTACAACCTCTATACCAGCTTCAACCCAGACCTTCCAAACCTTGGTTCAAGCGGCCAGCGTGGTATTGCAGTATACATTAGGGACACTCTTAGGTCATCTCTCATCTATTTTTCAGATATTGTCTTCAGTGAGCATATTTTTGTACAGGTTCATCTCCACAAGCAAGATAGACTTCTCATCGGGGGAATCTATCGGAGTCCAGCAGGGAATGGAGCCCAAAACATGGACGATTTTGCCAACCTTCTGAGGATATGTGTTTCCCATCAAGCCTCACACTAGCTCATCGTTGGTGATTTCAACTTCCCTGAGATTGATTGGTTTGGCGAATTTTCTACTGCTCCTGCCGATCACCCATCACACCGTTTGATTGATATAATCCATGACTTTCCTTTTCAACATGTTCGTCACCCCACTAGAGTTCGTCTGGGTCAGACTTCAAATGTTCTTGATCTTGTGTTCTCAAATGAAGAGGGTATGGTCAAGAATCTGCAGCATCACCCTGGCATAGGCAAAAGCAACCACCTTGTGCTCCAGTTTAACATTGAGTGCTACACAACTCTTCAAGACACTCGAGTCTCAAGACCTAATTTCTCAAGAGCCGACTTCACACGCTTCAACAGAGAGATGTCTGATGTTGACTGGAGTGTTATGGACACAATGCACATTGAGGAAGCATATAAATTTTACATGAACCTATTTAATCAAATTTCAGACACTTGCATCCCTAGGATAAGGATAAGGAAAAATAGGAAAAATATTTACATGACCAGTGAAGCCTTGAATCTGAAGAAGAAAAAAGATGATTTATTCATAATCTACTGCCACACCAATGATATCATTGATCATGCCAGGGTCACCATCTGCCAGAACAAGCTGAGGTCACTGACACGCCACCTTCCTAAGGACTATGAACGCAATTTAGCTGCCAACTTGAAGACTAACCCCAAAGCTTTTTGGAAGTATACGGGCTCACGACTCAAGACCAAACCAAGAATAGAAGATCTGAGGCGTCCGGACGGCTCGTTAGATTCAGACGATCAAGAAAAGGCCTCTCTGCTGAACACTTTCTTTTCTTCTGTATTCACTGTCGAGAATGTAACGTCCACCCCACCATTCCAGGACCTTTGTCATCGTTATTTCCTCGACATTCCCATCGCCCCTCAGACTGTCCAGTCCAAACTCATGGATCTCAAACTTTCCAGCTCACCAGGCCCTGACCTAGTCCACCCTCGAGTTCTTCATGATGCTGCTTCATCATTGTGTGTCCCCCTGTCCTTTATCTTTAGGAAATCTCTCGATGAGGCCAAACTCCCTAAGGATTGGAAACTGGGTCTGTTGTCCCGATACACAAGAAGGGGAGCAAACAAGAGCCTTCCAACTATCGCCCAGTTAGCCTTACTTCTGTTGCCTGCAAAGTATTAGAGTCCATTGTGAAAGACAGCATCCTAGAGCATCTCAACACACACAAGCTGCTGTCCAGTGCACAGCACAGCTTCCGCCCAAAGCGCTCTTGCGATTCCCAACTCCTGGAAACGTTGGAGGATTGGACTTGCTATCTAGAATCAAACCTCTGTGTGGATACTGTTTACCTAGATTTCCAGAAGGCATTTGATAGTGTCCCCCATCAGCGTCTCCTGAGGAAATTACAGGCTTATGGGGTAGGTGGCAAGGTGCTAAGATGGATAGAGGCCTTCCTCTCACAGCGAGCTCAGCGTGTTTGTGTCGATGGCTCAGTCTCTTCCTGGGCGGCTGTGACTAGCGGAGTGCCTCAGGGCTTTGTCCTGGGGCCCTTGTTATTCCTTGTATTTATCAACGACTTAGCTGACAATGTGAAATCGCACGTGAAAATCTTTGCTGACGATACCAAGCTCTACAGTTCTGCAAATGATCCCACATGCACAAACACAGTCCAGGCAGATATTGACCGAGCACTGAGATGGTCGCTTGTTTGGCAGCTACCATTTAACGTAAGCAAGTGTGTAGTGCTCCATATTGGCTCCCGTAATGACAATCACACATACTCTATGAATGGCACACTCCTCATGCAATCTGATGTGGAAAGGGATCTCGGGGTGCTTATCGACAGAGACCTAAAGCTTAGAGAACAGGCCGCAGCAGCAGTTTCTAGGGCAACTAGAGTCTTGGCAGTCATCCGGCGCTCATTTGCTCACATTGATGATGTCACCCTGCCACTTCTTTTCAAGACTCTTGTGCGACCTTTGCTGGAGTATGGGAACGCATCTTGGGAACCTTTTAACCGCGAGGATGAGCAGTCAGTAGAACAGGTTCAACGTCGTGCTACCCGCATGGTTACTTCCTCCGAGGTCTCCCCATACAGTACTAGGTTAAGGAAACTCGAGCTACCGTCGCTATACTATAGACGTCGTCGGGGTGACATGGTACGCGTGTATCAGCTTCTTCATGGAGCTATAGATCAGGATCCTGACCAATTCTTTCACCTGGATACTTCCACTCGTACCCGTGGTCATCGATGGAAACTGCTTAAGCCTCATGCAGTTACCAGATCTCGACGGAACTCATTTGGCGTTCGAGTTATTAACAACTGGAATTCCCTGCCCTCGAGTGTAGTGGAGGCGCCCTCACTAAACCTCTTCAAGGCAAGGCTTGACAGTCATTGGATGCATACCAGGTATGACACCCCTTACTAACTGACCTAGACACCCTTGTCCTGGGCTCCACAGAGCCCTGGACACAGACCTTGCTCAGGTTCATGGCCTGGGAAGAGTAAATATGGACTTCCCTTAGCTGAGCTCGCCAGTGAACGGAGCCAGCAGGCCGATAAGGCCTTCACATTCCGAAATCCCTAGGTAAGGTAAGGTAAGGTCTCCAATGGCACTCACACCAACAAGATTTCGTCAAAATTGCCATACTTTGCACACTGGCCCACGACCATGACTCACTCACCAGCCAGTACAGCCATCACAGATTTCAGAGGGCCGAATTCTACATAAACAGCAAAAAAGCACCATGTCCTTCCTTAGTCATATACCAAGTGCAAAAGTAATGTGTCAAATTGATCCTGTAGGTATGATTTGGTGATTTGATCTTAAGGATCCTGAAGGTGTTTGCATCCTGACTTTCCTCGATAGATCTGAAGTATGTTTATTGATGGAGTGTTTGTGGATGACAGAAGGGAGGTGTTAACCCGCGCCCCACCGGGGGTCCGGCGCCACCTTCGCCCCACCGGGGGCCATCGATGGCCCCCTCTAACTCCGAAAATATGGGCGTTAGCGCAAATCTGCAAAGTGCAATAGAAAGCTCGCGTGAATTCAGTAAGCAATCACTTCACATGTTTTAGTGCTCAGGTCAATGGTTTGACCTCCAGAGGTCAAATTAGGTCAAGATCGGCTATTTTCACTCAAATATGCAATGATTAAGCAAACTGGGCATAACTCTTATGTCATTAGAGCTATTGAGGCCTGGTAAAGTACATTTGATAGCAAATTGCCTGTACTTTTTCCGCTATGTGGAACGTAAAGACCTCCCGCCAGTGGTTTGACCGCCAAAGTTCACCTCGTGACCTAATATGACCTGAGGTCACGAAAGGTCAAAAAGTGACCTTGCCGTATATCAAATGAAAGCCAGTGACAAGGCAAACACGATGGTGTTTGTTTCACCGCTCTAACTCAATTAGGTCAAAAGTTATTGTCAAAATACTGTTTTTGACCTCCGGTGACCTTGGATGACCTTGGAAAAGTCAAAGGGCAAATATTACCCCTGGGATCCGTGAAAGGGTGTCCAAAAACGTTGTTCTGAGCAGTCTGAGTATTTGCAATCATTTTTGTGGCTTTTATATCATGAAATAGCTTTTCCCCATGCTTTTCCAATGGGAGAGGTCGCCTCGTGACCTGACCTCAGGGCACGAAATCTAAAAATCCCGGATATACACCTTGTAGACCCTGGAGGGGTCATGAAGTGTAGGAAGTTTCAAATCGATCGACTTTGAAATGTAGCTCTTACAGAGCTCTAAAGTGAAGTGAGGTGACCTTGGTTGACCTCGTCTGGTGACCTGACCTTGGGTGACCCGGGGTAAAAATTTCAGGGATGATGGGAAAATGATGCAGTGAGAGGTAGAGCCCTCAACCGCGGTGCTGCGCCTCGTCGTTTTTCTGCTATCCCGGAAAAACCTTAGGGGGTCCATCGATGGCCCCCCGGTGGGGCGAGGGTTAATACTGCCTATATGTTTAGCGATTTTGAACGTGCAGTTCCATTGGCGCATGTGTTCTGGTGGCTCCCAGAGTAATTTAGGGGCCCCACACCAGGGATGCTTTGGCACTTCGCAGGCGTTGTGAAACGCTTTTGTTTTTTTGTGTTTTGGAGGAGTGTGCTCATGTGTTTATTATTCAGGAGTGTATGCTTTGTGGATGATCTTTACAGTCAATATATGTGTATGGATGTAAACCTCCCTTCAGAGAGCATTGTCAGGTAATTGAGGAAGGATTCATGTTATTAGTTTAAGTTAAGGGTTTCCTGAAAGTATGATTCATAGTTTATTTTTATTTCTTTACCTACTGATCGCATGAAATTGCTTAATATGTTTGGCTTAGTGCACAAAAAAGTTAAGCTAAGTTGAGTTCACAATAAATATGTTTTTTGGAAAATAGTTTTAATGCCAATAAAGAGAGAAAAAACTGCTGAGACTGTGTCCCTCCTTGCTGGGACTAGGCCAGGACCAAAGAACTTTGGCTGGGGCCTGGGACTGGGACCAGTTTTTTTCCAAAAAGTCCCACTTCTATGAGTGGTGTATGTGGTGTTACAGTACTGGTGGGTGGTTGTTTTGGTTGTTGCATGATTTGCTTGTTTTTATCATAACAGCTAACTAGTTGTGGTATTTGTTGCAAGTAGTTATTAAAGAGGCATTAATTTTAACCTAAACTTTGTTCAGGATCATGCTAAATACCTTAGAGAATTTTAAGTGCCACCCAAAATACTATTTTTCCTGTGAATTATTGATTCATAGGTTATGTGTTTAGACTTTGTTTATGGCCTAAAGTTTGAGCTACTCTGCTCGTTTTTGTGCTTAATTTTTCGCTGTTTCACTTTTTAATGACTTTTTCGTTTTTTAACTACTTTTTTACTTTTTTTTGCTTTTTCTTTTATCGTTTAGGTTATTGTTTATTTTCTTATCATGTCTCTTTCTGGGCCTGTTTGACAAATATCAAGGCCAAAATGAGATTTGTATTGGGTAAGTGAGCTAATTGGATAGCAAAAGCAATGTGGCAGCAGAATAAGGCCGCCCATGGACACATATGCAGGGAATATGCAACAGGTCATCCCAACGTTCTCCCTGAATTGACTTGGTTCCCCTCCGAACTCGCTCCTTCCATCCATGCATGGACCAGGGATTTCCAATGGGGGGCTCCCCGTCAGGGGATGCCATTCGGACCAATGGGTGCCCGTTTTGGACGACACAGCTTATCAATGGCGCTAATCCTGTGATCGGGATCCTGATAGTCACATCCTAGGGGTAGGAGGAAAGCAACCTTTCAGGGGGGTGCCATCAATCTTTCAGGGGCGCCTAGGCCCAATCGGAGGGGGAAAGTGTCGCTTTGGGCCCCTGGGTGGGTCTATGGGGCCTGGGATGGCCTGTGAGTCTGATTTCATCCCTGGTTTGGCGGCTGTGTCGGCTTCCTCATCCTCCTGTATTCCTGTGTAACCCAGAAACTGAAGCAGTATACGTTTCTGACTCTTCTTCGTAGCTGTTCTTTATAGATAATGTGTTTTACTGTTGTCTCCGGCCGGGAGTCCCGCACTCCCTTCCTGAATTACTCAAGTAGGGATAGAGAGGCTGAGTAGATGCGATTGGTTTTTGACAGGCCTGTGGCTTCGTCAGCATATTTGAGGGCTTTGAGAAGTGCTACTTTTCAGTCCAATAGCAACTTGTGATGCCACCACAATGCCCACTCTATGCCCACAATGCCACCACAATGCCCAGCGGTCTGCCGCCGCTGTCGTCGTTGTTGCTGGCTGGCCATCTCGCCTAGCGAGGGATGTCTCTGCACCTCACATCTCGCTCGAACCGTTATATAAACCCAATAAACAGCAAAGCTAACGCACTTGCTCCCACTGGTTCTCGCCACGTGGCATGCGCGCAAGGGGGGCTGTGGGAAGCCAGTGGGGAACGCAGGCTTGTGCGTCGTCAGAATCTTTACCTTGCCCTCTCCGTAATTAGGTCTTCCTTGGTCCGATAACTTACCACTAGCACGGATAATACAAACTGGGTCTCGATAGAGCTATGACACCACGGGGAAGCTCAAAAAGGGAAAGTTTACGCTTCGATGTGGATGTTCATGAGTTGTGCCGCTGCATTCATCGTGGGTTTAATCCCGGGTGAGTAATAAACGTGTATGATTCCAAACGCCTGAAACTTGTCAGTTCATCAATTTTAAGCCCATACCAGTAACTGCAAGATTATATCTTTGTATAAGAAATATACACAGTGAAATTGGTACCATTGCCTACTGATTATTGCTGTGTTCCAGCGTCATCTAAAAAGATGATGGAGAGGAAAAGCTTGAATGAGGATGGAAGAGATACGAGAACTGCACTGCGCAAGTAGAGGCTGGAAGGAGTTTGGATGATATATCAGCTTTTTGTCTCTGAACTATCGAAATTTGAGCAAGCCCTTTTATTCACGTTTAATGTAATTTAGCTGAAGCGCCACCAGAAAACTTTTAGTGATTTTTCAATGGAAATATGTGCGCTAGAGGGTCCCTAGCACTAGAAACCGGGGATGGGGATTGATCTGAACTTGCTTAGCCTTTGTCATACTCTAACCATATGTATAGTTAGAAGTTCATGATTAACTGTATACGCTCTTGCGGCTCCTGGTAGCTCAGTTGGTAGAGCGTTGGGCTCCGGCCCGCTGCTCAGTAACATGCTGTGGCAGTGCATGTCAGGGCTTGGAATCGGTTCCCCTGAGACGCATCAGCGCTCTATGTTTACCCGACGTAGGTTGACCGGCAACTGACTGGTTTGAGGGTGACCTGAGCGGGGCCACCGTCCCTGTGCTTTGTGGGACGTTAAACTTTGGCTTCTAAATTGACCCTTTATCGCGGGAGCTGTTCGTTCGGATGGTGGGGTCGGGGACTCCGTGACAAGTCCATTGAGGACTAGTGAGACTCCGACTCTAATAACCGAAGTTGGGCAACATTTATAGATAAAAAACCTCTAAAGCCCGTCTTAACCCGCGCCCCACCGGGGGTCCAGCGCCACCTTCGCCCCACCGGGGGCCATCGATGGCCCCCTCTAACTCCGAAAATATGGGCGTTAGCGCAAATCTGCGAAGTGCAATTGAAAGCTCGCGTGAATTCAGTAAGAAACTACTTCACATTTTTTAGTGCTCAGGTCAATGGTTTGACCTCCAGAGGTCAAATTAGGTCAAGATCGGCTATTTTCACTCAAATATGCAGTGCTTAACCCTATTTCCGTCAGGCTCCCGGCTACCCCTATTTCCGGCAGGGGGGCAATATCGGCCCCCTAAGATCTCGTAATCTAACCGGCCGATTTTGAAAATTCAAAGCGCTATAGATTCCCCTGACGCTAAACTTTATTTTGAAAAAAGAAAATTTCAAAATTTTGATTTTTAAGGAGAAAGTCGTGCAAAATATACAATTTTTGTGTATTTTTTAGATTTTCCATAACCCTTGTCTCTGTTGTACGATTTTCACAAAACTAGTTCAGATTTACAAATAATTGACCCAAAATTGTCATATACTCGAGTTACGCAAAAATTCGAAATTCAATGGCAGTTCCAGGACCAGGACTATGAGGGGAAATATATACAACCTAAAAAGTTTTTGTTACGCGGATTAGAAGCCGTGATATACTGCTTGGCATCTTTGACACATAAATAAATGAAAAAAAGTGAAAAACTCATCAGGGGCGGATGCAGTAAGGTAAAACAGTGGGGTAAAATACATCCCAACAATATGCGAGTGGTATGCATGAGTATATTAGTCCCTCGACTAGTTGAAATTTATTTCTGATAATTTTTACCCTCCCATGGCAGCTCTGGGAAAGGGGGTGACATAGGCGGATCAAGGACTCTCGTCGTGGGGGGGCGGGTGGGGGTGATTGGAAACACATTTTTAATATACAACGATATTGAGTCGCGGCGGTGATACTGGCTGGGAATATGCATTTTGAAAATGTGTAGTGACTGGACACGCCTCTGGTAATCTAGAATGTGGTTATAACTATTTTGAATTTTCATATACCCAATTGTATTCGCCCTGGCACGGCTGTAAGCAGTCTTCTCACTTACTAACGTTTAGTCCTTCTTGATAACATTCCCCCCATTTTGAACTGCTGTAACCGCCCCTGATGAATACAAATAGTGACAATTGTGAATGCACTATCATCTCACATAAAAAATGATATAATAAAACCATATAACTGGTATCAGGATCAGCAGAGACGGCTTCCTTTTACAAAGAACCCATCGCATACGATAATACTTGGTTTGTGGATAGAACCTCCCCAAAACCAGCCATAGCTCCGCCCCTGGTAAATATATAATATTGACAATTTCAGAAAACCTGCCTGTACTAGTTTTAGGAAAAGTCAGGAAGTTTCAAAGTTCTATCGCAAGCCGTTTCGGAGATATTCTTGAAAAACCTTAGGGGGGCAATATTAGCCCCCCTGCCGGAAATAGGGTTAAGCAAACTGGGCATAACTCTTATGCCATTAGAGCTATTGAGGTCTGATAAAGTACATTTGATAGTAAATTGTCAGTTCTTTTTCCGCTATGTGAGACGTTAAGACTTTCCGCCAGTGGTTTGACCTCCAGAGGTCACCTGCTGACCTAAGATGACTTGAGGTCACGAAAGGTCAGAAAGTGACCTTGCCGTATATCAAATGAAAGCCAGTGATGAAACAAACACGATGGTGTTTGTTCCATTGCTCTAGCTTAATTAGATCAAAAGGTATTGTCAAAATACCGTTTTTGACCCTGTGACCTTGGATGACTTTGGAGAGGTCAAAGGGCAAATATGGCCCCTGGAATCCGTGAAAGGGTGTCCAAGAACGCTTTTCTGATCAAGCTGAGCATTTTCAATCGCTTTTGTGACTTTTAGATCATAAGACAGCTTTTCCCCATGCTTTTTCAATGGGAGAGGTCACCTCGTGACCTGACCTCAGGGCACGAAATCGAAGAATCCCGGATATACACCTTGTAGACCCTGGAGGGACCATAAAGTGTAGGAAGTTTCGAATCGATCGACTTCGAAATGTAGCTCTTACAGAGCTCTAAAGTTGAAGTGAGGTGACCTTGGTTGACCTCGTCTGGTGACCTGACCTTGGGTGACCCGGGGTAAAAAATTTCAGGGATGGTGGGAAAATGATGCAGTGAGAGGAAGAGCCCTCAACCGTGGTGCTGCGCCTCTTCGTTTTTCTGCTATCCCGGAAAACCCTTAGGGGCCATCGATGCCCCACCGGTGGGGCGAGGGTTAAAAGATACAGATTCATCAGTTTAGTCGTGGAACCTGCAAAATTGCCCGCCAAGATGCCTCCCTGGGGCCACTCATGGGTCATAAAACTGCTTGAAGAATGAACAGAGAAAACCGAGCATTTCGACAGTATTACTTCCTGCACTTATGCACATCGCAGCAAGAATAGGAAGTGCCACCTTCCGATTTTAGTCACAGATCAGAATATGTATATAATGATGAAGCCAAGGAATGGAAGGGTTGAAAGTATTAAGCAGCTTTTCACCTGAGAAACACGAACATTACTTGATATTGAAGCCATTCATTGTTCGAGTGGTGCGGGGGAAGTGA
The DNA here is from genome assembly GCA_034440635.1 of Lepas anatifera. Taxonomy (NCBI): domain Eukaryota; kingdom Metazoa; phylum Arthropoda; class Thecostraca; family Lepadidae; genus Lepas; species Lepas anatifera. The sequence continues at coordinate 83,423 of JAOTON010001023.1, forward strand.
AGCCGGTGCCGGCAGGTTTCCCTGTGTTCCGCCTGCGCCCATTTATCGGCTGATTGTGGCGTGTCCTTATCAGCGTTATTGTGCTTGCTGTGTACAGGTGTATTGCCGTCAAGAGTGCATGGTTCAAAAGCGGATGTGTGTCGACGCTATTTATTAATTTTTTTACTGTAAGCGCCTGATTTCGCCAATCAGCAGGATATATCCTGAAAGTGTGACATTATTACAATCGCTGTCCTCTTGTGCTGCGCAAAGGGGGCGCACGATAACTATGTTTGTATTATCATTGCCTTTTTCGCATTAAGAAGTGTAGACTTCAGTCTCATGCCTTGTTCCGAATAATCGCAGCCTTGTTCCGCCTCTAGCAGTACGCATATCCCTGCTATAAGTACTGCTGGCAACGCCGTATTCGCTGTTTGGTGCCATATTCGGTCGCATCGGTTTGTTTTCGCCCGCCTTATCGGGACCTGAGCTGCAGCTGTTTCCAGGTAATCCAGCGCAGTGGTGCTAGCGAGCTTTTAAACAGTGGACCTTGGAAAACTATATGGACTCAATGACGAGTGTGCATGTTTTGTTTGACCTATTAGGCATAATAGGTCCGTGTTGTGCATAACAGGCATGTTCAGCGTCCGAAAAGCGCTAGGGTGCTGAGTGTAAAATTCAGTTGGAAAATGTAGTGCGTGAGTGGAAAACTCAAAAGTTATAATATTTTGATAGTCAACTAAAGCCCCAATTTAAACCCTTGTTTAAAGTCTGGGAATTTTGTTTACCAAAATGTCATTACTTCCATACTTTTCATTGGTTAAAACACTATTAAACAGAGTTAAAAAAGCTTAACTTGAAAAGGGAGTGAAAATTGGTTCAAGATAGCATAGAGGTGACAGAAAAATTCAGTCTGCTCGGGTGTCCCTCCCTACCCAGCATCCTGGGACTTGGAGAACTGTATTGAGCATTTAACTATTTGTATGGACTTAGGTCCACATACGTTTATTATCAGATAACATATAAAGAGGTTGTTTTAAACTAACGTAAAATTTAAAAAAGTGCATAGAACTGATAAGACAGCGGATCAGGCGGGGGGTGAGGGGAGGCTGTGCTCCGTATCATATATTTGATTCCGTGAATATCTCTCCCAAAATTTCCGCGCTTAAAGAGATTCTCGACGGGTCTTAATCGATTGGTAACATTCGGCACCTATTATAGCCGTGGCTGTAACCGCTCGTGATCAAGGCTGAGAGACAGCGCAGGTGTGTTAGCGGCGGCAGTGGCAGCAGGGCGCCCACAATTACCACGGCGCGGCGTCGGCTCAGCCTGTGTCTGACACCCCGCGACGCAGTCAGCCTGTGTCTGACACCCCGCGACGCAGTCAGACTGTGTCTGACACCCCGTGACGCAGTCAGCCTGTGTCTGACACCTCGCGACGCAGTCAGCCTGTGTCTGACACCCCGCGACGCAGTCAGCCTGTCTGTCACCCCGCGACGCAGTCAGCCTGTCGGACACCCCGCGACGCAGTCAGACTGTGTCTGACACCCCGCGACGCAGTCAGCCTGTCGGACACCCCGCGACGCAGTCAGACCTGTGTCTGACACCCCGCGACGCAGTCAGCCTGTGTCTGACACTTCGCGACGCAGTCAGACTGTGTCTGACACCCCGCGACGCAGTCAGCCTGTGTCTGACACCTCGCGACGCAGTCAGACTGTGTCTGACACCCCGCGACGCAGTCAGCCTGTGTCTGACACCTCGCGACGCAGTCAGCCTGTCGGACACCCCGCAATGCAGTCAGACTGTGTCTGACACCCCGCGACGCAGTCAGCCTGTGTCTGACACCCCGCGACGCAGTCAGCCTGTGCTTGACACCCCGCGACGTAGTCAGCCGGGCTCCGATCCCGCCTCGAAAGTCACAGAGCTGTTTATCGGTGAAATCTTAAAGGGAGGGGGTAACGGATTATCTGGTGGTGTCTGGCGACCTGGTGACACTGTCGACTGTGCACTAACCTGCGCAGTTGCCGGACATATTCCTGTGCTGTTATTCTGTGATGTAGCACGTTTCAAGTGTGGTAAGAAGTAGTGTTGCGTGGATTGCGATGTACCCAGAGGTAAGCTTTTATGTATGCAGTACAAGGTGCCCGCAGTTAATGAAGTGGAAATGGAGCGTGAATTCGGTGCGAGTGAAGTTTTAAAGAAATGGAGCATAGCTTTGTGAATGCGGCCAGGATTGTTGGCAGTTGCTTTGCCACGATTTCTGCGTGATCTATCACACGCAGGTGGGTGGTGGTGTCGTTAACAAACAATAATCATTGCGAGCGCTCGTCATTTACGTAACGCCCGCTGGAGTGCCTAAGTTCGTGTTATCGGTGTTGTTGCATCACTTCGCATGGTTGGCATGGCGGAAGTTGTCCGCCCCGCGCTGTTGTGTCCGAGGGATCGATTTATTTCACGTTGTTACAGGCGGCGCGAAGGTGGCAGTAATGGCCCCGGAGGTCAGCTGTGTTGAAACAACCGGCGGCGCCTCTGTTTCAAGTTGACGGGGTGTTGATACTTAGTGGAAGCCATGGCCTCCACTGGGGCGCAGGTGGCACTGCTGTTGTGGAAGAATCTCACTCTTCGGAAGCGAAAACCGGTAAGGTCTCTGTTGGGATCCGCAGTGACTTTGACTGTTGGCTGTTGAAAACAATGTTTGCACACGGCTTTGTGGTTAGCCTCTGTGTCAAGGCTACCGTTGTCTGAGCAACATTCTGAGGGGCGGGATGGCTGGTGCTGCGACCTTTATCACGTGTGATTCGGATGCAACTGTTTGTGATTTTTCTTCATATTTAGAATCGCCTAGAAACATTTGTGATTTGTTACCCATTTGTTGTCAAATGGTAATAACTCTGTAATCACTGAGATATTTTCCATTTTATAACAGTGCTTACTACATTTTCTAATGTGGATTTCACATTCAGCACTCTAGCGCAAAACCAGTTTTGAGAAACTAAGTGATGTGCTCGCGGGCGCTGTGTTCAGTGTTGTGGTGTGTGCGTTGTGGAGTTCTGTGATGTTTGTGGTGTTCAGTAGTGTGATGTGTGCGGTGTTCAGTGATGTGATGTGTGCGGTGTTCAGTGCTGTGATGTGTGCGGTGTTCAGTGCTGTGATGTGTGTGGTGTTCAGTGCTGTGATGTGTGCGGTGTTCAGTGTTGTGATGTGTGTGGTGTTCAGTGATGTGATGTGTGTGGTGTTCAGTGCTGTGATGTGTGTGGTGTTCAGTGATGTGATGTGTGCGATGTTCAGTGCTGTGATGTGTGTGGTGTTCAGTGATGTGATGTGTGCGATGTTCAGTGCTGTGATGTGTGCGGTGTTCAGTGTTGTGATGTGTGCGGTGTTCAGTGCTGTGATGTGTGTGGTGTTCAGTGCTGGGGCATTCCACGACAAATCGACAAGTCGATAACACCCTCATGTCGCAGATTTCGGTGTATTTTTTGTCAGGGGGCTATTGATGGAGCTGATCACGATTTTTGTATTCATTTTCCTCCCTGACTTACGGTTTGAAAATTATAGCCTCAGGCATTTTGACCATACCCACTTGCATGCCTTTTTTAAAGACGAAATTTTACCTGTATGCTTCAACAAATGTCATAAAAACTTAATGTGGGTGTCTTAAGGACGAATTACGGATTCTAGCTCATTAAAAATATAGTTCAAAAAATTTAATCTTAAATATATTATACATTCTTAAATTTTTCAAAATATATAAAAACTATTTTCCTATGAAATATTTTAAACTTTTTGGGCTCAAATTACTCTTTATACTTTTCTCTATAAGATTCAGTAATAAAAAGAATGGAGACTTTAAGAGAAAGCGAGATCTGAGCTACCAAACGTCCCAATCCCCACTTTTGTGAGGTTCATGCGCCAGCGCGGCCCGGCGTCGCTGCACCTATCAAACGTCTCTGGTAACGAAAAAGGTGTCAATGGTGGAATTGGTCGGCAATGAGGATAAGGATGTATTTAAAACAATAAATTGTAATCAATGTCACATTCCTTAACACCCGCACAGGAGAGGTGCCCGACACTTACGGGCACTGGAGGGGGTGGACTGGTAGCCCCCTGAGCTCTCTGAAACTAGGAGGCTTAGAAAAACTCCGGTTGGGGACTGGGTTGGAACTATTGAAATCTATATTATGACCGATCTTAATTGACCTAGGTCAGTAAGTTCAGACGAGGTCATAAAGGTCAAATATTTATTAGCCGTGCTGGGTATTCATCCGGAAATGCCATGGTTAAGCTCAAAGTAGTCCAGAATGCACTGAAAACAGAGCAAGTCATAGTGAGAACGTCCCAAGAATTGTAAACTTAATTTTTGGGGTTAAGGTCATTCAAGGTCATTGACCTAAGACGTCACAATATGACATATTCCCCTTATTTACACCATGACTTGCACCATAGCAACCGTTGGACGGGAAATTAACATTGACCTTTACCCATGACATTTTGATTTGACCTGTGACCTTGAACTTTACATTGATTTATCTTAACTATGACGTCGTAGCATAATATACGTCATACTGGGTAACGCCATGCGACCGGAAGCACCGCACCAATGACTTTGAGAATGCTGGTATGGCCTTGAAGTGTGACCTTGACCTTCATGAAATCTATATTATGGTTTTTTATATTATCTATATTATATTATATATTATCTATTTAGCCTGCACTGTGGTATTTCCCAAAAATCATGTCCATATCAAAAGTTACTCTCACCTCATCATCATCTGAAAGGATTTCATTTCTCCTGGAGATCATCGTATGTAAGTGTGGACGCGAATCTTCTCTTGTATTCTCTCTTTTCTTGTCGACATGACATCTGGCCGATTATGTTAATGAGGAAATATGTATCTTTGGTAAAGCATGAGCTTCCTTTATTTGCCTTTGACGGCCGGTGAGCAACAGGGTTTTCCTCGCTTACTGGCCTGAGGGGGTTATAGAGTGGGGCTCTTACATGCGTAATCATGCTTTCATATGTAACCCTCTCCTCAGCATCTAGAACAGGTTCTAAAGACGTTACTTGTAACGTATATTAAACATGTCTGTGGTTCAGCACCCTAGGTCAGATGACTTTGTGGTGTTTCCACGCTTGACACACATAATATCATGCTCTCATCTTAAGTCACCCTCACCTCATCATCATAAAAAGTGTTTCAGCGAGCGGTGGTAGTCCGCATTGTGGTCTTCCCACGTGGGACTCGCAAAAATCATGCTCACATCTTAAGTCACTATCACCTCATCATCATCTAAAAAATCCCCCTCAGTCAGCCCTTGTTTTCTGGTAGATGTTAGTAGTTCGTCTACTTGTCTGCTAGATTCCAGGGAATTACTAACTTAGATCCGCATGGGGTAGTCTGCATGGAAATGAGCACTAACACTATACGATTATGTGTGACCAGTCTCTCTCTTTTATTAACAGTGGGTTAATGGTCGAGGCTTCTGTAACATTTTACAGAAGCTTTCTTTAAGCAACCTTTTTTATAACAATTCCTTAAATAGTAACACAGTTGTTTTTGCTATCTTATGTTTTTGCTTCATTTCCTAGCAGGGCGTGCCGCGACTCGTTTAATTTTATGTTTCTGGTGTTAACGTAAGGGTGCTGTTGTCGCTGGGATCACGGTGGGGCACGCCTGGCTGCCTATTAAAATGGGGTGGCGGATCTTTTAGAAAAAAATGACGGGTGAAATTGACATATACTCTCGTTTTATTTGGCGCTATAACGTTGCCAGTTGGTCTTTGATGCACGCGAACTGTTGCAACCGCGCAATTGCAGCGATCTCAAAATAAAGGGTTTAACTTTGAAAGCCTATAATAACAAAATTGGGGCCGGTTTTCAAGGTTATTTGACCAATCGACGTGCCATTGAATATTCTCAAACGTAGTGAAATAACGTTTTTTGGCCACGAAGGGTTCTCCAGCCACCTAGAAAAAAGTAGGTGGGGGCCTCCGAGGCTCCTCTCCGGTGTGCTTTTTAACACGCGCTGATATGAGGCCCCGGACCACCTTTACTGGCAGGGGGTACCCATCCCCTTACGATCTCAGCAAACATGCTTGGAAGGGGACACGGAAATCAGTGTTCCATTGCCTGCCTCGATCTCTACCCAAAATGCTTCAACAAAAAGTACTTGAATTAGCTACTGAGTGCAGAAAAGGTTTCAATAAAGCAGTCGCGAGAAAAGGAACATTAAAGATTCACAAGTTCGTACCGGCTAATTCGAAGACCGTTATTGTCCATAAGCTCTCGAATGATGAGGGACAGAAGGTTCTAGTCTTAAATTGAATCTGTGAAGTTCAATGGCACCATGTGATGGAGTCGTTCATCTGATCCGTGGGTCAGATCTTAAATAAAGCATCATGTCTTAATCTCATATGTTCGAAGAGCAGTTGTCGGCGTGGACGCTATGTGACTTTTTGTTTATGATGTGTGCTCTCTAATATAAATTGAACTGGGATACATGCAACTTTTTTGGGCATGGGTAGAAAAAAACTATCTAAGACAAACCTAAGACAACAGTAATAATCGGCTTCTGACGCATAATCCTCCCACTACATTTTCCACCAAATGCACCAGAGTGTCGGAATTGTTCCGAATGTTCTGGTAATACGTTCATTTTTTTCGGAACGGCTCAAATTTTTATGTTCGCAATAGTAGCCTCCACACCACATCTAGTTCATTCGCAATGTCACCGAGCGCAGCCTTGCTCAGTTCTCCCCTCCCCGTTACCCCACTTCCAACCGGACGCGTCTGAGGCGTCGTGCCGACTGCAGGCTAAGTGGCCGGCGACGGTGTTGGGCTTGGTCTGCGGTGCTCGTTACTGATTTTTCTCTGTAGTCTCCATTCTTTTTATTGGCATTATATGTAGTTTAAACAATGCTCTTTCACATGAAGTTGTTTTGAAGTCAATAAAAACATAGGAAATATGTATGCTTATCTTTGCAAAAGTTTGGAATTATATTTTATACATATTCGTGCCAATTAATATAATTAAACTTACATATTTGTATTGTTCAGACTTTTGTTATTATTTTCATGTAACCTCTTGAAGGAGTACGTTTAATTTAAATGGCTAAAAACTCAAGCGAAAAGTCCGATGCACGCGTCCGATGCTGGATTGCCCGAGGCTATAACTCTGAAACCATTATCCGGACGAGACTAAAAATAACACAGTCGTTTTCAGCGCCACTGAGAACCCTAGTCCCAAATTTTCATGAAAATATGAGATATGAGGGTGTTATTTTAACCCATCGATTTGTCGATTTGTCATGGAACGCCCCTGCTGTGATGTGTGCGGTGTTCAGTGTTGTGATGTGTGTGGTGTTCAGTGTTGTGATGTGTGTGGTGTTCAGTGATGTGATGTGTGCGGTGTTCAGTGTTGTGATGTGTGTGGTGTTCAGTGTTGTGATGTGTGTGGTGTTCAGTGATGTGATGTGTGTGGTGCTCAGTGCTGTGATGTGTGTGGTGTTCAGTGATGTGATGTGTGCGATGTTCAGTGCTGTGATGTGTGTGGTGTTCAGTGTTGTGTGTGGTGTTCAGTGCTGTGATGTGTGCGGTGTTCAGTGCTGTGATGTGTGTGGTGTTCAGTGCTGTGATGTGTGTGGTGTGGAGTGATGTGATGATTGCGATGTTCAGTGCTGTGATGTGTGTGGTGTTCAGTGCTGTGATGTGTGTGGTGTGGAGTGATGTGATGTGTGCGGTGTTCAGTGCTGTGATGTGTGTGGTGTTCAGTGCTGTGATGTGTGTGGTGTGGAGTGCTGTGATGTGTGTGGTGTTCAGTGCTGTGATGTGTGCGGTGTTCAGTGTTGTGATGTGTGTGGTGTTCAGTGTTGTGATGTGTGTGGTGTTCAGTGATGTGATGTGTGTGGTGTTCCAGTGCTGTGATGTGTGTGGTGTTCAGTGATGTGATGTGTGCGATGTTCAGTGCTGTGATGTGTGCGGTGTTCAGTGTTGTGATGTGTGTGGTGTTCAGTGCTGTGATGTGTGCGGTGTTCAGTGCTGTGATGTGTGTGGTGTTCAGTGCTGTGATGTGTGTGGTGTGGAGTGATGTGATGTGTGCGATGTTCAGTGTTGTGATGTGTGTGGTGTAGAGTGATGTGATGTGTGCGGTGTTCAGTGCTGTGATGTGTGTGGTGTTCAGCATTGTGATGTGTGCGGTGTTCAGTGATGTGAAGTGTGCGGTGTTCAGTGCTGTGATGTGTGTGGTGTTCAGTGCTGTGTTGTGTGCGGTGTTCAGTGCTGTGATGTGTGTGGTGTTCAGTGTTGTGATGTGTGTGGTGTTCAGTGATGTGGATGTGTGCAGTGTTCAGTGCTGTGATGTGTGCGGTGTTCAGTGATGTGATGTGTGCGGTGTTCAGTGCTGTGATGTGTGCGGTGTAGAGTGCTGTGATGTGTGCAGGTGTTCAGTGATGTGATGTGTGCGGTGCAGAGTGCTGTGATGTGGGCGGTGCTCAGTGCTGTGATATGCTCGCAGGCGCTATGTTCAGTGCTGTGGTGTGTGTGGCGTGCAGTGTTGTTTTTTAGTGCGGTGTGGAGTGCTGTAATGTGTGCTGTGTTGAGTGATGTGATGTGTGTGGTGTTCAGTGCTGTGTTGAGTGCTGTGATGTGTGTGGTGTTCAGTGATGTGATGTGTGCGATGTTCAGTGCTGTGATGTGTGTGATGTTCAGTGTTGTGATGTGTGTGGTGTTCAGTGATGTGATGTGTGTGGTGTAGAGTGCTGTGATGTGGGCGGTGCTCAGTGCTGTGATATGCTCGCAGGCGCTATGTTCATTGCTGTGGTGTGTGTGGCGTGCAGTGTTGTTTTTTTAGTGCGGTGTGGAGTGCTGTAATGTGTGCTGTGTTGAGTGCTGTGATGTGTGTGGTGTTCAGTGCTGTGTTGAGTGCTGTGATGTGTGTGGTGTTCAGTGCTGTGATGTGTGTGGTGTTCAGTGATGTGAGTGTGTGTGGTGTTCAGTGCTGTGATGTGTGTGGTGTTCAGTGCTGTGATGTGTGTGGTGTTCAGTGCTGTGATGTGTGTGGTGTTCAGTGCTGTGATGTGTGTGGTGTTCAGTGTTGTGATGTGTGTGGTGTGGAGTGATGTGATGTGTGCGGTGTTCAGTGCTGTGATGTGTGTGGTGTTCAGTGCTGTGATGTGTGTGGTGTTCAGTGCTGTGATGTGTGCGATGTTCAGTGCTGTGATGTGTGTGGTGTTCAGTGCTGTGATGTATGTGGTGTTCAGTGCTGTGATGTGTGTGGTGTTCAGTGCTGTGATGTGTGTGGTGTTCAGTGTTGTGATGTGTGTGGTGTGGAGTGATGTGATGTGTGCGGTGTTCAGTGCTGTGATGTGTGTGGTGTTCAGTGCTGTGATGTGTGTGGTGTTCCAGTGCTGTGATGTGTGTGGTGTTCAGTGTTGTGATGTGTGCGATGTTCAGTGCTGTGATGTGTGTGGTGTTCAGTGCTGTGATGTGTGTGGTGTTCCAGTGCTGTGATGTGTGTGGTGTTCATTGTTGTGATGTGTGTGGTGTGGAGTGATGTGATGTGTGCGGTGTTCAGTGCTGTGATGTGTGTGGTGTTCAGTGCTGTGATGTGTGTGGTGTTCAGTGCTGTGATGTGTGCGATGTTCAGTGCTGTGATGTGTGTGGTGTTCAGTGCTGTGATGTATGTGGTGTTCAGTGCTGTGATGTGTGTGGTGTTCAGTGCTGTGATGTGTGCGGTGTTCAGTGTTGTGATGTGTGTGGTGTGGAGTGATGTGATGTGTGCGGTGTTCAGTGCTGTGATGTGTGTGGTGTTCAGTGCTGTGATGTGTGTGGTGTTCAGTGCTGTGATGTGTGCGATGTTCAGTGATGTGATGTGTGTGGTGTTCAGTGTTGTGATGTGTGCGGTGTTCAGTGCTGTGATGTGTGCGGTGTTCAGTGCTGTGATGTGTGTGGTGTGGAGTGATGTGATGTATGTGGTGTTCAGTGCTGTGATGTGTGCGGTGTAGAGTGCTGTGATGTGGGCGGTGCCCAGTGCTGTGATATGCTCGCAGGCGCTATGTTCAGTGCTTTGGTGTGTGTGGCGTGCAGTGTTGTTTTTTAGTGCGGTGTGGAGTGCCGTAATGCGTGCGGTTGTGCGGTGTTCAGTGCTGTGGTGTGTGCAGTGTGGAGTGCTGTGATGTGTGCTGTGTTGAGTGCTGTGATGTGGTGGCAGGCGCTGTGTTCCAGTGCTGTGCGGGGTGCTGTGATGTGCCGGCAGGCGCTGTGTTGAGTGTCGTGTGGTGGGAGGCGTTGTGTTCAGTGCCGTGTGCCGTCAGGCGCTGCTGGTGACGGAGCTGGTGCTGCCGCTCGTGCTGTAATCAGTGCCGTGTGCCGGCAGGCGCTGCTGGTGACGGAGCTGGTGCTGCCGCTGGTGCTGTTGGCCGTGCTGTGCTACGTCCGGCACCAGCAGCCTCCCGTGCGGAAGCCAGAGTGTGAGTAGCCACCGAACCGTGCTGGAGAGAACAGCGGTCCAGACCCCGCTTGGGACTGCGCTCCAATCCTTAGCTTGGATCAGAAACAAAGAGTATGATAAGAAGACAATCGATGCTCTTTTATGCATGTGATACAGGGTTCAAAACGTAGTCGTGTGAGTTCTTGGCACGTATTTCAGGCTAGTCTTGCTAATACTCAAGTCTATCAGGGGCTCCCACATTAGGGCGGCTCGAGTGGGGGTGAAATGTCTGGGTTTTGGTTTCGAAATCCAAGTAAAAATTCCAATGTTTTTTTGCCTCAGCTTGACACGCCCCATTACGTACATACAATGTATTTTATTATGGCCACCTCCACCAGACACACTAGCCCAATTGCAGGGAGTATTGGCGTGGGTCCTTAAGGATCCTCTCCATCGGGTCAGCTCGAACATGGAGGGCGGTATCCCGCCGTGGGGATTGAACTCGCGTTAATCCATGCTGTCCGATCTGAAGACGGGCATTAGGCCACCAGCTCCATGCTCATGTCACTTCTTAGTTAGTCTTTTCCGTAAATTTTTTACGCTGCTTTGGAATACCTTAGGCTGATTTATGCTCCGTAACATTTGCTCTGACTCTGCGTTGGAGAGTAGGGGACTAGGCCGATACGTGGGTGAAATTAAGGTGCGGCCTATTTTGAGCTTCGCTCAGCACAATTATTCTACCCCTCCCCCCAACTCCCCCCCACTCCCGGCTATTGGGGGACATTGCCCCTTTAGCACCATGAATCCCGTCCGTGTGTCCTAGAATACTACGGCTAGTCCAGTCCTGTATAAGCTCCGTATTATCCCGCTGCGCATCGCTCGTCTCATGGTTAGGTTTAGTGCCGATACATTTCTACTCTGGATGCTACATCAGGGGGCATTGCAGCCCAGAAGGCCTTCATATTTCCACCCTAGAAATCTACCAGTTCGTCCAGTTAGGGAAAATTCCCAACTTCTTAGCAGCAAAAGTGCTTGGTGCCAACCAGATTGCGTCATAAAAAGTTGTATCATTGCGACTTTTTTCCGTCCATTGAGAAGAAATTTTCAGTTCTCCAGTCGGCGTGTACATTGGAACAACCCTGTGCCACGGCCAATGCGCCCATGCCAACGACAAAGTGTATATCTGGCGCACGTCTGCAGTGAGAGCTGCCGGCTGTGCCGCCGAGTGTGTATCAGCCGGCTGAGGTGCCGTGTGTGGGCCGGCAGTCAGCTACAAGGCTCGCGCGCTGCCGTCGGCCGGCCTGGTTCCGGTGCTGGAGTCGCTGTTCTGCTCCGGCGGACAGCCCGACGGCTTTGGCTTCCACCGCTACCCCAACTCATCGTAAGTCGCGGCAGCGGCTCTCCGGGGAGGCTTGGGAGAGACGTGTGGCATCTGAATGAGTTGCTAGGAATATTGTTGTTCATGGGTAAGTGAGGGGGAGAACCGGCTGCTGAAGGGGAGCAGATGGGCACTGGCTAACTTGTTATTTTTCTCGTACCGTGGCTACTGAAAGTCATTGGATATAATTACAGTTGCTAAGGACTTACGGGTTGTAGACGTATGGATAACTAATTAGTGTGGGGGAGGAGGAAGGGGGCGTCCCATTTACTCAGCGGTCCGGGATCTGTGACTGGGGCAAGGGGCATTGCTTAATTGTTCACGTATGGATCATGGTGTAATGGAGGGCAAGGTGCTCGAAAATAAGCAGAAATTCATCATTAGAAAACGGAAAGAATCTGAAGAGAAATTTAAATGTTCTTCGAGGGCCTCTTGAGCAATTTCAGATCTAGTCCTAAATTTCTACCCCGGTAGCTTAGTTGGTAGAGCGTTGGACTCTGGTCCGCTGCTCGGGAACATGCAGTGGCAGTGCGTGTACAGGTCTGGGATCGACTTCTCTGAGACGCTATGGTGCTGAATATTTACCCGATGGAGGTCGGTTGCCAACTGACTGGTGAGAGGGTGACCTGAGCGTGGCTCCCTCTGCTTTGTGGGACGTGAAACTTTGGCTTCTAAATCAATCCTTAGCTGTGGGGGCTACTCGTTCGGATGGTGGGGTCGGGGTCTCCGTGACAAATCCCTTGAAGACTGGTGAGGCTCCGACTCCAAAAACCGGACCTGCAACAACTTGGACAGAATGTATGATACAGTATGTTTAGATTTGTCTCGTGTTTTTCTCACTTTTTCTCACAACTTAAATATCGTTTTCGGATGTTAAATAAACTCTCATTAATGGGGTTCGCGTGACTTAGTAGATAGCGTGCCTGTCTTTTGAGCCGTGAGTCCCGGGCTCAAGTCCTGGAGGAGCCTTCAAATAAGTTTATCTGATCCCCCAAATCTCTCCCAACACGGTGAGAGCTGGTGACGCCGTATAACTTTGGCAGCGGTGTGTGTTAAGGGAATGTGGCACCGGTCAATCCTGAATTTATAAATTTACGAAAATAATGAACCTTTTAAAATGTACATAGCATTTTTTTTAAAATACTAAAAAATAAATATAGCTATAAACTACTAAGTTTTGTAAATAGTTGGTTTTTGATTTAAATGAACTTGTTACTTTAAATTTAAAACCCGAACAATAGTAAAACAACTCGTGAATGTAACATATAATACCTGTTGTCGAATCCGCGTAACTATTCTGGTTTTTGTGGTTTTCCTGTCTAAAGGATCTAATAAGGTACTCAGTGCCCGAGGTTAACCCTTAAGGTAGCACCAATTAGCGCCGGGCTCCATGACTTTCCCGTATTTCGCTCAAAATGAGTCAGATATATTACTGCGGTGTGCCAAAGGCTTGACAGCATGACGTTTTCAGGTGTCAGGAATTCAGAAGCCCCATGTTTCTCGGCCGTAGCACCGTTAGTCGTATTGACAGATAGCCATGTGTGTTTCTTGCTACTATTAAAGTTGTGCGTAGAGGCGCGGCTCGGTTTTTTTAACAATGTCAGAAACTGTACCACTGCGGGCCGCCGACCGTCCCCTGCGGAGCTGAGGTTCCAGCCAGATGCCGGTCAGTGCGTGTTTGGTGAAGGGCGTAGAGCGTGGTGATACCGCGCGAACCGTCCACTCGCCCTGAGGTCGTCTGGATGGACACGACGCTCTGATTGGGAAGGACAGGGTCGCTGTCGACCAGAAGGGAGGGGGGCTGAAGGCTGACGCTGAATACGTTGTTCTCCAATGATGGGTTGATTCGACAGAACCCCGGTACTTATTTTCCGACTGGACGGATATTTGAAAACAGCTCTAGCTGGAGAGTTGGGTCCATGTCCTCACTCGGGGCGATAACGCCCTAGATCAATGCATCTGCTGTAGACGAATGTTCGACACCAAGTTTGTGATGTTTTCCTCATTGGATTTGTGAGAAACAACTGTGCCATCTGTCATTTTTACTCAAACCGTACAGCTCTATCCTTTTTGGAGATGGTTTCATTTCGACGTTACGCAGTTTGCGAGTGGACGCCACTGCGAACCGATGCGTCATTGGATGACGCCACTGCGTCATCCAATGACGTCAGCTGACGTCTGGTTGAGGCTGACGAGGCTAATGGCTACACAAAGGGGCGTTTGTCCGCCGGCAGAGTCAAGGTCAGTGTTAGCCACCAACACACCGCGCTCGGCCGATCTGAGGCGAACACTTGTGTGGCGAGCACAAGAAATGCTTGTCAATACTTTGATGCTTCTCTGTAAATTTAACATCTTTAACAAGTGTGGCGAAACATGCAACGAAATCCGTTCACCGCTCTTGATTTCACCAATTATGTTGAACTTGGCTGGTTTGATTTTTACCACTTTGCAGGTCTGGGCAAATCAGTAATCCATATTTTTGTTTGTATTCACCTGTTGGTCGACTTAAAGTATAATAGCCATCCAAAGTAGAAAGACGGAAGTTGAAACCATCCCAAGTCTCTGCTCATTGACTCAGAACTTCTGGGGACCATTCTCTCGTTAAGATCAGAAGCGGGTAGAAAAGGTGCAGAGAAAGGCAACAAAGCTCATTCCAGAACTCAGGGAGCTACCATACTGTTCGAGACTGGATAAATTAAAAATTCCATCACTCTACTATCGAAGACGACGCAGGGACAAGATTCGTGTGTATCAGCTGCTGCATGACGTTATGGACATGGGAGATACTAACATCCTCGTATTGGACTCCAGAAGACATACCTGTGGACACCAATGGAAGCTCATCAAACCCTATGCGTCATCAAGGGTACGAAGAAACGCATTTGGAGTGAGGGTGGTAAATGATTGGAATAGTTTGCCAGCTGACGTGGTAGATGCCCCCTCATTAAATGCTTTCAAATCTAGACTCGATAACCACTGGCCATCTATTCAATACGTGATACCAGACGAAGATAGGTAGCGGCTGTCTTGCCAGAAGCGCCATTTTGAATAGGTTTTTAACTTTCCAGGATGTAATATGTACGTGCAGTCTCAATTTTTCGTGCATATGAGTTTTTTTAACTGTTCGATGTATGTCATTGGGGGCAAGAGCGAACCTTACAGGCCAGGTGCCTCAATATTCCGAATATATTATTATTATTATTATTATTATTATTTTGTTATTATTATTATTATTATTATTATTATTATTATTATTATTATTATTATTATTATTATTATTATTATAGAACTGAGCGGGAACCTGTCACTCCGAGTTCACAGACCTCGTGAATATTGACCGAATTGCCTTAAACTCGCACCGGATGTTGTGACAACAGTTCTATACCCGGCACCAGGGTAACCTAACCTCAGCGGGCACCGCTGCTCTTATGTTTTTTTCTTTTAGACTGCTTCTGGCTGTCTTTTCTGTGAAAAGAATATCCTGTAAAAAGTGTTTAAGAAATCTGTATGCTGATTTCCACCAAAACAACAGTTCGTCGTATCAACAACATGCTGTCCTTTTTATGGCTGTGCAGTGTGGTCAGCATGCTGTCTTTCTGCGCGGCCGAACCGGGATCAGGGTCCGTCGAAAGCCGACGAGTAAGGTGGAATTTGTCCCCTGGTACTCCAAGCGGGCAAAAAAAGTTAGCCTCGACATTTGACCTGAGTGGTTGATGCAAGCGACACAAATTGTCTATGAGGCTGTCGCTATCGAGTCATAGAGGCTATCGCTGGTGTTCAATAAAGCCGTGTTTTTTCCAAATCTCGCATTTTTTCGGTTTCGGTGAAGAAATGATCGCCAGTCTGTTGGAGTAATATATATAACGTAGATTTGTTCCGAGGCTATCACAAACATAATCCGCTACGTGCCGTATGCCCCCCCTCCAACTTTTCATTAAAAATCCCGATTTCAGCCAAACTGGTAGAAATCAGTAAAAACAAAATTTTAATGGGTCCGCGCGGAAGGCAACAAGGAGCCAAGTCCAATTAATTTCTGGTTTTAGAGCGGACATTTTCTTGCCAGCAGCAGGCTGAAAATTGACTGGCCGCCTCATTTTTTTTGTCGGTGGCGACGCTTATGACATTCGTTTCAGCAACACTGCACCTGTCCTTTATACATAAGACGTTAACCGTTATTACGGCAATCAGAGCTGCTGATTTATCTGAAAGGGGCGTCTTGGTGCACACGTTTGCTGCGGTTTGTGGCCGAATCGGCCTAACCAATGGCCGCCCACGGTTCCTGGGGATGGCTCACGTGACTAACTGCGTCATTTGGCACTGCGGCAGCTGTCTGCAACCTCACTAATGAGTATATGGAGTCCGATACTCTAAAATGAGAGTACTTTGAAATTTCGAATTTCCTAAGAAACGGTAGCGAATTTCCTCGCAAAATATTGCCGACCCACAAACCCGAGAGGAGTGAGAACTATTCCAGAATAAGGGCCAACTACATAAGAAAGTCTATAAATCGTTGTATTCATGAACTCATAAAAACGAATGCTGCAACGTATATATAAGTAGGACTGATTTCAGTTTTGTCCGGGAATAGCGCAAGAGCACATGTTATTCATGTTTTGAATATGCCAAATAGCACGCTTATTTTTCCGCAGGGCTTGATTATAAAATCTTTATAATATATCTGAAAAAATATTTAGAAGCATCTACTGTTCATAAAAAACGGGAGAAATAGACCTATGTTGGATATGCTCTAAAACGGAGCACTATGAATTTTTGTGTACAATTTCGGTATTAAAGGCTCGAATAAAATCCTGCAAATGAACCCGACGCCTTTCCTTCCCATGCTCATAGAAACTCACCCCGTCATTGCTTTTGATTTATTTCAATTTTGAAATACTTTAGGTACTTCAGAAGAATATGCAGTTAGATGTTGAAAAGCTGTGGATTTCATATTCCCTACACTTGGGCGTCACCCTAGATTCCCGATTGAGTTTCAATGAGCACATCACCAAAGTCGTCTCTAGCTGTCAAAAGCGAGTCAACATTCTCCGCATGCTCGGCGGCACAGAGTATGGCGGGGATCGAAAGACCCTGCTTATGCTCTACAAGTCCCTGATTCGGTCCATTCTCGAATATAATTCGTTCGTTTTTGACTCGACGAACAAGACCAATAAATTAAAGCTAGAGCGAGTCCAAAACGCCAGTATCCGGGCAGCCACAGGCGCGCTCAGAGAATCCCCATCACCAGCCTGCTAACTGATAGCGGGCTGGCCACTACAGACAAGACGCGACGCCCAGCTTATTTCTTACTACATCAGGTTCAATCCACCGAAAATCACCCGGCAAAACAATGTTTTGCCCATCCCAGACGAGCAAATAAAGCCACTCTACAGAAGTGGCCCCCATTTAAGCACAGGTAGCGAAAACCCTGGAAAGCCTAAATCTTGCACTGCCAGCGACAATAGGCAAACCCCACTCTCCGCTTCTGGACTCGAAAAGAGCCCAAGTGGAATTTCTCTTCACTTCCCGTAAAACGGACTTCTCAGAGGAAGAAGTCTCCCAAAATTCCTAGAGTTCCGATCTTGTAACGCGGAAAAGACCTTTATATTTACAGACGGCTCCAAAATAGGCGAAAAGTAGGCCTCGGCATCTGGGGGCAAAACATTTGCCTTCAGAAAAGACTTCCGGACAACTGCTCCATCTTCACAGCCGAGGCTGTTGCCATCCTAAATGCATTAGCCATAATCAGAACCCAAAATATCAACTCAGCCGTCATCTGTTCAGACTCTAAATCTGTCCTGCAGGCCATCAGTAACGTAGTCAACCCCAGCCACCACGTTATAGCAGATATTCAGAAAGGTATCGATGATACCCCTGATGTCTCTTTTCTTTGGATCCCGGGCCACTGCAAAATTCAAGGAAATGAAAAGGCCGATGAGCAGGCAAAAAGTCCCTGAACTTGAGAGATCGAACCCTTAAAGTGGACTGGAGACGATAGCAAGCTCTCCTCCAGGACACCATCCGGAAGCAAATTCAACATAACTGGACCACAAACCACAGCGCCCACCTATTCTATATCAAGCCTAACATCGGCTACTGGCCCAGTTCAAACCAAAGAGTCGCCGGCGCAGGTTATTCTAACCAGACTCAGAAATGGACACACAAATTAAATGCCTATTGGAACGCGGGTACCTGTGGTACCTGCGACGCAATGGAGAATCCCATCACATTCTCATCGATTGTCCCCGCACAATCCCATCGGCAACCCATGCTGATTATGCCGAATCAAACATCCCTGTAGACCTAAAAACTCTGCTCGGTAACGACCATCCTGAACTTCTCGAAAAAGTCTTTACATTTCTAAAGGACTCTGGGCTAGAGGTTTCTATAAATCACTCCTCCCAGTTATTGATGAGGGTGCATGGTGCACCCCAAGTAGGACTTGCCTATTTTCTAATCATAGCTGATCCACTGCGAAATTTAAGCAATAGTTTTGTAACCTTTAAATGGTTCATTGTAGGCTAAGGTGGTTATGTTAGGTAACTTTGAAATCAGGTTAGGTTAGATAGGCTAGATTTCTTCCCGCATGATACCTTTCACTGCGGGTCTATACTAACCACACCTATACTCTTACTAACAATCTAACTATCCTCTCCACTTCTTTTCTGCGCGGCGGCTCCAGCCAGGGGAGCTGCAACTTCACCTCCGGGTTGCAGGGTAAATCGCGGCACCCTGGCCAGGTGTTTAGCGCACTTTCTAAAATACGAAATTATTGAATTAACGGAGGCTTTCGAGTAACGTATACAAGCGGACATCAATAGCTGACACACAAAATTCTAAATTCTAAATTCCAAATTCTAAATTTCAAATTCTAAATTCCAAATTCTAAATTTCAAACTCTAAATTTAAGGTCTTCAGCCCAGAAATAACCTTCACTCTGCGGGTCTAAACTTATTAAAGACCTCCCTTGGCATGGCTATGCCATTGCCACGACGTCCATTTGAAGCTAAAACATCTTGCAACCCATTACTTGAAATAACTCCCATTGCTTTAACAGACTAACGTAGCTTACCCTCACCAAAATTCTAATTTCTCCCACACTCTTGAGGCGGGCAAGGTGCTATGCGAACGCCTAATAAAAGCCATTGATTGATTGATTGATATTCCCCCAAATGGGGGCTCTGGGTAAAATTTGTATTAATCAAGGACTCTACTTTTAGCGTCCCAGACCCGTATTCTGCCGACCGTAGTAGTTTATAAATACACACTAATGCGCTATCCTCATCTGAGTGCGTTTCCAGTCTGGCTACATGCTTATTTCCTTCATTTTCCTTCCAGTCATTGACAGGGGCGGACGCAGGGTCTCCGCTTGGGGGACAAGTCGGGAGTAATTGTAGAACAGAACGTTTTTTTAAGAAAATCGCCCGAAATTTCGTCATTTTGGGGTGGGGGCATGGTCCCTTTGCCCCCTCTGCGCCTTTAGTGGTCATTGAACCCATTCATATTGAGTTGACGCAGGTCAGTTTAGCCGGCCGGATGCCAATGCTTCGGTTCTGAGGAACGTAGGCTACTTTCGACTGTTGTTCGTGTGTTCGGCCGCTGGGTCACATGACTAGTTTAGCATCGCCTCTTGGGGGAGCTGGTTAGAGTTTGGAAGCTGCTGGAAAGAGCGTGGCGCGCCAACTGTGGTGCTCAGAGGCGGAGTCAGGCGTGATCTGTGCGGTGTGTGTTGCGGGGTGTTCTGAATGCGGCTGGTGATTGTCGTCAGGTACGACTTTCTGCACACTGGGATGCACCTAAAGAGATATTCACGGCTGGTCACTCACAGCCGACCGTGTAGGCGGAGCTGGCGCCGCCCCTGCCGGCGGCCGAGGCTCGTCCGGGCCTCCGTGCGTGACCTTGACCGGGCTAAGGTCGTCCGCGTGACTGCGGGGAGGAGGTGGTACCTCGGGCTAGCTCGGTGCCCTGGCGCTGGTGGGGTAAAACGCCTCATTGTCCCCCACCTGTCCGACTTCTCGTCTCCGCTGGCATTCTCGCATTCGAGGCCATTTTCGTGCCTGGAATGCGAGTCTCTGTTGGTGCCCAATCCTCACTCACTGGGCCAAATCACTGTCGTTAACCAAGTCAACCGAGATGAGACCGCCGGGATTAACCCTCGCCCCACAGGGGGCCATCGATGGCCCCCCTAAGGTTTTTCGGGATAGCAGAAAACGACGAGGCGTAGCACCGCGGTTGAGGGCTCTACCTCTCACTGCATCATTTTCCCATCATCCCTGAAATTTTTACCCGGGTCACCCAAGGTCAGGTCACCAGACGAGGTCAACCAAGGTCACCTCACTTCACCTTTAGAGCTCTGTAAGAGCTACATTTCAAAGTCGATCGATTTGAAACTTCCTACACTTCATGACCCCTCCAGGGTCTACAAGGTGTATATCCGGGATTTTCGATTTCGTGCCTGAGGTCAGGTCACGAGGCGACCTCTCCCATTGGAAAAGCATGGGGAAAAGCTATTTCATGATATAAAAGCCACAAAAATGATTGCAAATACTCAGACTGCTCAGAACAACGTTTTTGGACACCCTTTCACGGATCCCAGGGGTCATATTTGCCTTTGACTATTCCAAGGTCATCCAAGGTCACCGGAGGTCAAAAACAGTATTTTGACAATAACTTTTGACCTAAATGAGCTAGAGCGGTGAAACAAACACCATCGTGTTTGTCTTATCACTGGCTTTCATTTGATATACGGCAAGGTCACTTTTTGACCTTTTGTGACCTCAGGTCATATTAGGTCACGAGGTGACCTCTGGCGGTCAAACCACTGGCGGGAGGTCTTTACGTTCCACATGGCGGAAAAAGTACTGGCAATTTGCTATCAAATGTACTTTACCAGGTCTCAATAGCTCTAATGACATAAGAGTTATGCCCAGTCTGCTTAATCATTGCATATTTGAGTGAAAATAGCCGATCTTGACCTAATTTGACCTCTGGAGGTCAAACCATTGACCTGAGCACTAAAACATGCGAGTAATTTCTTACTGAATTCACGCGAGCTTTCTATTGCACTTCGCAGATTTGCGCTAACGCCCATATTTTCTGAGTTAGAGGGGGGCCATCGATGGCCCCCCGGTGGGGCGAGGTGGCGCCGACCCCGGTGGGCGGGTTAATATAATTAGGTAGGTTTATTGGGTTGGGATGACCTGGGTGTGATGGTATTGAGCGACCGCTATATCCACCACACAGCACACACCGCACAATACAAACCACTGGAGTCAAAATGACCAGGAGGCTCCTTAGCACCACCCTGACCCCGGAGATATCTGCCAATCATTATCGGGCGGGCGCGCGGCACCCGCGAGGACACTACATATGGATACGATTTCACACAGCGACACGGTCGTCACGCTAATGAAAATCTGCGAGAAGGTGTTGTATTGGAATGAAACCTGCACTCGTGGGTAGCGACCCCAGCTCAGTTATATGTGCTAGTTTTTTCCTAACAAAGCTGTATCCTGACCTACGTTTCCGTTACAATCTTGTGTACGTTTCCCAGAGACCCTGCAACACTCCGAATGAAGGCAAATCCGTGATCTTCGAAGGAATTTTTAGAAATTTCAACGCTGGAAAAAACTAAAGCCCTGTTCTAGGTGTCAGCACAGTTTTGTCAGCAGGACCTCTAACCTCTCCTCCAGAAAAGAAACATCAGCGCCATAATCACCTCTAGTTTGTGTTAAGCGAAGGGAACTTAGACCTTTATACCATTAAAGAATATTAGGCTGCGACTTCGTGCACTTACTATTTTTCATCAGCACAAACAGCAGGCCGTCAGCCCGTAAAAGCTCTAGAACTAGTTCCCGGGGAGAGGCTACAGTCCTGTGACGTAGGCGCAACGCGGCCCGCTGATTGGTGCTGACAAAACTGTGCTGACAGCTGGAACAGGACTTAAATACTTGCAGCCGGTATGCGCTTAAACTTGGAGAAAAAAGTTATGCATTTCGAAGAGTTTGTTTTTTGACACTTGTTGGCCAAGGTTAAATAAATTGTGGGTTAAACCAACAAAAATATGCTATGGAAAAAGTCTAAAATGAAAAATGGTTGAATTCTTCTCTTAATTATTTTCCCCTCTATTTCCTCCATCATGCTTTCTGCAAATTGGCTGTAAGCAAGGCATTCATTTATCACAACTGGACTTCAACAAACCTTCAACTGCCAACTTTCACCTGCCGTCTCTTTACAGAAACGTCTGCCCGCTAATCGCCAATAAAACGTGTTATTGGTAGCTTTGTTTTTTTAGAAAATGTATGACAGAAGGCTTTCATACACTTCCTAGCGTTACTCAGCTTTGCGTATTCCAGTTTGATAGATCCACGCTGTTTTATTGACTGAAAAAATTACTTATGGAGCTGCACGTTACGGCATCTTACGTTAAATTTGAAATCGAGCAATAACTGAGTACGAACTATGGATACCTCGTTTTTCATAAGCTGGTGTGTTGTAAAATTCTGCCTGAATCCATACACATACTTTCACTAATATATGCCGTAAAAAGTAGATGCTAAAGAAGTAAAGATTCCGCGAGAAGAGAGGCAGAATGTGAGAAGATAAAATCAGGGTACGAACAGAATAAAAAAGCAGGGATAACCATATGAAACGTAGCACAGCCAGGCAATAATTAAAATCACCAACCCAACGCAAATACGACGAGCTGTGGTTAGGCAGCTCAGCTCACTTATGCTTAGGGTCACTAATGCACAGATTATGCTAGGGTTACCCTCGTGTAATGTCCTTAATATGGGCATATAAAGTGCCACTTTCTTTGTTTGGGGCGCCTTAGTGGGTGTTTTTTTATTACAAGACGAAATGAGTATTTTTTAATGTTATTTTCCCGACTTATATGCCAATTTGTGTTCGTGTTTCCTACTTGCTTTCAGTCACGTAAGGCAGGCAGCTCAGGCACTGAACTTTGTACTTCGTAATTGAACAGGGTTCACTCTCTGTAGTGATGGGAGAATACGGAGCATTGCCGGGTTTTGATCATCGTGCCAGTTTGAAAAAAGGAGAATCCGCAGTTTTTTTTGTGCCTCGCATGAGCGAAACTCCTCATTGACTTAGAACAATAGCCGGTGAGCTATCATCAGTTCCGCCGGTTGTTTTGATTTGTGCGCTGAGGCCACACCCCTACCTCCTGAATGTGGGTTATTCCGCCCTGGCCACGTGCTTCGGCCTGGGGCCATGTTGATCGGGTGCTGACGTCACCGGGAAGTCCAGTGCCATCTGGAGGGCGGTGCGCCGTAAACACGTCCGCTTGGAGCCGCGGGCAGCGGACCCGGCCCAGTCTACGGTCGTGGTCCCTCCAGCACGGTCGTAGCTGCCGGCCCGGACCCGAGCCCGTTGCACCCCGTGCCGGTTCACTCTGATAGCTGCAGACGCAGGAGAAGAGCCTGTGCGACACCTTGTGGACAGCGCCGGCGCTCTGAGTGGCCGCGATGCGTCGTTGTCAGCGGTGGTTTGCGGCGTTCGCCGTCCTCGCGCTGCTCTGTGCAGCGAACGCTGACGAGGTAGCCGGCGATAAGGAGACTGAGATGGATGACTTGGAGGACGCGGAGTCTCAGTGTCCCTCCGTCGACTGTCCTGCCGCGGAAGAGCGCATCTCTCAGCTGGCGGCCCAGTTACAGACGACCAGTGACACCGTGAACGAGATGGCTGTCCTGCTGGGAGAAGTCCACGACCAGATGAATCAGGGCGGCGCCGACTCTGCCTCGGCTGATGTGGCCTTCCGCGACTGCAGCGACCTGCCAGACGGCTCTCCCAGCGGGGTCTACATCGTCACGCCCGGATTGGCGCATCGCGCGCCGGTCTACTGTGACCAGGAGACTGACGGCGGTCGCTGGACGGTAATCCAGCGACGCGCCGACATCGTGCCCCACGTCAACTTCTTCCGCATCTGGGACGACTACAAGTGGGGCTTCGGCTTCCTGGAGGGAGAGCACTGGTGGGGCCTGCAGAACGTCTGGAGAATGACTCTGCCGTTGGATCGAAGCTACGAGCTCAGGATTGACCTGGAGGATTTCGAGGGCCGCCGTCGCTTTGCCGTGTACGGTAACTTCCGGATCTCTTCAGAGGCGGACGGATACCGCCTGTTCGCGACGAACTTCGCGGGCGATGCGGGCGACAGCCTGGTGCGTCAGATTGGCGCCAGGTTCTCCACCAGGGACCGGGAGTTGGGCGTGCCGGCCACCAACT
Organism: Lepas anatifera; assembly: GCA_034440635.1. Classification (NCBI taxonomy): domain Eukaryota; kingdom Metazoa; phylum Arthropoda; class Thecostraca; family Lepadidae; genus Lepas; species Lepas anatifera. Next base: position 107,444 of record JAOTON010001023.1, read on the forward strand.
GCGCCGAAACGTTCAAAGGTGCCTGGTGGTACAAGGACTGTCACGACTCCAACTTAAACGGCCTGTACCTGGGAGGGCTGCACACCACTGCCGGAGAGGGCATCAACTGGAGAACCTGGCTGGGGTACAACTACTCGCTGAAGCACGTGGAAATGAAGATCAGACCCGTCAGCTGAGATGGTGGCGTCGGACTGTTGGCAGAAGTGCCAGTCTGTGGAAATCTCCCTCTCCTTCTCAGTGTGTCAGGGGAATGTTATATTGGATCTGCGTGTGATGCCTGCTGATGTCGCTATATTATTACGGCTGAATAAACCGCTGGCTGTGATGGACATGAATGATTTGGTCGACATCTTATTGCCTGTTTGAGGCTTGCAATAAATGCTCGGATATTTGCACTTCTTTGTATTGGACTCATGGGCGCGGAAAGCGGGGGGACGGTGGGACACGTCCCCCCTGTTGGCCAACCAGGGGGACGTCCCCCCCCAAAAAAAAAATTGGCCCGACCTCAATAATGCTGTCGCTACCGAGTATTAAAATTTGCCTCCTCCGGTCAGCACCAGCCCTGGTCCGTCCCCCCCTCTGTGAAAATTTCGTGGCGGTGCCCCTGATTGGGCTCCCATTAATTGTGGCTTTGCCATATGTGTTGTAATTGCACCAAGTAAAGGTAATTTCGCTAAGTAGATCGGCATAGACATTCCAAGGCTCTAACGAGATGAAAACCCTTTCTAGCGGTAGCAGACCAGTTTTTTTGTTTTTCGCTAAAATGATGCTGCGAGGAAAGAAGAAACAATTTGTTAGGTGGCGATAGAGGGGAACGAACAAGGGAATTGTTTGGAGACTGGGAGCGCACTGCTTACATTTACTGTCCAATATGTTTCACACCGACGTTCGGAGTGCGATGGTGGATGAAAACATATAATCTGCGATATTTATACCTAGTGGGGCTAAAGAGATACTGCGGCTATTTATACTGGCCAGTCTGCGATGGCGTTTAGTTTTAATGGGCGCGCGATGCTGGGTGGGGCGTTTAATCCTAGAGCACATGTGCTGAAATAGGTGGTTTGGCAGGTCTTTTAGAAGACCGGTAGCAGCACCCCCGCGTTCCATTTGCGGTTCGGCGGGGGGGGGGCGGGATGGGGTATGACAGCGGCGGATACAATGGATAGGGGGCTCAAGCTCCCTATCCCCCTCCCCTGCAATCTGAGTGCCCATTGCAATCGGAGATTCGAGGTAAATGTGGGGCAGGGTTGAGCCCTTGCCCCCCCTCCTAATGTAAGTGAGTCCGCGGCTGGGGCGCTACATGTCTTCGTTGAGCAGGGCACGACGTGGTTGAGCGAACAGAAACGAGAAGGGAGTCACGGTAATCGCCGACCAGGAGGGATGCTACACCTTTGCTCCTAACCTTGGTTTCGGCGTATTCGGTCCGTGGGAGGACAGTCAGGGAGTACAGTCTCCCGCAATTGAAATTGCCATAACTAGGCTCGACCGGCTTAGGATAGATATCTTGCATCCTATGGTGCCTATAGGTTTACAAACGGGTTCATCATGTGTATTTTTTCAAGAGCTTTCCAGTGGTCACCATTATTTCCTAATCTGACATATGGGTGATAAAATATTACACAATTACTGATTTTGCTGCATTCTGACGGGGTAGTCTTCGGCTGACTTGCCACCGCCTCTGATAATCCCTGACCCTCTCGCCCATACCTGGACCACGTGACCTCACAGATGAATGGGCGGTTGGCATTGTGCCAGCTCATTCATCCCTCTCACAAATCTTGTCGTGTCTGAGGGGCACTCGTATTGCAATTGCTCCCACTGTGTTGCTGTGTGCTGGACAACTAGCGTCACTGACCTGGGGCAATGCAGTGGCAGAACCACGAGCTGCTTTTTGAGGGGGGCAATATCCAATAAGATGGGCACAGATGGGGCAAACCATCGGAATATATTTTGCTGCGGGAAGCACACGAATTTTCCCTCCTATATCCGTCCTTGTGCTTGGGTTGCGAAACATGTAAGCTGTCGCTGGCTGCCGGGGCTCCCTCACCTGCATGTTTATTTTTATTTTATTTTTTATACATTTTGTTCAAGTTGTTCCTAGTACGACTGGTGGAGTCGGAGTCTCACTAAAGTCATCAAGGGACTTGTCACGGAGACCCCGACCCCACCACTCGAACGAGCAACTCCCTCAATGGAGGGTTAATTTAGAAGCCAAAGTTTAACGTCCCACAAAGCACAGGGACGGCCGCCCCGCTCAGGTCACCCTCTCACCGGTCAGTTGCCAGCCGACCTGTACGTCGGGTAAACTATTGAGCGCCGGAGCGTCTCAGGGGAACCGATCCCAAGCCTGGGCATGCCCTGCCACTGCATGCTTCTGAGCAGCGGGCCGGAGCCCAACGCTCTACCAACTGAGCTACCGGGGCGGCAATATTTGACGATATTTAGAGAGGATTCTGGTAAAACGGCTGATACAGTGATACATTTTTGTTTGGAGGTTTCATTAAAATCATATTTTCAGATACTCGTCAGAAGAGGGGACAGTTGGAGCCATAGGTGGATCCAAGGCTAAAGGAATGCAGGTCCCCCTCATTGACTCTCGGCGTCCCTAAAATGATCACAGCATTCCTCTAAACGGTCGATGGCGCTTCCTGAAATGTCACTTCCACCCCTCCCCCCAGGATGCGAAAATTGGCACCCCACCATAGGATTTAGCACCCACCTGAAAGCTTTTACCGGCCAAAAGTGGCACCCAATTGGTACGGATGGCGTCCCACCCTCCGGCAAGGTGACCCCCATCGGCGATCCTGGATCCCCTATGGTGGGGCAGGCCCCCAATTTTATTAAACATCCCGATTTAAGAAACCATGGGAAAATCGGGCATTGTGTGGGCAGCATTTTGCGAAGGTCACAAGAAGCCTGAACCTGACGAGGTTTTGTTTTTAGAAGGGACATTTTCTTGTCAAGGGTGACGATTCACTGGCTCTATCACTGTTTCGTCGATGGCGGCGATTAATTATTATGGGACAATTGTTTCCAACTAAATGAGCTTAATTCCATCCACAGAAAATTTTTTAATTTCCAGGTGAGAACCTTTGTAGAGCCTATTTCTCGGGAGCATAAAACTGTGCCCTCGCTTGACTAAAATCACGCAGCCGTCTCCTCTCAACGAACGGCAACCATTGCTTTAACTGGGGAGGATGGAGTTTCCATGAACTGGCCTCTAGACTGACATCACACGGTGCAAGCTTGGCATAGCGTTTGCGATAGTCTCTAATAAAAATTGTTGGGGTTAGACGACGCTCCAGCTCTCAAAGTTATATGGCGTTACCAACTCTCACACTGTAAGGAGAGATTTGGTGCATCTGATCAGCATACCTATTCAGAGAATCTGCCGGGACATGAACCCAAGGAGATGAACCCGGGGAGTTGAGCAAGGGAATTAGCGCTAGGTTTCTTGCGGCCTTTTGGCAGCACCCTCACTTGTCGGAAGGATATGATCATATTTTATGCTGAAAATATTAGATAATTTTTAGCAGTATTACAAAGGTATAAAAGCCTATGTAGCAGCTTTAGCGGCGATAGTGATCGTTGTTGTGCGTATCATTAGCGGTAAAATTGGTCAGTGATGGATCTAGGCGGTAGTTTTCGTGGGACAAACAAAAATCGAAACGCAAGAAAATACGTCACGCAGTGAAAGCTTTTGCAACAATCTAACTAGCCGGCAGGTTGGGGAGGCGGGGAGTGGGGAGTAAATATAAGTCGAAAAGCAAAACAAACAGGCGTCACTGGGTGAAATATGTGGCCACAAAATGCATGCTTTCGATATCCAAGGATCATTCACCCAAATACGATTTTAAATATCAAGAGGACCAGGCTCCAATATTCACACTGAAGTTGACTGGTTCTGTTTGAAAATGATTTCTTCAGTTCAAGCACCAACACCTTGCTTATGAACTTGAAAGGAGCCGGGGAAGAGGTCGACAGCTTGGGGAGGGGGATAACATTATGGTTTTGCTCCGAGCTTTTTCGTTCGGGGAGAAAATACGTATTGTCCCCGCCCCTTGGGTCCTCCATTAGAACTGGGTGCTGTTTGAGGGGTCTCGTTGCTACGTGCGACCACCGAGGGTAAAAGGGCAGTGAATAGTGAATGTTTCTCTGATGAAATCCACCAACTCGAGAGCTACTACTCTTCGAAATTTAGCGCGACATTGGTTCCAGCTTTCATTGATGGTAAAATTTTTCGATGTGTCGCTGAAATAAAAATATTTTAGGATAAATATTGTTTACATATTCTGGTTGGGCGAAACCAGAATATTACCCGGGGACCTTGTAACCAAAGCCTACCTTTGGCGGACGCAGGGGGGCATTACGGCCATGGCCCCCAAAGCGCTGGAGGGGGCCAAACTATCTTTCCCCCAAACGCCGGATAGATTTTTGAAAAAGGTGTGTACACTAGGCCTGTAGAGGAAATAATATTCGCTCCCACCCTCCCCCGAGAGCGATCATGCACTTGGAGAGGTAGCTTATACTAGGTCTGTCGAGCACGGAAAAAGGTGCTTACACTAGGCATGTAGAGCAGAAAATCTTCGCTCCCACCCCCCAGGAGGACAGGTAGACATGGGTTTGCCCCCAAAACTCAGGTCTGCGTACGCCCCTGAAGCCTACGCTGCTCCCTTGACCTGAGAGGGTATATTACCAACAAGACTAAAATTGGACTGGAACCGAGTGTTAAGCTGGACTGATTCTGGTTTAGCCTGAGAGATTATTATCAGTATATTGTTTTGGGATTTCATTGAGTTTGAATTTTTAGCTTCGATAAGTTTTTGAGAACTCCCGCAGCCTAATACTGAGCCCCTTGGGCTAAGGGTGTTTTAAGCTCGTGCAATCTTTCGAAAGCCTAGCTGGCTCAGAGGCCCCAAGCTATCGTGCATCCTTAGCTGCCATCTCAACTTAACGTATCTGCATTGGTTTTGGTCGCCCGGAAAGAGGCACATAAGCATTTATCACTAACTTTAATAATTGTTGGGGTTTAACGACGCACCAACTGCCAGGGTCATACGGCGTCGCCAACTCTCACCCTGTTGGAAGGGATTTTGGGGATCAGATCGACTTATTCAGAGGCTCCGCCGGGACTTGAACCCGGGACCGGTGGCTTAGAAGACAAGGGTGCTATCCACTAAGCCACCTCATCCCCTTATCACTAACTTTATACGATATTGTACGTAATATATAATTTTTGGGCTTATCGATGCACCAACTGCCAGTGTCATATGGCGTCGCCAACTTTTTTACTGTTGAAAAGATATCCCGGGAGCCAGCTTGCTCCTTGTTCAGGGAAACCGCCGGGCCTTAAACCCGGGTCGGCTGGTGGAATCCAGCTACGCTGACCACTCCACTACAGCGTCTCTAGCATTTAATTGAAATTGAAGACATCCCTCTATCTGAATACTGATTTATGCAAATCAGGGTATATTTGAATATAAGCTAATGACCATTGTTGGTTGACAGCCCCTACCAATGGTCCCCAGCCTTTGGAATTTTTCCCTAACTGGCAAACAGTACCCCTCTAGCTCGAAATACCTGAAGGCCTTTCCCGTTTGGCAAGGACTAATGTGACCTTTGAGGAAGGTCGTTATGAGCACATAACCAGGCGGAAACCGAAGAGCCTAATAAAGAAAACAATAGCTCTTTTTCGATTCATGTAATGTTCCCTTGTGCCCATCTCCCAGCAACATGAGAGTTGGCGACACTATATAGCCTCAACAGTCGGTGTGTGTAAAACCCCAAAGCCGCTTTCAGCCCATTTTCTTCCTTTGTCCCTGGAAAAATGCGAAAAGAAGCAAGACCTTAATGTGTGTATTTCACTCTGGACGCATGAGCAACAAGAAAACAGTGGAATAAAATTCAGGCAGAATATCTGCTCCTAATTTCGAAACATTTCAAATAAATATGAGGATTCAGTACTTGCAAGTCGATAGTTTTAGTCATTTGTGGTGTAGTGGCAGGTTTCAACTCATTACCTCATGCATTTATCTACTATTTTTTGTGATTGAGACCCCATTAGCCAAACGGCACTTTTCATGCTCCCTTCTTGTTCTTCATAAGGAGTTTTAGCGACCTAGCGTTCATGAATTGTAGCCAAATATGTTAATCATTTTCATTTTAACCTTTTTCTCGTCCATAAGTCCTGATTACCATATAATAAAGATATATTTATTTATTTATTTTGCAGCACAATGGTGACAATACTATCAGCATAATTCACAACAGGAACAGACACCCATGGAACAGGCATATATGTTAAACCTGATAAACAATTTGAATTCAAACTTACCCAACAACCCCAGGCCATTCCATTGATAAGCTAAGCGGGGAATATAAAGGAAAACATATGCCCATATACATAATTTAAATCGCCTTGGTGCTCTTCTCGGGCTCCATCCTCATTTTTTGGCGAGTTATTCGGAGCCAATTTTAATGAGAGACTAGTCGACTTACACCAATTTATGGTTATCAACCTGACAACTTATAACTGTAAATTGATAACAGTTCAGGTCAGGTGAACGAGTTTTAACGTGATTTCCACGCCCATGTGGGTCAATTTTTTTTTTTTTTGTTAGATAAGAACGACAAAGCAAGGGAAAAACGCGGCTCCTATAGCAGGCCTAGGTCCAGTTTCCTCCTCATTCAAAAGCTCTTCGAAATAAAAATTTCCCAGATATCGTCTAGTTATTTTGAGATCACGTCAGTAATGACGCTACCAGGGATCACCGAAGGTCATAGTTTCGAGCTTGTTTGTGCTCATATCTTTAGAACAAGACGGCAAGGAGCTTCCAGTGCCATTTCTATTTTTCGTATCACCTTTGCCTCCTGAGTTAACAGGGGTAAGGGAGATGGACTGACGCCCCACGTCGTAGTGGGTGCGAAAAGAGGCCAGGTGGTGTCTGGTTGACATACTTGGCTTTTCCCATTATTATCCCTTGCACCTGACTGGATTCAGCCAAATCAAAAATTTCTTGACGTCGTCTTCACCCCTCCCCCGGAGGGGGAGGGTTTGAACACCCTCCCTCAGATTTTTCCGACTGTGCGTAAAAGCCGGCGCGAAGCGCGCCGTACTTTGTGTGCCCTATCCGTAATTAATTCTTCAACATTTTCTAGAATTTTACCTTTGCACCATCTCAGGTCAGGCAAACAGTGCAGGTCAAGTTACCTCAACTCCAAAAAGTTTAAGATTTCATGAGTAAGAACGGTGTGAATCTGCCTTCTTAAAACTCATATCACATAATAGCCCCATCAAATAGTGCAGAACATATTCCGGGATTTTACATATCGATGACCTGGGATCAAATACAGGTCATAACCTCTCCATTGGAAATGCATGGGAAAACGAAAAATGAGGAAAATGGTTTTATTTCTGTTGATATGTAGTTGAATACCTTCACATTCTCCAAATCGTAGTAGCTTAACACGCGCATTGACGGGGGTCTGAGCCACCTTCGCTTTGACGGGGGCGGGTACCCGCCCCCTAAGATCTCGAGAACCACGGTAGGTAGCGAAAAACGGTAAACGGCGTTGGGCTGCCCATCCACTTCTCCATCGAAAACATTTGAACCATTTTTTGTCAGGTCACATTTAAGGTCACGCCATGCCGTCATAGGGATAACATGTAAATTAAGTTTTTCGGTCATTACATCTGAACAAGTAAAGATAGAGCAAAACGACTTGAACTATATGAATCCTCCCAGCAAGCCGAATCGAACGATATATAATTTGACCTTGCTAGATCAAATCAAGGATTTGACCTGACCTGAGGTCAGGTCAGGGTCAAATTATATAAAATGCATATCATTAGAACCGCAAAGCCCAGGCGAGTCTAATGGAGCTAAAATAAATGCTCTATCACCATCCGTTACTGAGTTATTCCGTAAAAAACATTTTTTCCCATGTATTTCCAATGGAGAGGTCATGCCTCGTATCTGACCTTAGGTCATCGATATCAAAAATACCGGAACATATTTTAGAGAACTCGGTGGGGCCATTATGTGATATGAGTTTCAATTGGATAAGTTCACCCTGCTCCGACTTATGCTATCTTAAACTTTTTTTGAGGTCGGGTCACTTGACCTGTACTGGTGACCTAACCTTATAATTTTCACAGAAGTTGTAAAAATGATGAGGAAAAGGTATGCCACATACGGCGGCGCTACGCGCCGCCGTTTTTCTGCTATCTCCGAAAAACCTGAGGGGGCGGGTGCCCGCCCCCGTCAATGCGCGTGTTAAGCCCCTCTCCAGGCTCATGCTGCAAGTTTGGACCTGTGATCTCTGAGAAATCATCTTGGATTGCTTAACCCGCACCCCAGTGGGCCTCCGAGCCATCTTTGCCCTGGTGGGAGGGGGTGTTTGAACACCCCCTCGAACTCGGCCTCTACGTGGGATAGCGAAAAAAGCGAACGCAGTTGGATAGTTCATACAAATTAATGAAGAAATTATATTTGTCACTTTTTGGCTCAGGTCAATTTTGAGGTCATGACAGGTCAAAGGAAGTGGGATTTTGAGTAGAGTTTTTGGTATCTAGCGTCTGAGAGAATTGAGTGAGAAGCATTTTTTAGACACCATTCGCTTCCTCTCGTCACGGAAAATCGAATGATGAATCAAATCGGAAAATCGAACGAGCCATACTGGGTCAAAACCTAAAAATGACCAGACCTCAGCTCAGGGTCACTTTTTAACCTAGCATAGTCAATATGCAATCAATCGACTCGCAATAGCAATCTGAACGCAATGATATCAAAATAAAAGCTGGATCATTTCATGAAAAGTTATTGACATAAGTCTGAAAACTGCTTAGATAGCCCCAGATGACCTCTCAGAGGTCACAGGTCAAAAATTGCAACAGGAGCCTGGAAAGGGTCCCAGGATACTACGATTTTGGGAATATTGAGGTTTTCTCAGCTGTTGAGTACACAAATACAGCCCAATTTCTGTTTTCCCATGTATTTACAATAGCGAGGTCATGGTTCGTAGTTGACCTTAGGTCATCGATATGAAAAATCCCGGAATATATGTTGTAGCACTCGGTGGGCCCATTATATGGAATAAGTTTTAATTCGATGAATTCACCCATTTCTTCCTTATGCCGCTTAAACATTTTTGGAGGTGAGGTCGCCTGCACTGGTGACCTGACCTGAGATGACCCAACCTTAAAATTTTGGGAAAAGTTGCGGAATCAATCAAGGATAAAGTGTGCTAAGTACGGCGGTGCTTCGCGCCGCCGTTTTTTCGTGCCGCCGGAAAACATCCGAGGGGTGTTTAAACACCTTCCACCGGGGGAGGGTTAAACAGGTAGACTTGGGTCAATAATTTCGCAGGAAATGATGAAAAAGTTTTTAGTTTGATACCATTACGTTTGGATTGTTATTGCAAGTTGATTGATATGCATATTGATTATGCTAGATCAGATGAAGACCTTGACCTAACTTTTAGGTCACGTTACTTTTATGTTTTCATGAAGTATAGTCATATTATACATGGTTCAATTTTCCGTAAAAAGAGGAGGCGAATGGCGCCATACAGTTTATACTAACTGAATTCAGTCAGACGATAGGCCCAGAAACTCCTCTACACCCTATCACATTTTTTTACCTGTCATGACCTGAATATTGACCTGAGACAAAAAGTGACTAATGTAGTTTCGCGATAAATTCTTATGAGCTATCTACCAGTGTTCGCGTTTCTCTCTATCCTGCATAGGAGCCGGGTTCGAGGGAAGTGTTCTCCCCAACAGCGGAAGATGGCTCGGAGACCCACCGGGGCGGGTGTTAAATAACAAAAATTCGGCCACAGGGTGCCGTTTTAAACCCCATGAACCCCCGAATAAATATTTCAGCAGTGATCCTGTGAGCCTTTTGAGGCTGGAAACATTGTTTGAAGCCAGAACTCAGACATACCCAGTCTTGGACTCTCGTGCCCAGGCGCCTCGGTCACTGGACGGATCGCCTGGGGCTCTAGACACCTGCGAGACAGTACTGATCACCTCGGTTCAAAACACTGTGCCCCTGCGCGCGACACACTACATACTATGTGTGACCTTGCACCTGTTGTTGTAAACACGTAGTAATCACGTGACCCAGGTATGCGTGCCAGCCGAGCGAAGGGTCGGGGATTATCAGGGGCGGTGGCAAGTCAGCCGAAGACTACCCCGTCAGAATGCAGCAAAATCAGTAATTGTGTAATATTTTCTCACACAGATGTCAGATTAGGAAATAATGGTAACCACTGGAAAGCTCTTGCAAAAATACATTAGAAGAACCCGTTTATAAAGCTATAGACGCCATAGGTTGCGAGATATTCATCCTAAACCGGTCGAGCCTAGTCATGGCAATTTCAATTGCGGGGGACTGTACATGGTCGGGTTTGGTTGTCGTGGTGACCTATCAACTCCTCCGCAATAAAAGTAGTTGCGATTACAGGAAACTCGCTTGATGGGGTCTCTGTCATGCCAAACCAAAAAAGTGATCCGTGTGATATCAAACCAGGGCACAGTGGGCTAGGTGACCGAAGAAAACGGCATTGATTCAACGTATTAACTAAGAATGGCAAGGATTAGTTTATAGGCGCTATTTTTGTCAGAGAAACCGAATCTGGTACCCAATCCTGTCTTTTCTTTAAAATTTTAGCACATTTACCTTCATTAGTAACGGGGTTTGCAGTTCCAGCCCTTCCCAGTCACGCTGTTGACCCCTACCCCTCCCCTGGTTACAGTACGACAGCCATTCTGCGGTTCATAGAGTCACTGGCCGACCAGTGGCCTCCGCCGACGCGAACGCCCCCCGACGGCGCCGACGTCTGCGACGACTCGCTGGGACCCAAACAGGTAGGACTGCTGCTCAGTGCTGCCGCTCTGGAGGGTGAACGGCGGGTGACGTGTGCAGTGCGTGGGACTCGTCACCGCTCGACGTATGGTTAGGGCTACCGAATTATGGTGTTCGGGCCGGCTTATTCTTCTGTAGAAAACTGCTAACATGGTCAGGTGCATCAACTGCTCTGAGGTCAACCTCTTTCCGGCTTTGGCAGGAATTCTAAATGATTTGAATATTTAACAAAAAATTTTGGGATAGTATAATTTCTTGATTTTTCAGAAGCCGATGACGAACGGAGTATTTTCTGATGTTTGTGATGTGATGTTTGTGATGTTTGTTGATGTGTGTTGGAAAATGGCGGCCGTATATTAATAATGCTTTTCATATTCAGTTACTTTCTCTTATTGAGAAGTTTTCCTTTCTCCTGATTTACATATTCACACTTGTAAAAAAATCAGCGTGTGCCTTGAAGCCGACGGCCATCCCTATTGGGCGCACCGACGGCACTTTCTGACCGGCGGTTACGAGTTAGGAGAGGGGCGATTCTGTTCAGACCTCAGAGCAACGGCCGCTGCTGGCCCAGTGTCCGGGGTCAGGGGGTCAAGGTCACCAACCGCCCGGGGCTGGCCAGAGAGACCGGCGCTGAGCATGGGCGTAGGAAGGGTACGGAGGCACGTTGGGCATGAAGGCACCGGGCCGCCGCCCCCTGCGGCCTCGGTCCCCCGGCCGTCCCCTGCAGCCCCGGGCCCCCACTGACACCGCCGTCCCCTGCACCCCCTGTTCCCCGCTGACGCCTCCGCCCCTGCGGCAGAACCGGACGCGGGTTGCCAGCGCGGTGATCCTGTGGATGGCGGTGCAGAGCCTTGTCTGTGGCCACACGCCGGACCCGCCCCTAGCAGTGCGTACTCGGGGGATCCGCTGCCGCCGCTGCTGTCGTGGTTGTATGCACCCGTGACCCTCACTGATGATCAGAATTGATCGGCCAGCAGCTGATTTGATCAGGCGTGTCTGAGCTAAGGAAAGGACTAGGCCGGGTCAAATAAGTTTATTTTGCGTGGAATGTATTCCATTTAGTACCATAATGAGAGAAACTTTTTTTTTAGTTGCGAGCATCACGAAAGGTCACTTCAGCTGTTTTTTCCTCCATCCGTTGCATTTAACCTTTGCTGTATTGTTTGTGGTGTTTTGTCAGCATCTGGTCCAAGGTGGTTAAACTGACCCGCCCACCATATAACCAGCTGCTGTTGCGGGTTCCCCGCAGTGAACTCTACGGCCGACTTCGTGGAGTACCTGGGCCTGAACGCCTACTATAAGGGTCGGCTGGCGCTGATGCTCCACGTGCTCTCGCACAACCCCCGCGTGCTCTTCTCGCCCAACAGTACGCAGGCGCAGCGCATCATCTCCAAGGTACCAGCCCTCGCTGTCTATCGGATATAGTGATGTGCTGCTGGTAACGAGGAATGCTGTTGAAGCTCGGTTATCGCTCTTGTCTTGCTGTGCTCGTTCTGCTGTGGGATACTCATCAGCTCTGCCGTGCAAAGGAAAGAAGAGTAACTCTCATGACTAATACATTGGAGTTACCCTTTTTTCCTTTGCGCGGCAGAACTAGATAAAAGAGGAGTTCTTGTCATTATCCGACAGAATGGAGCCTATTGAAGTACTCAAATTTGTGCTTTAAAAGATGGGTAGGACTGAGTGGGACAGTGGTGAACTGATCCGAGCACTGGCCGTTTTTTATGGCGGGCGAAAATTGTGTTCTTTCTGGTAAGCTACATTATGTAATTTGTGAAGAATCGTAATCATTTCATGGGATGCGGTAGCTGGCGGTCTTCATTAGCGGTGCAACTTTATTTACAGACGAATGAAACGTTCGAGTATCTGGACAGTCTTTCGGACGTGGCCCGCACCTTCCTTCATATGTCCGGGCCTCCGCCCGTCACACTGCCGGTGAGTTAGTTAGTTATTTGGGCTTAGGGGCGCACCAGCCTGGCAAGGCCATATAGGTGAATGAATGAAAGAAGGAATGAATGAATGAATGCATGCATGCATGAATGAATAATTGGATCGGTGAATTAATCCATTCATGAGTGAACCAATGAAACGGAGCGTACAATGTGGCTTGTGTTGCTAGTTTTTTTACTACTCTGCCCTTGAGCCCCATTACTAGTACTGCGCTCTGTTGCCTACTCAGAGTATACCTTGACCAGCTGATTGAACACTCACCTGAACAGCTCATTGTTTATTCCTTCTTTTCTTTACGTTGGCATGCACTGTTGGGACGCCTGCCTGCTTATGTCATGCGACTTCATCGCAACGTGGAGTGGTAATTCCTGGCATAACTTTGTTTACTTTTTAATAACTGATGTGAATGGGTGAAAAACCATGCATGATGTGGACTATATTCGAATAAATCTGTATTTGTATCTGTTATCCATATTTGACCAAACTCTTGTTCAGCCGGCATTGCACGGGCTAGCAGTGACACCGGGACCACCCCCGTCCCAGATCCCGCAGCAGCAGGCCACCCTGCTGGCCTGCGCCTGGCTGGAGCTGATGGCCTCCTCTGACCGGGACCACCCCGTCCCAGATCCCGCAGCAGCAGGCCACCCTGCTGGCCTGCGCCTGGCTGGAGCTGATGGCCTCCTCTGACCGGGACCACCCCGTCCCAGATCCCGCAGCAGCAGGCCACCCTGCTGGCCTGCGCCTGGCTGGAGCTGATGGCCTCCTCTGACCGGGACCACCCCGTCCCAGATCCCGCAGCAGCAGGCCACCCTGCTGGCCTGCGCCTGGCTGGAGCTGATGGCCTCCTCTGACCGGGACCACCCCGTCCCAGATCCCGCAGCAGCAGGCCACCCTGCTGGCCTGCGCCTGGCTGGAGCTGATGGCCTCCTCTGACCGGGACCACCCCCGTCCCAGATCCCGCAGCAGCAGGCCACCCTGCTGGCCTGCGCCTGGCTGGAGCTGATGGCCTCCTCTGACCGGGACCACCCCCGTCCCAGATCCCGCAGCAGCAGGCCACCCTGCTGGCCTGCGCCTGGCTGGAGCTGATGGCCTCCGCTGACCTGGACCTGTTCAGGCCGTTCCCCACCGAGGAGGATGCCGTGCAGTACTTCCTCGAGGAGGCCGCCGCCGAAAACGTGTCCGTCGTGGCTGGTGAGCTGCATGCTTGAGGAGGCTTCCGATATGTTGAGGAATAGTTGTGTCAATTTGATTTTCTATTGGCCTATATTTGTATTTTGAGTTGATGTTGTGGACGCCAATTGTGTTCTTACGTAGTAGTACGCCGTTTTTGGTTTGCTCGTGGTGGATTTTAAATATTGACTTCTGGTCTTCATCACAACACCATCATCAGTACTAGAATCAGAATTTGGTGCACTTTCGTTAGAATGAAATGAGATTATTTCGCTCCCTTGGAGCACTACCACAACAAAACGTGACCTCTGTATATTCGTGCTTGAAGCCTGCTTGGGGTCGAAGAAAGAATAACACGTCGCATCTCCTTTTGAATGAGCGTGAGTTAAACTTTGTGTCGCGACAAGCTCTCTCATCCCACATGCCTCCCCTTCCGCAGTGCTGGCGATGGACCTGCCACCTGACGACCGGCTCCCGAACCACCTGACGTACAAGATCCGTCAGAACGCCTCCCTGACAGCCAACACCGTGGTGGTGAGGGACCGTTCCTGGCTGCCGGGGCCCCGAGCCTACGACTACAACTACTACGAGTTCGGCTTCACCTGGCTTCAGGTCAGGACGGGCTGGACATTAAGCTTGTCGCTGCTGTGAATATCTGCACGCAAACTGTGTCCAGGGGCGTGGCGATTGTCACTCGATACGGCGTTTCTTTAGGCTGGTGTACAGTAGACTGTGTCCTCCCTCTAGGATCAAAGGGAACCATTGATTTTATGTGGTGCTGAGTTTGGCTTATGGTGATTGACCTGAAACATTTCCTCCAAGAATTACATCACTTGTCTCAGGATATGGTGGAACGAGCGGTGGCCTCTCTGCACGCCGGCCGTACCGTGCTGGAGCCGGCCGGCGCTGTCCACCAGATGCCCTACCCCTGCTTCGTGGAGGACCAGTTCCTGTTCTACCTGCAGACGGTGATGCCGCTGTGTCTGACGCTGGGCTGGGTGTGCGGCGTGGCGCTGCAGGTGCAGCTGCTGGTGCTGGAGCGCCAGGACAGGATCGCAGAGGTCTGTGCACGAGACGGCGTGGGCTAGCGGGTGATATGGGAGGGTGTGCTAGTGGACGGGGAGGGGGTGGGGGCACAACTACCGGGAGAGGAGGGAGCGTTAGTGAACAGGAGGGAAGGGATATCATTGGAATCGAGGTGAGTGTCAGTTGACAGGAGGAAGAGGGAGCGTACACCTGTGAGCGGCGTGGCTCTGCGGGCAGGTGATGCAGACGCTGGGTGTGAGCGGCGCGGCGCTGCGGGCCTCCTGGCTGGTGACCAGCCTGCTGCTGACCACACCGTCAGCTCTGGCTGCCACCCTGGTGCTGCGCTACGGCGAGATCCTCCCCTACAGCGCCACCTCTCTGGTGTTCTGCCTGATCCAGCTGTTCGTCATCGACAACATCGCCCTTGCGTGAGTGTTGGAGGGAATGTGACGAGGTCGGGCTGGGGGGGGGGGGCAGAGTCGGACAGGTGCACACAATCGTTGTCTGTGATACATAAACAGGATGAACACTGTTCCTCCCTCATCCCATGTACTTACCAGCGTTGGACCTGGCCGCCAGTCACCTGCTGAGCGCTCTGTCGATGGGCCGCGCGAAGACGGCGGCCGCCTGCTCCGTCATCATCTACTTCCTCTTCTACATCCCCTACGTCTACGTTTCGGTGGTGGAGAACACGGCCATGGTGCCCGTCTCCACGCCCATCAAAACACTCACGGTTTGTATGATCTTAGTGCCACCAAAAACCCTCCCAACAGGGTGGAGTTCTCGATGCCGTATAACCCTGGCAGTTGGTGCGTCGATAAACCCCAACAATTGTTATGATGTGAGGGCACTGGCCGAGTTGGTTGAGGGTATTTGTCGTGCTAGTCGTAACTGAAAATTGTTTTAATGATTTTCATGAGGAATGTTGTTCTTTGGATGGGCTTTGTCCTTGGTACACCTCTGATCGTTTAAAACGTAGCGCTCTCTCGCTTTTGATAACGTACTTCTTCGTTTTTCTCGTTGATTTGGTTTTGTAAAAACATGCAATGCGTCAATTTCCCCGTGATACTTGTTTCTCCGCTATAAATGTTATTTTTGACGTACGCGTCAGTTCCTACTGAGAATCTCTGCAGGCGTGTTGCAGCTGCATCCCTGAGCCACCGCTCCGCCCTTCTTCAGTGTCTGATGTCGCCGTCGGCGTTCAGCCTAGCCTTCAAGTACATCGGCTTCTACGAGCAGCAGGGCACCGGCGTTGACTGGAGCTCCTGGACCGTGTCTCCCGTGGAGAACGACTCCTTCAACCTGGCACTGGTGATGCTGCTGATGCTGCTGGACCCGCTGCTGTACGGCCTGCTGGTCTGGTACATAGAGCAGGTGTTTCCAGGTGAGAAGAGCTGACCTGTGTGTGTGGGCGCTTGCGTTTGGATCGAAGTTCTTCTGTTGATTGGATGATGGCGGTGGTACGACAAAGGCTTGGAGAGAACATCAGAAGTGTGACGGCTGGAATTAGCAATTATTTAAGCCGAGCCAGTTGGACACATGTATCGAATAAGACTCATGTACAGCCGTGGTACTTTCTGTTCTCCCTGCTCTGTTCTGTGACTGTGCCGTCCGTTACAGGAGGCGGCGGGGTGGCCCAGCCCTGGTACTTTCTGTTCTCCCTGCTCTGTTCTGTGACTGCCGTCCGTTACAGGAGGCGTCGGGGTGGCCTAGCCCTGGTACTTTCTGTTCTCCCTGCTCTGTTCTGTGACTGTGCCGTCTGTTACAGGAGGCGGCGGGGTGGCCCAGCCTTGGTGTTTTATGTTCTCCCTGCTCTGTGTTGTGACTGTCCCGTCTGTTACAGGAGGCGGCGGGGTGGCCCAGCCCTGGTACTTCCTCTTCTCTCCGCGCTACTGGCGCTGCAGTCGGGAACAGGCGTACCCTGCGGAACAGTACACGACACAGCCGGACAGCGGTGAGCAAGGCGGACGCTCCGCCACTCTGGTGGTAGAACATTACACCTGCCTCCGTGGTGACGTAAACAACGCTTTGTGTAGTTTTGTATCCTGATATGATATGCATTTGATTTTTTGTGTTGTATTTTCGAAAAATTTATATTTCATATTCAAACATCTTGGAGTTCCCTGTCGCTTTGGCAGCCAGCATAATGCCCACGAAAATGACATTTTTGGTTTTGTAGGCCTATTTTTATATGTTTTGTCGTACAGTAAGATCAGTGCTTTGCTGAGGATGTTCGGGATTGATAGATATCCCTCCGGTGGGAATTCCAGACAATTTGTCTACGCTGCTGATCCCTTGCCGTTTGTCCCGGGATACGGCGACAGGACTGCCGTGTGAGCGGGACCCGTCGGATCTGCCTCTGACACTGACCCGTTATTGTCCCGTTTGTCCCGTTGTGCGGCGGCAGGGCTGCGTGTGAGCCGGACCCGTCGTGTCTGTCTCTGACACTGACGCGTTATTGTCCCGTTTTTCCCGTTGTGCGGTGGCAGGATTGCCGTGTGAGCGGGACCCGTCGGATCTGCCTCTGACACTGACGCGTTATTGTCCCGTTTCCCCCGTTGTGCGGCGGCAGGACTGCCGTGTGAGCGGGACCCGTCGTATCTGTCTCTGACACTGACGCGTTATTGTCCCGTTTGTGCCGTTGTGCGGCGGCAGGACTGCCGTGTGAGCCGGACCCTTTGGATCTGCCTCTGGCGGTGGAGCTCTGCAACGTCAGTAAGCGGTTTGCTGGAGAGAGTCGTTCGGCGGTGGACAACCTCTGCCTGAGACTGTACGAGGGCCAGGTCACCGCTCTGCTCGGTCACAACGGCGCCGGCAAGACCACCACCCTGTGAGTGGAGCGTGGGGGAGCGGTGGGGAGTTGCTGTTGAATGCTGACATGCCCCGGTAGAGGGTACTCCCCTAAGGTACTCCCGCCCAAAGTTCAAACCACGTATTCCCCATACTGCATCGCTTCATATTTGGACGTCAATCTGGGACTGGGTTCTTCATCTTAACACAGTTCTCGTGTGCGACTGCCGCTAGTCCCCTCCTCAGCGGTGTTCGGTGTTGGCCGGCAGGTCGATCCTCTCCGGCTCCTCTCGCCCACCTCGGGTGCCGTCCCTCCTCCTCAGCGGTGCTCTGTGATGGCCGGCAGGTCGATCCTCTCCGGCCTGCTCTCGACAACCTCGGGTGCTGTCCCTCCTCCTCAGCGGTGCGCTGTGATGGCCGGCAGGTCGATCCTCTCCGGCTCCTCTCGCCCACCTCGGGTGCTGTCCCTCCTCCTCAGCGGTGCTCGGTGTTGGCCGGCAGGTCGATCCTCTCCGGCTCCTGCTCACCTCGGGTGCCGTCCCTTTCATCCTCAGCGGAGCTCGGTGATGGCCGGCAGGTCGATCCTCTCCGGCCTGCTCTTGCCCACCTCGGGTGCCGTCCCTTCTCATCCTCAGCGGTGCTCGGTGTTGGCCGGCAGGTCGATCCTCTCCGGCTCCTCTCGCCCACCTCGGGTGCCGTCCCTTTCATCCTCAGGGTGCTCGGTGATGGCCGGCAGGTCGATTCTCCGGCTCCTCTCGCCCACCTCGGGTGCTGTCCCTCCTGCTCAGCGGTGCTCGGTGATGGCCGGTAGGTCGATACTTCCAGCTCCTCTCGCCCACCTCGGGTGCTGTCCCTCCCTCCTCAGCGGCGCTCTGTGATGGCCGGCAGGTCGATCCTCTCCGGCCTGCTGCCCACCTCGGGTGCCGTCCTTTCATCCTCAGCGGTGCTCGGTGATGGCCGGCAGGTCAATCCTCTCCGGCTCCTCTCGCCCACCTCGGGTGCCGTCCCTTCATCCTCAGCGGTGCTCGGTGATGGCCGGCAGGTCGATCCTCTCCGGCTCCTCTCGCCCACCTCGGGTGCTGTCCTCCTGCTCAGGGTGCTCGGTGATGGCCGGTAGGTCGATACTCTCCGGCTCCTCTCGCCCACCTCGGGTGCTGTCCCTCCCCTCCTCAGCGGCGCTCTGTGATGGCCGGCAGGTCGATCCTCTCCGGCTCCTCTCGCCCACCTCGGGTGCCGTCCCTTCTCATCCTCAGCGGTGCTCGGTGATGGCCGGCAGGTCGATCCTCTCCGGCTCCTCTCGCCCACCTCGGGTGCTGTCCCTCCTGCTCAGCGGTGCTCGGTGATGGCCGGTAGGTCGATACTCTCCAGCTCCTCTCGCCCACCTCGGGTGCTGTCCCTCCCCTCCTCAGCGGCGCTCTGTGATGGCCGGCAGGTCGATCCTCTCCGGCTCCTCTCGCCCACCTCGGGTGCCGTCCCTTCTCATCCTCAGGGCGCTCTGTGATGGCCGGCAGGTCGATCTTCTCCGGCCTGCTCTCGCCCACCTCGGGTGCTGTCCCTCCCCTCCTCAGCGGCGCTCTGTGATGGCCGGCAGATCGATCCTCTCCGGCTCCTCTCGCCCACCTCGGGTGCGGTCCCTCATCCTCAGTGGTGCTCGGTGTTGGCCGGCAGGTCGATCCTCTCGGGCCTGCTCTCGCCCACCTCGGGTGCGGTGCGGGTGTACGGCCGGGACGTGCGCCGCGAGCTGGCAGCGGTCCGCCGCACCCTGGGCTTCTGCCCGCAGCAGGACGTGCTGATGGACGGCCTGACGGCTGTGGAGCACGTCTGGTTCTACAGCCGGATCCGCGGAGCCCCCGACAGCCAGGCCCAGGAGCAGGGCATCAGGTCAGGGGCTGGACTCGCGACGGGGGCCGGTGAGAGGGTACGCGTTACTCGACACTGAGATACGCGGCCTCTCTGATAGGGTGACAAGTTTTCTTGTCAGAATGGCTGACTGGCGAGTCATTTCATTGAGAGATGTGTTAAAATCAGTCATATATTCGGTATCGAATGATTATGTGGTTCAGTGAACATAATGTCAGTGTGTCATTCATGAGGAGGACCAGTGGAAATTTATCCCACCTCATCCTCAAAGCTGAAACATTTATCGTTTACCTCAATAAGGCTTTTGCAAACTTATATGTCTTCCTGCATTCGTTGAACATGACCTCTCTAGCCTGATTTCTCTCTCCCTTCGCCCATGTAGCGTGCTGGCCGACGTTGACCTGCTGAAGAAGCGGAACTGCGACGTCCGCCTGCTCTCTGGCGGCCAGCGCAGAAAGCTCTCAGTCGCCATCGCCTTCCTAGGTGGCAGCAGGTGTATCGTGCTGGACGAGCCCACGGCGGGTGTGGATCCCCACTCCCGGCGGGCCATCTGGCGGCTGATTGTGCAGTACAAACGAGGTGGGTGCAGGACACCGGCCCGGCCTCGCGGCCGGACTCATTATTAGTGCACCAGCTCTTTGATCTGGGTCCCTGACAGCCACATACCCACCCTAGTGTTCGCCCCAAAAATATCTTAGTACGATACTCAGGGCCTAATTGTCATGGGTGCTCTTTGACCTTACCAGGCTGGTGGCCCGAGAGCCTAAATAAATAGCTAGCCAGGGCTTGGCGATGGAATTCGAACATGAATGCTGGATAGCTGAAAAGTGTGTATGAGGATGGTGAGGGTCAAGGAGTTACGACAATTTCATCGAATGAAATAAGTGCTCGCTGCAATAGTACAGTAAACTTTTTTAGAGCAGACCTTCCGGGAAAATGCTTTTCATCTCCCGAATAAAAACATTGATCGCACATTCTGGCAAACGCAGTGCGTGAGGGTGTGAACGTCTGCTGGCCGCCCGCTTCACCGGGGCGCCACTTCCTGCCATTTAATGCCCGATGAGATTTAGTGAGTGCTGAGTTCAGAAACGCACTGAACGAGCCGAAAACGCGGTTTCCGGGATGCGGTTTGTAAACAGCGGTAAACACGCGGTAAAGTACAGCAGCGCGAATGCCACCACCCACCAAGTCTGGCGCAGATCATTCTATTCCACTCATCAGGCAGTTGCGGTGACATTACATCTCCGCTATCCACTTGGATAGTGGAGGAAGGCTCTTCGTAAGAAAGGAGGGATGCTGATAAGCGATGGCGATTTCGCATTACAACTCTGGTTATGGGAATGTTAGTATTTTCAGAGGTGGGCGCCGCTACCAAATTCTTGAAACCGCTACTCCTACTTCCGCCACCTTGGCCAACTGGAAACCGCAACCGCTACCAGCGCTACTTTTTTAAATCACGAAACCGCTACCCGCTACTCCGCTGACGCTATTTTTTATAATGAAGCGCTACTGAAGCGCTACTGGGAATTTTTCGTTGTGGCGTAAGTACTTTTAACGGAATTTCTTATCATAAACAGAGTGCATTTTTATCCATGTCGGTAGTCAATTGTTATATTTGTGGTTTAAGTTTTTCTTTAAGGTTTCTAAGCTTCTTTGCAGAGCCGAATAAATCTGCTACACCGGAAACGCATTGAACCGCTGACCCATACTCTGCTGACCCAGATGTCACCTCTTCTAATCAAATCTTATGCATGAGTGTGCCGCAAAAATTTTTACGCGTGCTAAATTTACGAGTTACGTAAAATATATTTCTGGTCCTGTGTTGCAGGAAAACCTAAAACAAAAACCAAACAAATGCGACCAAATATAATGAGCATTAAACAAGCAAGCAAAGGAAAGGCACACGGTCTATCGATCTTTACAAGCATTCTAACGTTAATGAATAGTTCATTACTACAGGGTTCATGCACACATCAGCAAATAAATGCTCTGTTTTACGTTTCATACTGTAATCCAAACCCAGTTTTGGGTATTCATCGTGTATATGCATAATATAGCCATTTAACTATTTTGATAGTAGTGTTCTTTAATGGATATCGGTAGCGGTAGCGCATTAAACAATTTTAAGTCCACTACCCGCTACTCCGCTACTTTTTTTGCTAAAGAAACCGCTACCGCTTCTCCGCTACCATTGAGAGGGTCCGCAAATAGCGGACTCAGGTATCGCACTGCCCGGCTTTGGGTATTTTATCGTTACGCTGTTATCAGTGGGTTACGGTATGCCAGAGGTCTGGTTTACTGTGCTCCGAATAACGCTCAGCTACGCCACATGTGTATTATGTATTAGCAGGGCTTAAGCTACGGAAAATAATCGTGTGACGTAGCATAGGCCATATATGCCCCTGCCAATTCAGTAGTATCCCTGAACTGCGTGGCTCCTTTCTCACGAAGCCCGAGTCATTTCCTACGAATTAATTGTAGTTTTGATGCTGGTTTTGGCCGCTGGAGATCATTAATATATCAAATTTATTCTTCATGTCGGTCAAACGAACGCGAAAGTCGAGGTAATGAGGGAGGAATCCCGCGTGTCTGACTGGAGCCGTCGAATGGGTAATGAGGGAGGAATCCCGCGTGTCTGAGTGGAGCCGTCGAATGAAAAAGCGTACCCACGGGGGGACTCGAACCCCCAATCTTCGGTTTAGGAGACCGACGCCTTATCCATTAGGCCACGCGGGCTTGCGGCATCTGTGTATTAAAGAGTAATGTAGTACTAAAACATTGTTTGGAGTTTTATAAAAATATGTATTAGAGGTGCCAATCTATGACGTGTCATATTGTACACCGAGGAATTGTCCAACCAAAGAAATGTTTCAGACTGGGCTTGGAATCTTCAAACATATTGTCCACACAATTTAGGCCAGCGTTCTTTCCCCTGCGGCCTTGATCACTCTGGCGGCGAAACTGGGGGGGTGCACCGGGCTCGGTGCCCCCTTAAGTCAGAAATTTTAACACTAACCCTATAGCGTTGACTGGAAAGAAATGGGTTGGAAAGCCCATGGTGCCCCCCTCCCTCTTAAATTCGGACGTTCCACCGTCACTGTTTGGTCCTAAGCAGTTTCCTCTAATGATTTCACTATTTTCTGTCATTTTCAATGGCGTAGCCCGTGAGAAAATTTTCCGTCGTTCTGCTTTAGCTCAGTCATAGGCTGATCTAGGATTTTCGATCGTTGGGTGGGGGCACATGGTCGTGGGATGCCGCCATCCGGACCAAGGGTGCCACTTTTGGGTTACAAATTTTATCGCGGGGGCACCGATACTCGCATCATGGGTAAGGGAAGCGGTATTTCAGGGAGGTGTAATCGACCTTCCAGGAGGAGGGGGCTGGGACTTTCAGGGGGCGCCGAGGCTCAATCGGGGGAGGGAAGTGTCCTCTCCACTTGTCCAGCCCTGGATCCTCCTACGCTCAGAGTATGATCTATAAGAAGATTTTATCAACCAATCAGTGAAGAGATTGGAGCTGGGGCGTTCCACGACGTTTCAGCACAGGCGATGGTCCATTTTGCACCCTGAAATCTTCGATTTTTATTACAATTGTTATTGGGGTTATTGGTGTCCAGAATACGTAAACGCATGCAACGGCTCAGGAGTCTAGCCTCCGATAATTTTTCACTTCACTCGCGCTGTAATTTCTTTTGACTGTAAATGTATAAAATGACACGGGCGTGTTCTGGCCTGCCGATAAACCCATGAACAAGTTCAAAGAAAATCGGAGATATAAGGGCGCAAAAACTGTGCCGAAATGTAGAATGCTCCAGCTATTCCTGTCACTTGATAGACACCTGGCCACGTTGAAGGAATTATCAGGTTATAGCACACATCCCATTTTTTCCGATATGAGAATCCTCTTCTACTGAGGATTCTCTCTTCTGCTGTTCTATTGTTCTATTTCGATGCAATTAATGGATTGAGTTACCTATCGTATATATATATATATATATATATATATATATATATATATATATATATGCGTATTAAAAGCATTGTACATAAATATGTTTAAAGGGATATAAGTATTTCAGCGATAAATATGGCACGAAGGGAAATCCCCCAAAAATATATAAGAAGAAATGTGATATGATAAAATAGTCACAACATGTGTTTACGGTGAAATGGGTTCCAACAAAATTAGGTACGTTAACTGTTCCGCATGCCTGTAGCGGCGGAGGGCTTGGATTTAAGGGGGTACCATAGAATTTTCAATAATTTCTTCCCAGTCATAGCCATAGGGTTAGTGTTAAGACTCATTATTTAAGGGAACACGTGCCCCGGTGGTTAAAGGTCTGTCGCCACTGCCGCAGACCCTTGTATCGCAAAGATAACGCCTCTCAAAATACGTTGTTCTTAGATGGCACTCATTCATTTGCGCAACCGGTTTTGAAAATGTTCAAGATGCAGATAGTTTAAACACACGTATCCATTGGGCGGTTGCTGGAATTAATTAACCCTCGCCCCACCGGAGGGGCCATCGATGGCCCCCCTAAGGTTTTTCCGGGATAGCAGAAAAACGACGAGCCGCAGCACCGCGGTTGAGGGCTCTACCTCTCACTGCATCATTTTTCCATCATCCCTGAAATTTTTTACCCCGGGTCACTCAAGGTCAGGTCACCAGACGAGGTCAACCAAGGTCACCTCACTTCACCTTTAGAGCTCTGTAAGAGCTACATTTCAAAGTCGATCGATTTGAAACTTCCTACACTTCATGACCCCTACAGGGTCTACAAGGTGTATATCCGGGATTTTTCGATTTCGTGCCCTGAGGTCAGGTCACGAGGCGACCTCTCCCATTGGAAAAGCATGGGGAGAAGCTATTTCATGATATAAAAGCCATAAAAATGATTGCAAATACTCAGACTGCTCAGAACAACGTTTTTGGACACCCTTTCACGGATCCCAGGGGTCATATTTGCCCTTTGACTTTTCCAAGGTCATCCAAGGTCACCAGAGGTCAAAAACAGTATTTTGACAATAACTTTTGACCTAATTGAGCTAGAGCGATGAAACAAACACCATCGTGTTTGTCTTGTCACTGGCTTTCATTTGATATACGGCAAGGTCACTTTTTGACCTTTCGTGACCTCAGGTCATATTAGGTCACGAGGTGACCTCTGGCGGTCAAACCACTGGCGGGAGGTCTTTACGTTCCACATAGCGGAAAAAGTACTGGCAATTTGCTATCAAATGTACTTTATCAGGCCTCAATACCTCTAGTGACATAAGAGTTATGCCCAGTTTGCTTAATCATTGCATATTTGAGTGAGAATAGCCGATCTTGACCTAATTTGACCTCTGGAGGTCAAACCATTGACCTGAGCACTAAAACATGCGAAGTAATTTCTTACTGAATTCACGCGAGCTTTCTATTGCACTTTGCAGATTTGCGCTAACGCCCATATTTTCGGAGTTAGAGGGGGGCCATCGATGGCCCCCCCGGTGGGGCGAAGGTGGCGCCGGACCCCCGGTGGGGCGCGGGTTAAAGCACGGATAGGATTGACCCAGAACAGGAATTATTGGTTTTATGACCTCAAATTTATCTGCGACTTTAATATAAAACTGACTAATTATATCGGTTTGTATCTCGCTCTCCCCGAACGGCATTGCTAAACTGATGCATATGTTGTCGAAGTATTTGAATGAGCAAGAGTGTTATGTATACCACGGCGACTACACTGGCGGAAGCTGGCGTCTTCCCCCAGCCCCCTTCCACCCTACTCATACCACCCTTTGCTTTGCGTGGTCAAGCCGCTCTTGGTTTTGAGAGTGTCGAGCCATCCCATTTGGTCTTTCCTATATTCTTCTTCTCCCCTCCAGGGCTTTTATTACATAGCAGCCCAGGCTGCTGGTCTTGCATTCCCGACGATAAATGATCACTCCCTGTGTATCTGTATTTTGCTTCTTTCTTTCGAATTGTTTTCAGCACTTAAGAACAGAAACAAAGACTGTAAATAACATGCGAGATAATCATACCAACTCGCCACTTGGCGAATTCCAATGGCCTCAGCACGTTTCAGCCCTCCCTGCTTGAGAAGTGCAATCTATCGGTGGAGTGGTTGGCGTCTCACCTCGTTGCTGACTCGACGGCCATTTTCAGACCGCACCATTCTCTTCTGCACCCACCACATGGAGGAGGCTGACGTCCTGGGCAACAGGATCGCCATCATGTCGGCTGGCAGGGTACGCCCCTCCGGACCGGCTCGTAACCGGCGCTGAAATCAGTGCCTTTTACTGGAGATGTACATTCTAAAAGTGCCTGATGCGAGTCTCTTGATACGTAAATCTTGGATAGTGAGATGATCTCAGTGTTGTCAGAGCTCCAACGAATAGACTGAATATTTACCAGCACGCTGTACTTAAGCAGGCGTTATGCCCGGTCGGAACGTAAAGCTACTAACGTCAAATACAAAATATACGGAGACAATATTATTGCCCTTACTATCCTTCATTTGCTTCACATTTTTAAACTAAAACGTGAGCATGAACACGCTTGTGTTCGAGCATCACATGCCCGTCTGTTTACCGTTCTGGTTGGTGATGCTGTGGTTCTACGGTGGCTGCAGGTGCAGTGCGTGGGCTCTCCGCCGTTCCTCCGACGCCACCTGGGGGCTGGCTACTACCTGCACGTGGTGCGGCAGCCGCCCCCGCCCGACGGCGAGGCGGCGGCCGCCGGCGGAGACAGGTCAGTTGTGACACGAGGTGCGGCAGCCGCCCCCGCCCGACGGCGAGGCGGCGGCCGCCGGCGGAGACAGGTCAGTTGTGACACGTGGTGCGGCAGCCGCCCCCGCCCGACGGCGAGGCGGCGGCCGCCGGCGGAGACAGGTCAGTTGTGACACGAGGTCGGTAGCGCGGGTCCAGGGACTGTCTGAACGGCATTCATGCCACCGGTAGTGGCAGTGAATCTCGCCCTCTCACTCAGAGCATATGTATGACCGTGTGGGCGATCAGCCCTTTTTCTTGTTTCCGAAGTTCAAGCACCAGCTCTCTGGATGAAGAAAACTGTGTATCTGATTTGGCCTTTGTACTGAATGCATCCTAAAGCTCAACCCAAAAACTAAGCAAGCCACCTTTTAGAACTGCAACCAGCACCCGACACTTAGTAGTACCCCAATCACGTCAACGCCACCCTGTCCCGTCGCCAGCGCGCGCTCGTCTGCGGTGACGTCACTGCTACGTCACCACGTGGCGTCGGCCCGGCTGGTGCGGTGGTCTCCGCACGAGCTGCACTACCTGCTGCCGGGCTCGGAGCTGGCTGCGGGCGTGGTGCCCGCCCTGCTGGAGCGGCTGCAGGCCGCCAGCGCCCAGCTGGGAGTGACCGGGTTCGGCGTCCAGACCACGAGCATGGAGGAGGTGTTCCTGCGCGTCAGCAGACACGGACACGGTGAGCGGAGCAGACGGACTGGTGTGAGGATCTACAAACGGGCCTGGGCTTACTTTTTCTCTCCAGGATGTGCTGTTTTAGCTGTCGAAATTTTCGCTGCATTGGATGATCAGATGCTCTTTATTTAGTGGTGGAGGTCATTGGAGGGTTAAGGTTCTTTTTATTGCTTGGAGATGTGAAGAAGAGCCGCTGAATGGGCAGCTTTGTGAGTGGTTGTAAATGAAGACTAAACCAAACCGTGTTGTCAGATAAGCGAAAATATTTTCTTGAATACATTGGTTACAATATGTAAAACCTGATAAACATTGGCAATCGATACGACTTACTCGAGTAGATTCGCTATTGGGCTTCAAGCTGAAACAGATATCTCTGCTCTTCAGACGAAGGCCCTATTTCGCCCGTGCCATCCAAGGACGACATCAGAGACAACCTGCCACCGGCCGACCCTCTGCCTGAGACGGCCAAGTCTGACGCCACCGCCGGCGGCTCCACCAATCCCGGCTATGGAACAGTGCCGAGTGACGTCACCAGCGGCCTCACCTGTGAGCGGCTGTCGGGAAAGCCGTTGCTATGGCAGCAGTCGGTGGCTGTTGTGTACAAGCGATTCTGCTGTGCCCGCCGAAACTGGATACTGTTCATCAGTTCGGTGAGACGGTCTTCTGTTTCTGTCGGCGCTGTAAGATGTAAGGGTGAAACGTTACGTATTAAGGGGAATGTGGCACTTTTATGATGGGATTTGTACTGAGATAGTCATGAGGTGGAGCATGCGGTAGAACCCCGTATGCAAAGTTCTATCTGTCCTAAAACTCGCCAGTTGCGGAGCAATCAGATTTGTAAAGAGCGGATCCAGACCCTCGTAGCCCTGCACTGGCTGCAGCTATCACCATCGACGCGCCGCGTGTTCAAACGGCTCAAAAGGGGAAGGGGATGGAGCCGTGAGATCAGTCGGTTAAAAAAGAAAGGCGTTGTTGCCCAATAAAGACTAAGTTCTGAGAGAAACAAAACATGAAACCATTGGTTTTTGGTATGATCTATGCTATCGATGGCTCGGTTCATAACCCACAGAGATGTCATATTTTCTTGAACGCTAGCCCTACCGAAGAGCGCTAAGTTCGGTGATTTTATTCGGTGTTTGATGTGCTGCTGACCTTGTGTGACCTCTTGCCAAAGAACTGTCTGGAGTGTAACACCTTGGTGGCTGACTATCGACAATTCCATGATTTTATGAAATTGAGCTACCCCAGGTCATGGCCTTGTTCGATCTCGAAAGGATCAGAGATGAGAAAATCGCGACGGTGAGAGCTAGATGCTTTGTTCAACGCAACAGGCCCAAGGACATACCGTTTTCTCGTGATACGATCGGGAATATTGAAAGGAGGTTGACGGGGTTACTTGGCCACCTGAGGTGACTAGTCCATGCGGTGTGTTAAAGAGATCAAGTGCCAACAACATAAGAGCATTGAAGCCTGCAATCTAACTTGGAACCCACTCGGTGCTAAACTGTTGTTAGATCAAGCGCAGCAAAGAAAACTTCTAAGACCCTCCGCAAGCCTTTGGGCACGACCTCATATCTCCGTAGCTTGGCATGAACCAGACTTGAAATGTGGTGAAGCTATGTGAAAGTAGGCTTGGTTCACATGTCTGGGACGGCATTAAGCCAAACTGAGCCGTTTTTCTACAATTAGTAAAAATGTCGAGGGGTCGAATCGACCCCCCTCCGATAAGGTGAGGGAGATCGGGTGGGCTTTGCCATGTTTACTGGAGACTGGAGTCTGGGTCTGTCAGAATGATGTGATCATTATTTTTTAGACAATTAATGTTGTATATTCCGGCGCTGAAACCATTTTGTTCTAAATATCCGATTTGCTCAGTTTACTGATCCCTCATGATAATGCGCACGCCTTTTGTCCTCATGCGACTTGGCCGCTTGATAAAACGGCATCACGTTCTTCGTCGTCTCTGCATGTAGCATGGTGTAGTGTGACGAGCTGGGGTGTCGACAGGTTCTGCTGCCGGCGGTCTTTACCGTCCTGGCCATGTCCGTGGCTGTGGTGGCGCCCAATGTGTCCGACAAGCCGGCCCTGGTGATGGCGCCAACCCAGTACTTCAACTACACCTGGCCTGAGCCCAACGTCGTGCCCGTGGCCAACAACCAGCAGGACCTGCTCAACATCGGGTCAGAACTCAGTTCATCTCTCTCTCTCTCTCTCTCTCTCTCTCTCTCTCTCTCTCTCTCTCTCTCTCTCTCTCTCTCTCTCTCTCTCTCTCTCTCTCTCTCTCTCTATTTCTATCTCTATCTCTATCTCTATCTCTATCTCTATCTCTATCTATCTATCTATCTATCTATCTATCTATCTATCTATCTATCTAATCTACCTATCTACCTCTCTCTCTATCTCTCTATCTCTCTATCTCTGGAGAGTGACCCTGATCTCCCTGGCCACAGGTACAGCTCTGACGCGGACTCGTGGACAGTGGCCGACACCCTGCACCTCCCGTCTGGCCTGGGAGCCACATGCGTCCTCAGCGATCCTCGCAACGTCAGCGCTGGTTTCGATCCACTTTGTCGTACCGTTGGAGGTACTGAGTGCCCACCTACTGTGCATCTGAGCATGGAGTTTAGATGTGTTTGGATTTTATTTGTGTTATGTGCTAAAGATCAATTTACCGGTGTACTTCAGAAGAGTTTTGACAGCTTTATGCAGCACCAGCCATCTTAAGTTCGACTTTTTAGAAGGCATCTAAAGCTTTGTAATTTGTAAAGCTTTTCGCTTATTTATTGATTCAGCTGTGCCTACTTTTGTTTATTCAGGATAATACATAAATCATTCCGCTCGACTCCCTTACTGTGTTCAAAGTTTTACCCCTTTGCTTTGTAGTGGGCGGAGGAACCGTGCACCCTGGATTAAAGCCGCCGAAACAACGTCGAAGCAGCCGCGGCGTGCCCCAGCCGCTAACAACGCTGCCGCCGGACCCACAGTGAGTGGTGCGGTGTGACGGAGTGTGACCAGCTGAGTGTGGTGCGGTGTGACCAGCTTAGTGTGGTACGGTGTGACCAGCTGAGTGTGGTGCGGTGTGACCAGCTGAGTGTGGTGCGGTGTGACCAGCTGAGTGTGACAGGGTCTGACCAGCTGAGTGTGATGTGACCAGCTGAGTGCTGTGATGTGACCAGCTGAGTGTGGCGCGGTGTGACCAGCTGAGTGTGGCGCGGTGTGACCAGCTGAGTGGGGCGCGGTGTGACCAGCTGAGTGTGGCGCGGTGTGACCAGCTGAGTGTGATGTGACCAGCTGAGTGTGGCACGGTGTGACCAGCTGAGTGTGGCGCGGTGTGACCAGCTGAGTGTGATGTGACCAGCTGAGTGTGGCGTGGTGTGACCAGCTGAGTGTGGCACGGTGTGACCAGCTGAGTGTGGCGCAGTGTGACCAGCTGAGTGTGGTTCGGTGTGACCAGCTGAGTGCGGCGCGGTGTGACCAGCTGAGTGCGGCGCGGTGTGACCAGCTGAGTGTGGCGCGGTGTGACCAGCTGAGTGTGGTTCGGTGTGACCAGCTGAGTGTGGTTCGGTGTGACCAGCTGAGTGTGGCGCGGGTGTGACCAGCTGAGTGTGGCGCGATGTGACCAGCTGAGTGTGGCGCGGTGTGACCAGCTGAGTGTGGCGCGGTGTGACCAGCTGAGTGTGGTGCGGTGTGACCAGCTGAGTGTGATGTGACCAGCTGAGTGTGGCGCGGTGTGACCAGCTGAGTGTGGCGCGGTGTGACCAGCTGAGTGTGGTGCGGTGTGACCAGCTGAGTGTGGTTCGGTGTGACCAGCTGAGTGCGGCGCGGTGTGACCAGCTGAGTGCGGCGCGGTGTGACCAGCTGAGTGTGGCACGGTGTGACCAGCTGAGTGTGGTTCGGTGTGACCAGCTGAGTGTGGTTCGGTGTGACCAGCTGAGTGTGGCGCGGTGTGACCAGCTGAGTGTGGCGCGGTGTGACCAGCTGAGTGTGATGTGACCAGCTGAGTGTGGCGCGGTGTGACCAGCTGAGTGTGGCGCGGTGTGACCAGCTGAGTGCGGCGCGGTGTGACCAGCTGAGTGCGGCGCGGTGTGACCAGCTGAGTGCGGCGCGGTGTGACCAGCTGAGTGTGGCGCGGTGTGACCAGCTGAGTGTGATGTGACCAGCTAAGTGTGGCGCGGTGTGACCAGCTGAGTGTGGCGCGGTGTGACCAGCTGAGTGCGGCGCGGTGTGACCAGCTGAGTGCGGCGCGGTGTGACCAGCTGAGTGCTGTAGTGTGACCAGCTGAGTGCTGTAGTGTGACCAGCTGAGTGTGGCGCGGTGTGACCAGCTGAGTGTGGCGCGGTGTGACCAGCTGAGTGTGGCGCGGTGTGACCAGCTGAGTGCGGCGCGGTGTGACCAGCTGAGTGCTGTACTGTGACCAGCTGAGTGTGGCGCGGTATGACCAGCTGAGTGTGGTGCGGTGTGACCAGCTGAGTGCTGTAGTGTGACCAGCTGAGTGCTGTAGTGTGACCAGCTGAGTGTGGCGCGGTGTGACCAGCTGGGTGTGGCGCGGTGTGACCAGCTGAGTGCGGCGCGGTGTGACCAGCTGAGTGCTGCAGTGTGACCAGCTGAGTGCTGTAGTGTGACCAGCTGGGTGCTGTAGTGTGACCAGCTGAGTGTGGCGCGGTGTGACCAGCTGGGTGTGGCGCGGTGTGACCAGCTGGGTGCGGCGCGGTGTGACCAGCTGGGTGTGGCGCGGTGTGACCAGCTGGGTGTGGCGCGGTGTGACCAGCTGAGTGCTGTAGTGTGACCAGCTGAGTGTGACGGTCTGACCAGCTGAGTGCTGTAGTGTGACCAGCTGAGTGCGGTGTGACCAGCTGGGTGTGGCGCGGTGTGACCAGCTGCGGGCTGCGCGGCAGGCTGTACCCGGTGTGCCGGTGCCGGCGGGACGGCTCCGGGCAGGAGTGTAGTACGGGGTACCGGCGGCCGCTGCAGACCCTGCTGGTTACCCGGGACCTGCTGCAGAACATCACCCGCCAGGCCGAGCCCAGCTACTACCGCGCCACCACCGACATCTACCGGTAACTCCTGTCGACAGCAGCTGGGAGCCACTCCTAACGCTGGCAGACATTCACCCTCTATGTTGTCGCGGAAATAGTCGATTACCGGGTCGTTGGAAAGGAAAGCTTTTGACGTTTCCGTCCGTTTGTACTTTGCATATATCTTCGTTGATCCCTGTTATAAAAAAATTGCATAGCTCAGCCAATACACTTCATTGACTCTCCCACGTTTCAGGTATCTGGAGGGCCGTGCGGGGGCTCCGTAATTTTCGTAGTTTAAAGACTTTATTTTTAAATTTCGGGTTTCGAAACAGTACAGACTGCGGTGGTACGGCAGTCTGACGGCAGTCTCTGCTGCTGCAGACTGCGGAGGCCTGACGGTAGTCCCCGCTGCCGCAGACTGCGTCGGTACGGCGGTCTCAGCCTCGGTCTGGTCCATGACGTCACGCCTCCCGATTTCGGCCGCCGCCTCTCCCCGCTGGCCCGGCGCACCTCCGTCCGCCGGCTCGCCAAGGCCTGGTTCAACAACAAGGGATTCCACGCTGTGCCGGCCTACGTCAACGCGCTGAATAACGCAGTACTGCGGGCCAACCTGCCGCCCGCCGCCGGCAACCCGGCCGGCTATGGTGGGTTGATTGACAATAGACTCTTAGTCTAAAAGTGGCCAAAGCCTCTTCTGGTGTACTCACAGTCACGCTTCAAATACATACATTCTTCGACTGATATTATTATCTACAGCTGTACAACTGTGCACAGCCTGAACCCTTTTTTCCACAGGTATCACTTGCCTTGGCCCCATCGCCTGCAGGTATCTTTTGTCTAAATCCTCTCCCTTGCAGGTATCACGCCCCTGACCCACCTCCCCCAGGTATCACGTCCCTGAACCATCTCTCCCCTGCAGGTATCACGTGCGTGAACCACCCGCTACCGCACACGGAGACGTTCCTGCTGGAGGAGCTGATCCGGCGGGGCACGGACGTGCTGATCGCCGTGTTTCTACTGGTGGCGCTGAGTTTCGTGCCCGCCTCGCTGGTGCTGCTGCTGGTGGCGGAGCGGCGCAGCGGCAGCCGGCACCTGCAGCGGCTCTGCGGAGTACCCCCGGCCATCTACTGGGCGGCCAACTACGCCTGCGATGTGGTGGGTGGCGGTGGGAGGAGGAAGTAGCGCTGTTGTTGTGAATATCGAAATTAAGAGTGCCTTATTATTCTTATAGCTTTTACGTGCTCAGGGAAACTTGCGTTGTATTGTTGTTACGAAAACGTCTCGTGTATATTCTTTGATATGCGATATTTCGCTTGATCAGTTTCCAGAGCCAATGCCTCGGTTACACTGGTGTTCAGATCCGGAGCCTGTCCTGTATCACGAGCTCAGTCTGTGTGGGCTGCTGCCTGTCTCGCGTGTGAACCACTAACAGCTCCCGCCGCTCGCCAGGTGGCCACGGGCCTGCCGTCGGCGGCGTGCATCCTGATAGTGGTGGTATTTCAGGACCCGGCCTACACCTCCGCCTCCAACCTGCCCGCGGTGGCGCTGCTTATACTCTTCTACGGGTGAGCAGGGGCTGCGGTAGCAGGGAGCAGAACGAGGGAGGCGGGGAACGTCTGAGGGTGGTGCTAATGCCGCGGTATTGACGGTTTCTCTTTAGTGGAATTCAATCAGCTGCAAAAATGAAAAAAGTGGGAGTTTGATATTGCGCCGGGCGTTTTCTGAATGAAATGCCTGAAGTCTACATGCGGCATTACGCACCCACACACGTATTCATTGGTGCCTTGCGTGACTATTATTGGGTTATGTTCTCATCTGTGTCGCCGGTGGCTGTCGTCTTTGTCGTGTCGCTGTTGGTCGATACGCCATAAGTTCATTTTGGTGGAAGAGGGGTGTCGTGTGTTTCCGCTGATATGTGGGAGCTGACAGCTGAAGTAACACATGATAATCACCGGAGCTGGGCGGTGCTCTGCCTAAGTCCGCTACTCCGCTACTTGCGGACTCTCAATAGTAGCGGAGTAGCGGGTAGCGGACTTCAAGAATTTAAAAGCGCTGCCGCTACCGATATCCATTAAAGAAGAAATACCCAAATAAATAGATTGTCATTTTATGCGTAGACACGAAGAAGGCCGAAAAATGGGTTTCCATTACAGCATGAAACGTAAAATAGTGCCTTTATTTGCTGGTGTGTGCATGAATCCTGTCGTAATGAATTATGTATTAACTTAAGAATGCTTGTAAAGATCGATGTGACCGTGTGGCGTTCCATGCCTGAGTGTTTATGCTCTATCATTATATTTGGTTGCATTTGTTGGATTTTTGTTTTAGGTTTCCCTACAACAGAGGATCAGAAATATGTTTTGCCTAACTCGTAAATCTTGCACTCGTAACAATTTTTTGCGGCACATTCATGTTTTATTAGAAAAGGTGACATTTTTGCCAGTAAAGTATGGGGTTAGCGGTTTAGTGCGTCTCCGGTGTAGCAGATTTCTTCGGCTCTGCAAATAAGCTTAGAAAACTCAAATATAAACTTTCCGCAAATGTAACAATTAACTACCGACATGGAAAAATGCACTATTTATAATAAAAATTTGCCGTGAAAATTACTTAAGCCAGAGCGAAAAATTCCCAGTAGCGCTTCAATAGCGCTTTATTATAAAAATAGCGGTAGCGGAGTAGCGGGTAGCGGATTTGTGATTTAATTTTTAGCGGTTCTGTGCTTTTGAACAAGTAGTGCTAGTAGCGGTTGTGGTTTCAGTTAGCCAAGGTCGTGGAAGTAGCGGTAACGGTTTCAAGAATTTGGTAGCGGTGCCCACCTCTGATAATCACTGGCCTGCTGTGTGTTTTCCGTTTCAGTGGTGTAAATTGTCATGCTTATTATAGCTGGTTGACACCGCTGATGTACGGTGTGATGTGTCTCAGCCAATCGATGACGCCGCTGATGTACTGTGTGGTGTGTCTCAGCCAATCGATGACGCCGCTGATGTACTGTGTGGTGTGTCTCAGCCAATCGATGACGCCGCTGATGTACGGTGTGATGTACCTCAGCTGGTCGATGACGCCGCTGATGTACTGTGTGGTGTTTCTCAGCTGGTCGATGACGCCGCTGATGTACGGTGTGATGTACCTCAGGTGGTCGATGACGCCGCTGATGTACGGTGTGATGTACCTCAGGTGGTCGATGACGCCGCTGATGTACTGTGTGGTGTGTCTCAGCTGGTCGATGACGCCGCTGATGTACGGTGTGATGTACCTCAGGTGGTCGATGACACCGCTGATGTACGGTGTGATGTACCTCAGGTGGTCGATGACACCGCTGATGTACTGTGTGATGTACCTCAGCTGGTCGATGACGCCGCTGATGTACTGTGTGATGTGTCTCAGCCAATCGATGACGCCGCTGATGTACTGTGTGGTGTGTCTCAGCTGGTCGATGACGCCGCTGATGTACGGTGTGATGTACCTCAGGTGGTCGATGACACCGCTGATGTACGGTGTGATGTACCTCAGGTGGTCGATGACACCGCTGATGTACTGTGTGGTGTGTCTCAGCTGGTCGATGACGCCGCTGATGTACGGTGTGATGTACCTCAGGTGGTCGATGACGCCGCTGATGTACGGTGTGCTGTACCTTTGGTCGATGACGCCGCTGATGTACGGTGTGGTGTGTCTCAGCTGGTCGATGACGCCGCTGATGTACGGTGTGATGTACCTCAGGTGGTCGATGACGCCGCTGATGTACGGTGTGATGTACCTCAGGTGGTCGATGACGCCGCTGATGTACTGTGTGGTGTGTCTCAGCTGGTCGATGACGCCGCTGATGTACGGTGTGATGTACCTCAGGTGGTCGTTGACGCCGCTGATGTACGGTGTGATGTACCTCAGGTGGTCGATGACGCCGCTGATGTACGGTGTGATGTACCTCAGGTGGTCGATGACGCCGCTGATGTACTGTGTGGTGTTTCTCAGCTGGTCGATGACGCCGCTGATGTACGGTGTGATGTACCTCAAGTGGTCGATGACGCCGCTGATGTACGGTGTGATGTACCTCAGGTGGTCGATGACACCGCTGATGTACTGTGTGATGTACCTCAAGTGGTCGATGACGCCGCTGATGTACGGTGTGATGTACCTCAGGTGGTCGATGACGCCGCTGATGTACCCGGCATCGTTCGTGTTCCGGGAGCCAGCCAGCGCGTACATGGCCGTGGTTCTGGTGAACTTGTTCCTCGGTGCCGCCGCCCTCCTCACCACCTCCATGTTCGAGAGCTTCTCCCAGACGGCAGTGAGTGGTGCTGAGCACGCCCCAGCGGGGGCCGGGTGGTAATCAAAACTGCAGGGCAAGGATTGATTATTCGTAGAATTGTAAGAGAGAAATGTCTCCTTAATACTTACATCTCCTTGATACGATAATAACTCCTTGAAGAACATGCTCATGGCTTCGGGCTTACATTTAACGAGAGGAGACTATTCGTAAATGAAGAAGGGAGTCTCATTCTAAAGTCAGAGCAAGCGAAAATATGTGAGTTGTGACTGACCTCGTAATGTGTCTATTTTTGTTTGTGCGTGTTTTTAAGCCGTGGACGTCCTTGTATCATTTTTGTGTTGCTTTGGACACTAGTAATGTTGAGGCAGACTGAACTGATATCACAGTTGTAACCTCTCGCCGTTAGCCCGGAAGCTGGATGTGTGGAACGGTGTCCCGTATCGCGGGACATCCCCTGCTTTTTTATTCAGCTCTACCACGAGAACCCTGGTTTGATGCTTGACCAGCAGTCACTGTGTCATCCTCAGACAGTGGATGTGCTGAAGTCGATATTCCTGGTGTTGCCGAGCTACTGTCTGGGCCGCGGCGTGCTGGAGATTGCCTACAACCACTACCACAACGAGTTCCTCACCAAAACTGGTCAGTCCAGGGCCCGGAACGGTCCTCCGCACTAACGCTGAACATCGCCTTCGGGCATTGTCATACCTCTGTTAGCAAAGGGAATGTGGCACCTTTATAACGTGATTTTAACTGAGATAGCCAAGTTGTAAAGCATGCCGGAAAACCCGGTACTCAATATATCATTTGTCTTGAAACTCAAAATTTTCGTGGAGAAAAGTTTAAAACCTACCTGAAATGTACCCCAAATGTACCCCAGCCAGGCAGCCACAGTTGTCAGCTGTTGGTGTGACGACAGCGCTGACGTCACGATGAGTAATCAGCCAATTGAAGCCCTTGA
This sequence comes from Lepas anatifera, assembly GCA_034440635.1. NCBI lineage: Eukaryota > Metazoa > Arthropoda > Thecostraca > Lepadidae > Lepas > Lepas anatifera. The sequence goes on from JAOTON010001023.1 coordinate 144,782, forward strand.
AACCTTTCTAATATGGAATTAGTTGCCACATCATGACGTCATCCCCAGGTGGAGGTTTATTTTTCACCCTAGAGAAGCATTTTAGGAATAGAAACATTGAACTTATTGTACATTTTTTTAGAGAAATCATGAACGTTTTCATGACTCGGCTAAAAATACCAATAATTACACTGAATTCCTGGATTCGACCAAGGTGCCACATCCTTTAATTCGGCTATGTGTTACCAGCGGGTTTTAGAGTGTGAGGCTGACCGAGCTGGGCCCAGACCGTCTTCATCGTATCTTCCTGTACATGTTGTAGCGATTTCCACCTCTGAACTTAACGAGGTCTGACCTACTGCATCACATCACAAATCTGCCGCACTGAGAAAAACGACCTGTCCCATTACACTCGTAAACCCGTTTTAGCGCATTAGATTGGCCTTCTGCATCCGACTTGCCCCGTGCCTGTCTTCAGGGAAGGGCACCTGGCTGGTACCACCTCTCTCCGGTGTGGCCCAACGGTACCTGCTAGCCATGGTTGCAATGGGAACTGTCGGCCTCGTCGTCACCCTGCTTCTAGAGTATCGGCCGCTCAGGCGCCGCCAGAAACGGTGGGCGAGAGGAACAATAGGGTTCTCTCCTTACTCACTCACACACAGCACATCCGCCGGGAACAATAGGGTCTCTCCCACACCCACACACAGCATATCCGCCGGGAACAATAGGGTTCTCTCCTCACACACCCACTCACACACAGCACATCCGCCGGGAACAATAAGGTTCTCTCCTCACACACCCACTCACACACAGCACACCGCCGGGAACAATAAGGTTCTCTCCTCACACACCCACTCACACACAGCACATCCGCCGGGAACAATAGGGTTCTCTCCTACACACTCACACACAGCACATCCGCCGGGAACAATAGGGTTCTCTCCTTACACACTCACACACAGCACATCCGCCGGGAACAATAGGGTTCTCTCCTCACACACCCACTCACACACAGCACATCCGCCGGGAACAATAGGGTTCTCTCCTTACACACTCACACACGACATCCGCCGGACAATGTCTCTCCTCACAACCCGTTCCCCTGTTCTTCCTCCCCACGCCATCGCCGCTTTTCCTCACACTCCCCGCATCGCCGACTTTTCTCACCCACCCCCACACTCCGCCAACTGGTTCTCTCCTCCACTCACACCCATCGCCGAACTGTTCTCTCCTCCACCCACCCATCCACATTCTTCCCACACCCACTCCCGCCATCCGATTTCCCTCACCACATCCGCCAACAATGTTTCACCCACACATTCCCAACAATAGTTCTTCCTCCCCACCACGCACATCCCCTTCACCTCACGCACATCCAACTGTTTTCTTACTCTCAACTTTTCCACCCACACGCATTCCACAATTCCTCACCCACAGCTTCCCGAACTTCCCACACCCACACGCACATCGCCAACATTTTCTCCACCCACCACATCCCGAACATTTCTCTCCTCCACCCACACACGCATCGAACAATTTCTTACCCACCATCTCCATCACGCATCCGCCAACTAGTCTCTCTCCCCACTCACCCATCGCCGAACATGTTCTCTCCTTACCTCCCGCTCACATATTTCCTCAACCCTACAGACATCACATTCTCTCCTCACACCCCACACAGCATATCCGCCGGGAACAATAGTTCTCTCCTCCACACCCACTCACACCACATCCCAACATTTTCCTTCACTCAGCATCCGCCAACAATGGTTCTCTCCTTCACCCTCACACACAGCATCCGCCGGGAACAATAGGGTTCTCTCCTTCACACTCCACAGCACATCCGCCGGACATATTCTTCCTCCACCCCACACACAGCACTCCGCCGGAACATAAGGTTCTCTCCTTCACACTCCACAGCACATCCGCCGGAACGGGGTTCTTTCTCCACACACACAGCATCCGCCGGGACAGGTTCTTTCCTCACGCCCACACACGCACATCCGCCGGAACAATAGGTTCTCTCCTTCCACTCACAGCACATCCGCCGAACAATAGGTTCTCTCCTCCCGCCCCACACACACACACATCCGCCGGGACAATGGTTCTCTCTACACTCACCCTCCCTGTTTTCTCCCACCGTCCGCCGAACTGGTTTCTCCTTCACACTCCGCATCGCCGGGAAAGTTTTTCTCACCCACCACGCCATCCGAACATTTCTTTCCTCACGCCCCACCGCATCCGCCGGGAACAATAAGTTCTCTCCTTACACTCCACACGCATATCCGCCGGCGCGTTCTTTCCTCCGCCCACACACCGCACATCCGCGAACAATGGTTCTTTCTCCACGCCACACACAGCCATCCGCCGGAACATAGGTTTCTCCTTCACACTCCACGCACATCTGCCGGGAACAACGGTTCTCTCCTCACACCCACACACGCATATCCGCCGGAACAATAGGTTCTCTCCTTTCACACACACACGCACATCCCGGACAATGGTTCTCTCCTTTAACACACACACACGATATCCCCGGAACAATGGGTCCTCTCCTTTAACACACACACACGCACATCCCCACAATATTCTCTCCTCACACCACTCCACGCACATCCCGGAAATGGTTTTTTCACGCCCACACGCACATCCCCGGGAACAATAGGTTCTCTCCTTCACACTCCCACGCATATCCGCCGGGAACATAGGTTCTCCTTATACACACACACGCATTCCGCCGGAACAACGGTTCTCTCCTCCACACCCACACATAGCATATCCGCCGGGAACAATAAGGTTCTCTCCTTATACACACACACACGCCCGGGAACATAGGTTCTCCTTATAACACACACACGCACATCCGCCGGACAATAGGTTCTCTCCTTTACACACACACACGCACATCCGCCGGGAACAATAAGGTTCTCTCCTTATACACACACACGCACATCCCCGGGAACAATGGTTCTCTCCTTACACACTCACACACACATATCTGCCAGTAACGCTGGTTTGCCAGACGACCATTTGCATGAATCGAGGACTGCGGTTGTTTGGCGTTCATAACTAGTTTTGACTGGAATTTTATTTGTATCATGGCTATTTTCCTGCGTTTGTGAACCAGGCTGTCGCTAGTGTGTGAACAATCCCTCCGGAATCTAACTGTATAATTTTCTACACCTGGCCGCTCGGAGGAAGACCACGCTGTGTCAGGTGATAGATGTCAGGAAACACTGTTTGCAATAGGTTCATTGGGCGTATCAGTGAAATGAAACAAGGGACTACACTCGCACAGCCTGAGTTCTTGAAGCCAACGCGCAGTGTGTCGGTGAATGATTACGTATTTTCTGTCGCGGTTAAAGCTTCACTGAGATCGTGTGCACTCATGCGCCGCACCTGTGTAGCGGTAGCCGGCCGCCTTCGGACGCGACCCTGAACCTCGCCGAGGACCGGGATGTGGCGGATGAACGGCTCCGTGTGACCAGTGGCGCCGCCAACGGCCACGCCCTGAAGCTGGACCGGCTCACCAAAGTCTACCGGAGCGGGACGACCGCGGTGGATCAGCTCTGCTTCAGTGTGGCCCCGGGAGAGGTGGGCAGAGAGTCCGGATACAGACGTATCCCTGCCAGCAACTCTGTTTCGAAAATGAGTATGATCTTGAAATCATATCCCTGTTGGAATTTGGACAGCTGTTGTTGATGGATTTACTATGAAATTGACTTCTCATTGTTTCTCCACTTGCTTTTTCCAAGTGGAGAACTTCATTTAAAAGTAAACCCAACAAAAAACTTCACTTTGTATTTCCCAATAGCTGTTATTGAGTTAAAAGATATGTAAAGGTGCCTCATTCTCTTAAAAAGGGTTTTGAACTGAGATGACGATTAGATAGAGTATGCCAAATACCTCTTGTTCGGAATTTCATTTGTCCTCTAACTCTCCATTTACGGAGAAATCGGAAGTGTCCCGATCGGAGTCTAGCCCCACCAGCCCTGCATTGGTCCCAGTTACCGCCGAACAGTCACCGGCGGTCGTTTGGCTTGTATGGGGAAGGGGAGGGGAGGCGTAAGAGTAATGCTTTGGAAAACAAGTACGCGACGGAAGTGTTGTTGCTCCATAAAAGATAAGTTCTGAGTGAAACGAAATAGGAAGTTAGAATGTTTTCGTTATGCTCTGCACAACTGATAGCTCAGCTCACATCAATTGAAGGTGTCATACTTCCTTCAAACAAAGCCAATTGCCTGAAAATTTGTTAAGAAGACTACTGAAAAAGTTTTTTTTTGTAAAGCGAAATCTTGCAAACTATTCCTGATGTTTTTTGTTTAGTTTTTTTGCTTACTATGTGCCGTTGCTAACACTTTCTTCCGTTTGCAGTGTTTTGGCCTGCTTGGTGTGAACGGCGCGGGTAAAACTTCCACTTTTCGGATGTTGACGGCCGACACGACAGTGACATCTGGTGACGCGGTGGTTAGATTGAAGTGTGCGGGGGCGCCGTTAGATGTCAGTATTGCCGATCGGGCAGACTTGGCGCTGTCCGAGATGGGATATTGTCCACAACACGACGCACTGCACTTGGAAATGACGGTCCGGGAGCACCTCACCGTCTACGCCATGTGAGTGACGGTATGATACTGTGGTGGTCAATTTTGAAGGTTTGCTGATTGTAGTGAAGACGTAGTATTGATAAATAGGTGGTAATCCCAAGATATTTGGAATGTGCCGAATGAAAAGCAGGTCTCTAGGGGACAAATTTTTTGGGCGTGTCAATCGCGAGCAAATTGTTGTTGCCACTGGCTACCGATTATTTCTTAACATCTTAAGCGTAAAATACGTCTAGATCATGGTAAAGGCATGTATTAACCGGCCGAAGTTTTGGGCATCACTTTGCTCGTCTTGTCAGTGTGTGATCTGGAAATAATTATATATATATATATATATATATATTTATATTTTATATATATATATATATACCTATTTGGAATACATTATCTGATTGAAACAGTCCTGGAAAACGGGCATCACCCGTAAGTTTGCAGGCACCGCCGCTGACCCGTTACCCTCTGCACCACCTCCCGGTGTTAAGTGCTGCGGATTGTGCAATGCCGCAGGATCCGCGGCGTGCCGGCGGCGCAGCAGCGGCCGGAGGTGGGCCGGCTGCTGCGACAGCTGCAGCTGCTGCCGGCAGCTGACCGGCCCGTCAGCTGTCTCAGCATCGGCACCCGCCGTCGGCTGTCCACCGCACTGGCGCTGGTGGCTGCGCCCAGCCTCCTCCTCCTGGTGAGTGCCCTCGCTCTTTGGATAAGTGCCTCGTCCTCATCCTTAGGGTAAATGCAAAATCATCCTCATCCTCTGCATGGTCTGATCTGGGCGCCTCAGTCTGTCCTCCCTGCCATCCCATCTTCAGCTCTCGGTACTCCTAGCACGTGTCTGTGGCCGTTCGACGCTTCTCTCGCCCTTTCTCCTCTCATGATGAGTTCCGCACCGGTCTAACCCCGAGTGGTGTCCTCCTCTCCCCCTCAGGATGAGCACCACACGGCCCTAGGCGTTTATCTTCTTAGTTGTAACCCCCTCCGCTTTTCAGGACGGGCCTGGGCCGGGCGGTCTCTGTTGTAACTCTTCCCCTCCTTTCAGACCGGCCTCCAGGCGGTCTCTTTAACCTCCTTTCAGCACGGGCCTGGCCCGGGCGGTCTCTGTTGTAACTCTTCCCCTCGCCTTCTCAGGACGAGCCCAGCACGGGCCTGGACCCGGGCGGTCGGCGCGCCCTCTGGGAGCTGGTGCGGCACCAGGTGGCGGCGGGCCGCGCCGTCCTGCTCACCTCCCACAGTATGGAGGAGTGTGAGGCGCTCTGTACCCGGCTGGCGGTGATGGTGAACGGCCGGCTACGCTGCCTCGGCAGTCCCCAGCACCTCAAGGACAGGTAATGGGCCCTGAATCCTCTCCCGGCTGGGTATTGTTTCGCCTGTGGGTGCTTGCCTCTAAGCAGGGTACGTTATTGTATCATAGATTATGTCCCTGTGGCTTATCAACTGTGCCGTGTATTTTTTTGGGGGGAGAGGCGGTGTCTGATGACGCACCAACTGCTGAGGTCATTTGCTTGCGGTGGAGGAAGGGGAACAGGCTAGGCTCTAGCTGTTGTATAATCGGTGGGTGGGCTCTGGCTCGCGACCCTCTGCTCTGCCGAGTATTCACTATCGCGGGAAGCGAGGCCATCAACATTTTGACCCTTCATCGTTGAACTTTCCAATGGCTTGCATAGTTCCTTAGGAAGCTATCTATGCTGCTGTGTTGATGTCTTGAAAATGTTTTGTTTTTATATCGGGTAAGGCCAGACAGCGTGGCCTACCTGTAATATTGTATTATCATTTTGTATGTTCGTTTATGTTTTTTCCCTTATTTCAATAGATCAACTTTTATTTTTACACGATAGAAGCCGTTGCATGCAATACATTACAATAAAAGACAATGGTTGCAGCATCTGTATAAATTTTGATTTTCCGAAAAACGCATCTTTTATTTTAGGTAGCACAATCAAAGCAAGAAACCCGTATCTACTGTCACGGAAGTAGGAAAGGCGTATTTACAGTAAAAACAAGACTTTGCAAGGCAAGAAAAGCGTAAGTGCGCACTTTGGCTTTTATTCTGTTGTTTTTTGGGCCACTTTCGGTTTTTCTTGTCCAGCATGTGCTAGTGGTCTGTATGTTTTGGCGATTTTTTTTATTTAGCGTCTTATTTTAGTACCAAACTTTTGGGCCCAACAAACCATCCGTAGCATACGGAAAACCTTAACGGCGTTGATGGTTTCAATGCTTCAACAGTTATTGTTGTGAACAGGGCTTCCTTTGTGTGAGTGCGTTTCGCGATTAGTTCGTGTTAAATTTTCTGCCAGTATTTATGTCAGATATCCAAGTGATATGTCCTCATTCTGCGTTTACTGTAGTTACCTTCAACATTGCTCCTCAAATTGATTCAAAGCGACATCATTGTATCTGGAGGACAGTGGTGACAAACTCAAATCTGGTGCCTGATTTGGTACCTGAAGAAGGAAATCGCCGAGAAGAAAAGTGCCTATTATACCGTGCCAAATGCGAACTGTTAGGCCAAAAAGGGATTTGTGCATCGTGTTGTAATATAGGACATCAACCGTGGTGAATCCCACCATGTGCCCGTGTCTTCAGTGCGGAGTGACTCCCTCGGAGGGAGGAGCTGCTCCTCTCAGCATCTGTTCTACTCTCAACTCAGACTTAATCCATGAGGAACTAGCTCATACGCTGCCTTGCTTTTGGCCCACAGTTCATTATTTACATAACAGTCGAATCATTGCGTTGTCATTTTGCGCCACACTTATTATTACCCGCACAAACATGTCAAATAATCGTGCACAGCCTGTAATAGCCTATTTCTTCACCAGCATAATCACTCAATGCAGTAATGAAACACGGCGTTGCCTTACATTCATATTATCGTTCATGGAGGTGACGAGTAACTGAAACCTCAGCGCCAGTGGACGGACGCCGGTCCTGACCCGCAGGAAGAGGGGCCGCTGGCTCCTGACACGCCACTCTCACAGCGTTCACTCCAGGGCAGGTCGCGGATTCAATATCTGCGATGGATATCCGAATTGATCTAGATCGGGGTGAATCGGCCAGAGAATCGGGGTAGTCGTGGATCTGGATATGGATTCGGACGTAGTTTCTTGTTGATTGTGTGTATTTTTTTCAGTTGTGGGTCGGATTTGGGTTAATCATTGGCGTGGCGTACACATGGCGTTCACACAAGCCAGTCTCCATTCCCGTTGTTGGGGGGACGGTACTCTGGACTCCTTTTCTGTGGTTCGTCCTGGAGCTGGGTCCGCATTTCCGTATGGCAGGAGTATTCCCATAACCATTTCGCATAGATGAAGGACCAGGTTCGTTTCAACAGCCTCGTAAGCGCCTCGGCAGGGATGGGCTTGCTGCTCTGTAAGTACTCTTTAAACCCGTGGGAATAGTGGTAGCCCGGTATGGCCAGATCATTACAGAACAACTGCAACACGGCGAGTATCATCCGCGACTCCATCACCTCCACCGCCTGCACCAGCTCCTGGATCTCCGCGTCAGAGCGCGGCGCCAGCAGGTCGATGTCGGGGTCCATGTAGCAGGGCATGTGTCGCTGGCGGACGCAGGCTGCCACCCACTGCAGCATCGCCTCCAGCAGCTGCTGCATGCACTCCCAGTTCCAGTCCTCCCAGCGTCGTGTCTCGCCCAGCCACATCAGCGCTGTTTTCAGGTAGTAGCTCTTGAGCGGCTTGACCGTGGCGCCGATCGCCTCCTTGCAGCGCTTGAGGATGCGGAGGCAGGCGCGCTGCTCGGCTCGCATGCTGGAGAGGACGTTGAACTCGTGTCGGGAGTAGGAGACGCGCCACTGTTCAGGATGGCCCCTGAACCCCACCGGCACCAGGTGCCGTGGCGTACCGACGAGGGCGTCCACCAGGCGGCTGCAGGGCCTGCCTGAGGGCCGAGGTCGCCGGGCGAAGTCGGCCGGGGGGCCGGAGCCCAGCTCCACGCAGGCCACCAGGTCCATTCCGGGGTCGATGGTGGTGTCGGCACTCTGAAGAGGATGGGGGTAGTGTAAGAATGGTAGGGACGCAGGTGTGTCATAAATGTGAGGGATATGGAACGTGAAAAGTATCCCAATTATAAATTTTATGCCGACATATTCTGGGTTTCGTGATCAATATCACGTCTTTGCCATTTGTAATATGTATTATCACTTTATACTGATAAAAGAGTGCTTTGTTGAGTTGAAGCAAGGGTCTTTGTTTTTTACTGTGAATTCTCTCGAAGTCATTGCAAGGTCTGCTTTGGAATCAAAGCCTTACTAAAGTCACCAAGAGGCTTGTCTCAAACACCCCGACCCCATCATCTGAACGGGCAATTATCGCAAGGGCAGGTTAATCTGGAATCCAAAATGTGATGCCTTATTTAGCGTAGGGACGGTCGCTCCGCTCCGGTCACCCTCTCACCGGTCAGTTGTCAGCCGACCTACATCGGGTAAATATTGAGCGCCGGAGCATCCAGGGTAGTGGATCCCAAGCCTTTACCAATGCACTGCCTCTTCACAGTTTTCTGAGATTTGGGCCGGAGCCCAAGACTCTTCCAACGGAGCTACTAGGTTGACTTCGTTAGGTTTGGCAATGCCTTAGGCTGGGGGATCCAGTTGCGCGCAGCTTCCGCCCGCGCTCTCCTACGCCCGCGTTGATTTGGGCGCAAGTTTGCGCGTAAGCGATTTGGAGGGATGTTCGGGAGAGAGCGATCGCGCGGAGTTCCGCGCCGGCGGAGGTTAGCGCGTATCATCTGGGGCAATCCGAGGCGGCGGTGAATACTCTGGCGACCGTCGTGAATGGACGCTAAGGGTGAAATTCCATAGAATACGGTGCTTTTCTCGCCGTAGTAAACTCACGTCACAGGTTACATCCTGCTGACAGCTGTACGGTGTCGGATTTCCTGGCCGACTGTGGGGGAGGGAACGAGAGGAAGACACGGCCCCGCGCTGGGAGGTGAGGTGATGATAAAGTGCTCGGATGGGATTAGGGGAAAACCTTATCCGTAAACGACAATTTATAAGTGGGATTTCCAAATAAATGAGGCATACATCTGAAACCGATATGATTTGGCTTACTCCGAATGCGTTTTTATGTTAAGCCTAACTCAAGTCAATGTATCTGGGCAGGACACGGGCTTCACGAAACAACTTTTGCCTCGTTGTACTACGGTGTCATTGGTTTAGTCGGAGCACTGGGGAGAGATGAGCCGGGCTGGCTCCAAAAGCCTGGCTCGGCGAGTGCATTTAGTGCCGCTTTTGCATTCCGCCTATGAATTTGGCCCCATTTTCTTATCTTTCTGCCTTTCAAACAGCACCAGATATTTAGAATCCTCACGCTCACAGCTCGGAGAACTGCTCGATCGCTGGCGTTCCAGCCTCGACGAGACCGCTCGGGGACGGTGGTAGTACGAAACGTGAGATACGTCCTGGGGCGAACAACATTGTTTATTGGAGGGCAGTTGCATTGCGGCTGGTGATTCACTGGCACAGCTGCAGTGATCTACGTTTTCTTCGCCTGTGTTCTTCTGAGGATTTCCCAGTGAGATGTCGGGAGTTTGTGGGCCTCGATTATTATCTAAATACATGTTTTGTCGAACGAGCTTAACTTGGATTCCTGATTTCATACCTTTGTTTTTAACATTCGGCTTCCGGTGTCTTCCGCTGTTGGAGACGCGGAAAGTTGCGCGTAAGACGGCGGTTACGACACTACTTCCGCAACTTAGCTGCGCGCCGATGGATCCTCAGCCGCTGCGCGCAACTTACGCCCCCGCGGGCGCTTCGGGCTTAGTTTCTCAGGGGTCCACTGTAGAGAAATATATGTTCAAGAAGGTAAGCCCGGGCCCGGTGCTTGCATCGTGCAGCCAAATTAAGAAAATAACAGCTGCAAGTACCCATTGACAAGCATATCAATCGCCTCAGGCACAGTGGTATCCGTTCCAACTCACCTGTAAGTAGATCAGGCCATTGGCCTCCTGCGAGGGACCGGCCGTGCCTCTTTGAATGAGCCGGTGGTTTTGTTTTTGCATGGTGGTGGCGAGAGAGGCGATCAGTGCTCTGGCTGCCTGTGGACTGAAGAGCAGCGGGTCTGGGTGTTGGCACTGCGGCAGGGGTGCGTGGCACAGCCGGAAGAAGCCGGCGTGCTCTGTCGGCCGCAGCAACAGCCGGTGCTGGGCTGATGCTGAGGCTGCCGACGTCGGTGGTGTCCCTCTCGCTTCCTCCTGCACTTCAAATGGACCCAGCTGAATCATGAAGTCGTTGTCGGACGTTTTGGAACAGACTCCTTCTCTTCGACTGCCGGACAAGTACACCCCCTCAGCTCGCACGCCAGACAGATCTGCGCATGCGCAGGAGTGAGCGGGCTGCTGAGTCTCTCTGGCATCCCAGTCGTCCTTTGGTCCTGAGTCTGCCACAGCTCTCAGCGGAGAGGGAAGATTCCCGTCCTCGTGGCCGGTGATGAGTCTGATGATGACCCCCTCCAGGGTGGCGGCCACATCCCGCGCGTCCACCGGCTCTCCGTCAGGCTGTAGGTGTCGCAGAAGACTGTACATGTTGTGTGGTCTCACGTGCGCAGGCGGTTTGAAGCGCATCCAGGCCCGGCTGGAGGTGCCGCTGAACTCGGACTCTTCGTACACCAGAGGGCTGTGTGCGCCTGAGAATACGCTTTTTTAGTATGTACATTACTGACCATAAAGTTAAGTTTTGGATTGAAAGTTTGGGATCAGATTAAGTCTTGAGTGCAAACCGTCTATTCATTACCTACTCATGACGTCAGCAAGTATCATATATGGATTTTCTTTGAGGAATACCATTTGATTGCTTCTATTTGTTACAAGCCATGTTGAGCATTGAATAGCATTTGAGAAAACTGGGCAATAATAATTGGTGGGTTTTAACGACGCACTAATTGTCAAGATTATACCTTGGCGCCAACCCCACCATGTTTTGAGGGTCCTCTTGTATCAGGTTGTACTTCAGAGAACCCGCCCGGCCTCAAAGCCATGGGACTTCTGGCTCTGGGGGCAGGTGCTCTGTCATTGAGCCACGTCTCCCTATACAACGGCGTATACTTGAATACATTGCTCTTATTTAGCATACAGACTCGAGTTGGTTTGACACCCCAAGGTCTTCCACATCCTCATTCACCCGTCTTTGGACATGTTAAGTCTCCAACCAAGTCCGAGCATCCCGATTTTCTGCGACACTTTTCGGGAACTTTCAGGGAACACCTTGCATATTCTTATGTTCGCTACTATTTCGTGTATGGTCGTTTCGATGGGATCCCTCCAAGAAAAGGTGATCGTTTTTTTACTCACCGGCGTGTGGATGCCGCGACATCTAGGTTTAACGCCCAATTATCGTCACTTGTTGGTCGAATTCCGGTACATCGATGGCTGTTGTTTCATGTCCCACCGCGCTGCACGAGGTTGATTGTCGTCATGGGGACTAAATGCGGGAGCCCACCTGGCGCCCAGCGGGCCCCGGGGTTTGAACCCGAGACCCTTAGCTCATGAGTCGGACGCGTTACTCCACCCCCTCCCCTTACACTGTTTTCCAAAACGATGTTAGTGCTGCCAACGTCGTAGTTTAACCCGCGCCCCGGTGAGTTAAACAATGGTGGAATATTGTCCGTATGAAATGTTTCGGGCACCAATAGAGGCACGTTGTATTGATGAGTGGAGCTCTCGCGGTGTTATCTTCATTGGAGCTAAGAATAGCCACAGATGCTGTGGAACGGTCTTGTGAGGTAAGATAAACGATTTGATGGGTAGACCCGGAGCGGGTCGTCCTTTACGGCGGCCCCAGGGTGAGGCTGAAGGCGCGCTGGAGAGCTGTGAGGATGCTGGATGTAGCCGATATACTAATTAAGTGATATCACAAACGTTGGGACGCAGGTGTAGACTGTGGCGGCTGTGCTTTTATGTTCCAACGTTAGAGCAGCGGGAAAGCTCCGAATGAAAACTGTCGGGCGGGCGCTGGTGTACTGAGGCCCCAGTTTCAGTGTCAACTCCCGGAAACAATACCTGACCCAGGCGGTCGGGTTTGACGTAAGATGGGACCATTTCCTGCATCGGTGACGCCTCAAATAGCTGAGCGCCCCTCCCCCGTCCTAGCACATCACTGGCAGCAGTCCAAGGTGCGGGAGTGGCACCAGAAACGATAACACCGCACACTGTGACGCCAGAGCAGTGAGATATGATATCAACATTGAACAAGGTTCAGGTTGGCAAACAAAAAGGGGCCCTCATTTAGCGGGTCACTACCATAGAGTTCTACAGAGTCACCGGATTGCAAAGGCCTCCAGTTTCGAGTTTTACACCGGTTTATTTCCACTAGAATATTTGTGTTAATAAGAGGATTGTGAAATTCACAACTTTGCAATAGATGTGGGGAGAGGGACCCTGCTGTGGTGAAAATGCCGCAACCAATAAGCTTGGTGTATTTTTGTCTGGGACAGGTCTGTTCTCTTCAGTGCTGTTATTGGAGTTATCGTTAAAAGGATAAATGCAATTTCCAGTTTTACTTTTTATTATTGTCCAAAGCATCTACCTGAGCATGCAAAGAATAGAATACTTTTTCATTGAAACTAGCCTTCCTACAACTGTTTATTCGTAGAGGACTGTGGAATAAATGCAAAAACAAACTATTTTAAGCCTTAAACATCCGAACATTTGCTGGATTAATTGCTAGCGGGCTTGAAATTAAGTTTAAAAGGGTATAAGTTTTGCGGTCTATCTTATAAACTTTTATGGAAACACCTACAAAGTCCAACTCAAAACAATGAAGAAAAAATATTTTGGGTATTTAAAAATTGATTAAACACGATGGGAGACTTACCCGTGAGTCCATGCTTTTCACTCATAATTATTTCAAGTCACTGATATGAGACCCGGAATACACGATAATGCTTGTGACGACACCCAACCCACTAGAGAGACCGAAAACTGTTGATTGTAACCATTTCCTGTCTTCTGTTAGAAGTCTTTCCTGTCGTCAAGCACCTCTGGTATGCTGCCGCTGACCTTGAAGCGTGCGTCACCCCGCGCCCCCGACTCCACTACTCCGATCGCGCCGACTAGGAACCGCGCGGCGGCGAGCAGCAGCCCTGTGCAGTGGTGCACAGCGATGCAAAGTCGCGTCGGGCCAGCCAAAACTTACCATACCGTCGACAGAGTTTTGGTCTTCAAAATTTTGGGTTTGAGATGCAGAGTAAGAAACGACCGTGTTTTGTGATGTCCGAGTGTTCTGGTCTTGAATTTTTTCATTAAGTTTTATCGATGTCGGGGACCACAAGCATTGCCATCCATGGCATTTGTTGGAAGTGGTCCTCAGTGCACAGTGACAACTCTCATCTGTTGTCTTTTACCATTGGGGGGTGAATCATCCAATGTAGAGGCGTTCGACGCTTATGATTTTTAGGTGACTGAAAATCTAACTGTTCAATTCTGTTAGTACTCAAGTAGATATCAAATCGCAAACCAAGCGTCCAAAGAACTAGCACATTTGTGCTAACTCTTTCTCGGGGCCTTTAACAACGTTTCGTACCACATTTGCTATACAGGATATTTTCCGTATCAGGCGTCCCTTTTTCTATATATTCCGTATCACGTCTCAGGTTCAATTCAGACCAGGCCTGATTAGGTCAAATTAGCTGACAATGGGTTAGATCAGACCAGATCAGGTTAGATGAGGCGCTCTTCAATATCAATACTTGCGCACACAAATAACCCGGTATGTTAGTAGACGAGAAAGCAGAAGGGAAAATACAACACTAATAGATACGATAAGAAAATTCCAGCGATACGAAGATTTGATGGGACATTTAGCTGTTCTAGCGTAACTGAGTCCACATCTCCATACCAGAATATCTTCTTTTTTAACGGAAAGAAAATTCTAAGACCCCGTTAGATCATTTCTAAGGCGTCACGTTCGGTTGATGGAAAAATTCCGCCGCACCGGGTGCATACCCCTGAAATGCACTGCAACCCTGTTCAACAGTCAGAAGTCGTTGTCGAAGTATAATGGCTTTTAATCTAACTTTACCGGTCTACGTTATCGTCGCCCGTAGCTGTCTGATCTGTGAACTGATCAGGAACTTTTATGGGAGAAGAGCACGAACTCTTGAAAGATTCCGCCGTTGCAGATTTTTAAAATTTTGGAAAGTTAACGATGACATTATGTGCAACATTTATTTTTCCGATTATTCTCAAGCCAACTTAGAGCTCTCAAGTTCACGCTATTTTGAGTTTAAGCAATTTTCAGTTCGCAGGAAAAATTTGAAAACATTCTCGTTTTTCAGACTGTTTAACACGCGCCCCGCTGGGGTCCCTTGCATGGCGCGCCCCGCTGGCGGGGCGTTTTTCGCCCCCTCCGTATCTCGTTCCCCACGAAAGCTAAAGGAAAATTACGGGCTGCGTTTGAAAGGTTTTGACAAGACGAAGATATTTTATAAGAATAATTTTTGTGTCAGGTCAATATTGAGGTCAGCATAGGTCAAAGAAGGTTCCATAGGCTTACCACAGAGCAGTGCACGTTTCCCTCTCTAGATCTGCCCTCAAGGGAGCTAGAGCAAATCTTTATGCAACATTGGATTCCTCTCATCGCGGCGAATCGAATGATTTATAACATGGCCTTGCTAGGTCAAATAGTCAAAATGACCTG
>JAOTON010001023.1:165000-203262 GCA_034440635.1 Lepas anatifera
GTAGCCTGTTCCCATATTTTTATGTTCATGTTTGAAGGGTTTGTGACAGTGAGTTTGCCACAGCTAAATGGCCGGCTGCGGCGTTTATAACTAGTCTCCGCCCTAGTCCCCCGCCGCTGACTTCGTCCTGGGGGCTGCATCACCAGCCTCAGTTTAGCTGACGTATGGGTTCCGTCGCGGGTGAAGGTATTTATATTGTTTGCTGTGGTGCTGTATTATTCATTATGTTCTGGCCAACTTCCTGCGACACAGTTCACCGAGTGTCTCAGTGTTTACGTACGTGTTTGTGTTGTTGAACTAATTTCGTTTTAAGTGCAGTGCCGGAAATGCAGTTCAGTAGATAGTTTATAAGACGGACCATTTACTTCGGGGTATCGTACTTAGGAGTGGCGTGCTTTCTACGGGCACCGGAGGTAGCACGCGAGCTACACAGACAGCCTAGTCTTCTGTCGAGGCCGCATGAGTATTCCACAAAGTTTGTCACCTAGATCGACCACTGCAAGAGAGCTTGTTCGTGGCTTTGGGCGTTTGACAATGGTGATCAATGCTTGTTATTGATCCGTGTTATATTTTACCTTTCGCTCTGGTTTGTGAAAGCTCTTGTCTATTTATTACCCGGGCGTTTTCCGGTGGTTGGTGGTGTCCGTCGACTTGCCAGTGCCAGGATTTCCCGCCGCCATTTCCGGGCGGGGCCGTGACCGAGCGATATGCATATTCTGTGTACCCATAATATATATTACATGGTATATATCACACATATTTATATCTGGGAAATACAGTACTGTTTTGGAACACTTGCGATGCCCGTGTGTTGGCTGTCCGTACTTTTCACAAGTACGGTATCGCCGCTCGACTAGTTCGACAATGTTTTGTGCTTCAATTTGAGCTACAGTGACGTACCCAGAAATCCGTCGGAGGGTTTCCGGAGCCTTAGCACGGAGCTTAAAGTTGACTGGTAAAGTTTCGTGTTTCCATGTACAGAAAAGCCTGGCCGCCCTCCCTAATGCCCTTTGCCCGTTAGGCTGCGGCCCTGCCCAGCACAGGCACCCCTCTGAGCACGCCCTGTGCGTCGACAAAACACAGGAGGCACCGACTGAGCCACTGGTCACGTGCTCGTGCGGTCCGAACATCCAGCGCCGGTCCTTATCATGTTTGCCATGGGCTGGAGAGCAAATACAGCTGCTGCCGTCATTAGGGATTTAGAGCACCACTGCAGCGCGGTAGAACTCCCAATATGAGAACAATGTAGACGGATTCGTTGACTGATGACACTCAGATACTCTACAACACAGAACACTACTGACCACACCAGTCAGCCATGTGGACGGACCCGTTGGCTGGTGACACTGATACACTACGACACAGAACGCTATACTGACCGCGTGATTCGATCAGGTTCAGTTCATGGCCGCAGTCCGCTGTTTGCACAGTTTTGTCAGCGACAACTCTGAAATAATTGTAATATGGACATAAATTTGGCTACAAACTTATGCCATTTTTCGTTTTTTATGAATTTATTGATTTCTTAATAGCAGGACACAAACGCTTATTTTTACCTGAAATTTCTCTCTTGTGGAAAGAACAATGGTGACCTCAGCCGGGCACGGAAAGGGAACCGTCCAACACAAATTCATGGCAGAAAGCAGTGCACCCCACTTCCAAATCAGATATGCCTTGAGCCAAGCCATAATCAGGAGATCGTGCCGTTTTCTACCAAGGCAAAAGAAATAGTGCAACACTCCGGCTGAAGCCATCAGCTTGAACAGCAAATGATGAAAATGATCACTGTAGCACAGGGTAAATCTATCCTGCACCTTTATAGCCATACAGTACAGGCAGAGGGCGCCGCCACGGATCTTTAGATAGAGTCCAGACCTGGTCATGGAAACCGATGACCACCTTTATATGCGTTCCGTGGGCAAGGTAGGGTAGTAAAGAGCTTGTGTGCTATTAAAAAGGGTGGCAGCCACAAAGAAGTCTCAAAGAGACGCTCTTCGTCATAAAGTCAGACTTTCCGTGCAAAAGTTCCGGAAATCCGGCTTTCGGTGCAAAATGCATCTTGACACATCGGCAGTCAGGAAAGCAGAGCCCCATCTATCCAGAACGTAGTGGGAAGCAGTGCTGAAGCCCTCGTCAACCCTCGCCCCACCGGGCCATCGATGGCCCCTAAGGTTTTTCGGGATAGCAGAAAAACGACGAGGCGCAGCACCGCGGTTGAGGGCTCTACCTCCTGCATTTTTCCATCATCCCTGAAATTTTTCCCGGGTCACCCAAGGTCAGGTCCAGCGAGGTCAACCAAGGTCACCTCACTTCACCTTTAGAGCTCTGTAAGAGCTACATTTCAAAGTCGATCGATTTGAAACTTCCTACACTTCATGACCCCTCCAGGGTCTACAAGGTGTATATCCGGGATTTTTCGATTTCGTGCCTGAGGTCAGGTCACGGGCGACCTCTCCCATTGGAAAGCATGGGGAAAGCTATTTCATGATATAAAAGCCACAAAATGATTGCAAATACTCAGACTGCTCAGAACAACGTTTTGGACACCCTTTCACGGATCCCAGGGGTCATATTTGCCCTTTGACTTTTCAAGGTCATCCAAGGTCCAGAGGTCAAAACAGTATTTTGACAATAACTTTTGACCTAATTGAGCTAGAGCGGTGAAACAAACACCATCGTGTTTGTCTTGTCACTGGCTTTCATTTGATATACGGCAGGTCACTTTTTGACCTTTCGTGACCTCAGGTCATATTAGGTCACGGGTGACCTCTGGCGGTCAAACCACTGGCGGGAGGTCTTTACGTTCCCATAGTGGAAAAGTACTGGCAATTTGCTATCAAATGTACTTTACCAGGCCTCAATAGCTCTAATGACATAAGAGTTATGCCCAGTTTGTTAATCATTGCATATTTGGTGAAAATAGCCGATCTTGACCTAATTTGACCTCTGGAGGTCAAACAATTGACCTGAGCACTAAAACATGCGAAATAATTTCTTACTGAATTCCGCGAGCTTTCTATTGCACTTTGCAGATTTGCGCTAAGCCCATATTTTGGGTTAAAGGGGGCCATCGTGGCCCCCGGTGGAGGTGGCGCGGACCCCGGTGGGGTTAAGACACGCAAAATGCCGAATACAGTATCACAACAAATGTCGGACACATCAGCACTCCACCCGCGTAAATGGCGTTAATAAGATAGGTCATGGGAAGCCAAATGCTGGGCGTCACCATGTCCTCCTTTCTAACCAAGGCATGAATCTACACAAAAACATTAGCGTATAAATAGCACCCTCGAACAGAATCGCACGCAAATACTAAAACGTTTTGGTAAAAAAGCCTCGTTTGAGTTAACCTTAGACAGATCAGAGCAACCACATTATACACTTCGCGGGCGCGAGGTCAATCGGGAAACCCTCACTGATTCGGTAATGAATACACAACGTATCGAACAAAGTGGCGCCGGTGACTACACTCGTGCATCTTACGGTGGGGCGCCATAAACAGGCCGAATGTAAAGTTTCGGCTGAGATCACTGCAGACTGAGCAGACTTGTGACAATCAGATTTTTAAGCGCACGAACCGACCAGTGCGAATGGCTAACAACGATACTTCGTTACATCTAAGTGAACGGAAAATATTAATGTCGATTGTGCAAAAAAGCTACAACTACGAACATACGACGACACAGCATAATCCAATACGGAATGAATACGTAGAACAAGGGCAGATCCCGTCGTTCCAACCGGAATGAACTTTGTCAGCGGGTATTGAGACCCTCCGGCTGGCACGGTGCCCAGCAGGTCCTTCAGCGTAAACGCAAAGTCCTGTACAGCATGCTTGGACACATTGTCAGCAAACGACCTGACGCCTACCAACAGCAAGCAGTCGCTTAAAGGAATGAACTCCTCGCTCTCCTGCCTGTGGTGTGCCACGTGCCTCGCGAGACGGGACCCTCCGCCGCCGGACCGCACCGCATTCAGCACGTGCGAGAACGCAGCCCTGATGGAGCGCAGAGTCCAGCCCACGTACTGCAGGCCACACACGCCACACTGCACCACGAACACGGCGCGCTGGGAGGAGCAGGTAAGCGGCTGCCCGATCGGCACCAGCACCTCCGACCGGCTGGCGCTGGACACCGCCCGCGCCTCCTCTGCGCAGGGACAGGCCGGACAGTGGGTCTGCCCGCACGGCCGCCAGCCGGCGCGCCTGCCGCGTGGAGGCGCCACCGTCCGCAGTGAACGGCGGGTTGGTTCCGAGGTGGTGGAGAGGTCGCTGCGAGCGGAGGCGGCCGAGCCGAGCCGGCCGGCAGGGTACCAGGGCCGGCGCGGCGGCGGGGGAGAGCGCGGGCTCTCCTGCCAGGCGTGCTCGGTCCTGGTGGCGGCGCCCAGCAGCCAAAGCTCGTACCGCGCGAGGGCCTGTCAATCAGACCCGACATCATATCACCTTGGAAGCTGAGGCAGCCTTAAATTAGATTTAACAGAGACTAGTAGCAACTAGTAGCACACATTTGCTAGTAGCACACATTTCAACTTCCACACACTTCAACTAGTAGCACACATTTACCCTGCCATTACAGTACAAAACAAATTCACCCCAATTGAGTGTTTCATATCCAGATCGGAGTTCTCGCTCTAACGCTCATCACGTCTGCACTACCAGCCGTCCCCCTCAGTCTAGCTGTTTAGGCGGCCAGCCGCCAGTCCCACCTGCCGGTCCCGCTCCTCCACCATCAGCGCCGAGCGGTCCCGCAGACGACGCTGCCGCCGGAGCCGCTGCTGCTCCACCTGCCGCCGCTCTGCGTCCTTCCGCTCCCGGAACATCACCACCACCTGCCGGCACGGCCGCGAGTTACAGAGCTGCCTGTCCGGCCACGGCTCCGATTATCCCTGCCGGCCTGGAAAGGTTTCACCAGGCGACCTCGCTACGTTGCCGGTCCGGTTAACCCTGTCCCGGGACAGCGCCGGTGGGTGGTATGGGAACAACGGCGATACAGTTAAATATTATGCGATTTATTTAGGAACGTCGTCAAACAAGAGACTTTCCATATTCATTTGTCAAATGGGTAAAGAGGGCGACAAAAGCCTAAAACTAACAGTAAAAGAACCTCGCACAAGAATACACGGAAACATGCCGATACAGTACAAACAGTACATGACAGACAATTTAAAGCGCACACCTCACCTGGCCTGATCAACCCTAGTCGGTCTCGTCCGGAACCAAAGTAGACCGAGCAAGAACAAACTCCACGGCCAGAGGAAAATAATACTTGGGCAGGACAAGGGATTCCTACGCGATGGACTTTCAGGCAACTATGAAATTTCTGTCGTGCACCATGATTGAAAGTTTACGCAGCCTAAGAAAGCCGTGGAATTTTATGCATTTTCGTAAATATGAACTAAATACACTCTGCTTATATGTATATGTTTTATTTCCCTTGACATGTAAGTTATATCGAATTGTCCGCTGGGTTCTAAAATGTGCCTGACACAGCTTCCCGACAGAGCTTCGTGCCCTGCTGTACCCGTAACCTTACGCTTCTCCATCCTAGGGTGGAAAACTTACGCATTTGCCCCAACCTTCTCAAACTTCACGCCGTGGTTTCACGGCGCAAATCAAGTTTGATTTCCCCCTGTCCACGGCACCTATAAATACACTTCCCTGCCCAGGGAGACCGGACATTAAGCTGAAATTACAAGAATTGTGCTGAAAAGGTTCTGCAGAATCCATCCAGCTTTGGTTTGTCTACTGCAAGGGTAGTGAGAACATGAATGTATAAAATATCAAAATTGCGGGATTGGGGCGGCATGGCACAAAAAGGCCAAGGCAAAACAGATGTGACGCTGGCTGCAGAACAAGGCACCGTGCAGATCAATTCTTCGACCATGCACGGTGGCAACGTCTTCATATTGCAGCACGATTTGTTACTTCAAAGCCGCACTTGCGTGACGGATATTCGTGAGCCCCCAGAAGGCATTACGTGCGCCTTCTGATCCCACGGGTATCGAGCGCGCTGATGCAATATTTGCAAGCACTTTGAGCCATGCATAGCAACGAAATCTCGGTGGTGCAGCATCATCAATTTTGAAGGAAATCGCGGCATAAATACCTAGCGTCCCTTTACCAGTACATAATTCACACGTCCCGGAGCCCGCGGGGCGGCGGACGGCGCTGCTTGTTTAGCTGTGTTACACGGAGACAGCCGGCGGCAGGTGTTGCCGGCCCTGTCCAGCCATCGATCTGTTTCCAGACCCGGGCGGCCGGTCTTCTGTGTTGATGGTGCTACTGCGGCAACCACGCATCGCCGAGGCCACACAGCGCCCTGGCAGTGGTGGCAGAGGGGCTGCTGAATTGACCCCGGTCAGCTGGTCAAGCCCTAAGAGGTTCGGCTCAACCTACGAAATGTGTTTTTAATACTTTTTATACAGATGCACAGCTGTAGTGAAGGATCGTGCACCGATCATAACCTCGAACCGTTTGAAGATGTAAGCGAGAGGTCGGCTCCTGCAGGCTCATGTTTGACACCCCTCCATGACTTCTTCACAACCCTAGTACGGCGCAGTCGTTCGGGCGGTCAGTCTGCAGCTGCACACGCAACGTGTAGGTGCTGACCAAGGAGGTGAAGAAGTCGAGAATTCACACCGACAGATGTGAGAGTGGACTTTATAATACTGCATCGGAGGGAGAGTGACAACGCCGGAGGTATTAGCGGAATTTAAATTACAAAGTGCGAAACGAATGCACCAAAGGATATAAGGTCGCTTAAAGTAAGTATACAGCGAAGATAAGCAGTGGAGATATCTACGCGTCTCGTGAAACGCCAGAAATGCTGAGTCATGCATCACACGACAGCATCCGAACTAGAACACTATGGACTGGCCCTTCCATTTCCAGCAAGTAACGGCATCTCTACAAATCTTCTTACAGACCAGGATCCTCCAACCATGACACAGCAGGCTAAAACAGCCGCCTCAAAACAGCACCGACTGGACCTGCCCATGCCTCCCGCGCCGTCCAGCTGTTATCGTCCCTGCGGCTCCCAGCTGCATCCCTCCTACTGGTGCTGCCTCCCAGCCTGCTGCACCATCTCCCTCGCCAGCCGCTGCCTCCTCCTCAGCTGCACCCTCTGCGTTCTCTCCGCTGCCCTCCTCACTGCCAGCATCTCCCACATCGACCAGAACGGTCCCGGTCCCGTCGTCATCACCGCCGCCCTCCTGCTGACCAGCCCACTGCTCGGGGCAGCGGCAACACGCGAAAGCCGCCTCCTGGCCGCCGCCTGGCTGCTGGCACACGCTGGCATCTTTCTGGCGGCGCAGGTGGCGCTGCTGTCGCAGCTGCCGTGGCCCAGGGAGGATGTTTCCGTCGGGGTCGGCTCGCAGGTGTTCGTGCTGCTGCTGCTGCTGGTCTGGTCACAGGGCGCCATGCTGATGGGGTGGCTGTGTGGCGGCTGGCGCGGCGCCATCGCCTACCTCACCTGTCGGCCTGGTGGCGGCAGGTCTCGAGTTCAGAGCCTCAGCACCGAGTCAGTCTGGAGCGTGCAGACAGCTCTACAGAGCGCCATCATCGACTGGGACGGCGACCTGGAGTCGCAGCCGGTGCGATGGCATCCCGGGCACCAGAGCAGACAGACGTCCTCCGCGCCCGCCGGCACGGCCAGTCGCTTCCCGCCCGACTCCGGCCGACGCTCCACGCTGCTGCCCACGTACACCAGCGACGACGACGTGTTCATTATGGCTTCACAATCGCCGGAGGACCACGCAGCCAACACCGCCAAACAGGAGCGGTCGCAGCCAGTGCACCGGAAGAAGAGCGACCGGCTATTTCAGGAGCGCAGGAGGCCGGTGGTGGACACAGCGGTGGACAGCGACAACGTGGACGCGGCGTCGCTGAGATCGCTCTGGTCCGTCACACGCATCTACTCTGAGGGTGACGACATCACGCCGCCCCCCAGCTCGCCGGCGATAAGCCCACTGCGGCCACCCACGGCGCCCAGCCAGAGTTCGCCGGAGCGGCCGCCCGGCCGGCAGGGGCGTCATTCCCAGGAGCTGGGACCGTCGCCTGTGACGCAGCCGCGGCTGCGCGGCCTGCCGCTGCTGCCATTCTCGCCACCCGCAGCACGGAGTCAGACCCTGCCGAATCGGCCCGAGCCGGCCTCACCAGAGCTGCTGGCTCCCGACTGGCCCTACCATCAGCTGCCCCCAGGACACCACGCTAGCTCTCCGAATCTGAACGAGGATGACCTGACCCTGCAGACTTTGGACGAAGAGTGGCATCAGGAGGTGGGTTCGTCACCAGCGGTGGAGAGGTGGCGACAGCGCCGCAGATCGGCACCCACGCTGGGCTGGAACGACTCTGCAGAACAGAACAACGACCTCGTGCTACAGCGGTTGCTTAGCAACATCCGCCGTCGACGCCGTAGCAGCGGGCATACGCTGCTGAAAAGCTAGATAAGAAGGTGGCAATGTTCAGGTGATTAGTTTTACTTGAAGGTGAAGTAAACTTGCTTGTCCCTCAACCTAACATGGTTGGGTTTATTTTATGGGGAAAGTGAGACTCCTGTTTGATCTCTGTGAAATTGGACTTGTCTGCTTCCAGAGAATTGTAATGGATGCAGAAATATTAGTGATACTATATTTCCTGTGTACTTTTGAAGCGAGAAGTATGAGTGTCAAAATAGAATGTATGGCCATACAAGGCCATACGCAAGGTTGATAAGGAAGTGGTTAGAAACTGGCGTTGATCCGAGCTTAGGTGCAGAAAACTCACCGATATGTTATGGATGTTGCTTATTTGTGGTACGTTAAAGATAATGGAACGCACTGTTCAAATATGTGTTTGTGACGGACTATCTCACCTGCGCAGCGTGCGCATCAGGGCGTGTCTGCCCTATTTCAATGACTTGCCACGCTTCCATAATTTAACAATACCGGCTCATGTTTGTAGCACCAAACAGCAGGAAAATACCATAAGCACAAAAACAGGCTACTGGGTACCCAAGAAAAAGTTTTCAGTTTTAAATTACGGGTTCGCATCAAAGTAGGCTTTGCACTTTACTTTACCAAGACTGAAGGCACCTTTAAATGATACATTGTTTGGTGGCTATCAACTATCGCTTCCTCCCCCCCACCATCCAGTATCCAGGTAAACTCCAAATCAAAAAGATGTAAAAAATTGTGTTCCCGAAATCGCTTATCCGCACACACTCGGACCTTGAACGCTTTCCAGCGATCAGCTCACCATCACTAGCGTTCCTAGTTTTGAACATTCCCTTCTAGTCTGTACACAAGCTGACTTGAGACAGTCAATTATCCGAAAGTTTACAGTACATTGATTAGCCATTTAAATGATTTTGATTCAGTCATTAAATGATTGATTACATTACAAACATTTAGTATTTGATCAGCCTTTGAAGAATACTCATCTACGGACCAGATGGATAGTGATCATGAACACGGACGGCACATACGAGGATAACGCTACAATATATGGGAGGTCGCAAGAAAAGAATGCAGCCAGTTTTCCAGGCCCCGGTCTTCTCTAGGCAGTCATGCCATACCACGTATGACACCCAAAGCCAAGATTGGTGGCTGCGTGGTATGGGTTTCACTTTTAAATTCGAATTGTGGGTCAACCGTGTGGCTCCCATACTAATCTGACAAAATTTATCGCACTTCTTCATATGATGCAAGCTGGCATTATTTGCGTACTAGCATGACTTCGTGATGTCCGTGAACAAGAACATTGACACCGTATGGATTGCAAGTAAAACATCCAGCAGAATATGGACCAGCTAGTATGCTTTAAAGGTACTTATGATGGCTGGCGTTCGAGAAGAACAACAAGAGATGACACTGATTACGGTCGGCACCATGGACAGCACACTGGCTACGGGCACAGCACATTCCACACAGAATAGCATCTAGCCAGCTGTACATCTGTGTGTCGTTTGTTACTAGTCACCTAGACATGAAGTTTAAACCCATTTCAACCCGCCCGTCTCCTTCTGGGATATTCGGCGCATGAAGATGTTCGCACCAAAATGAAAAAGCGGAAAACATAGAATAAAGGTTTTGAGCTACCAAGGGCATAGCCCACTCATAAGCCTGAAAGGTTCGGTCTATGTGCTAGCGCGAGCAAACCATGCATCCTTTGCTTCAAAACGTACGCCGATGATTGTATTGTAATCTTCCATAAAGTCAGGTTTTCCATACAAACAAATTTGAGCTTCAATCAAAATCGTCGTGTTTTGGTCATGCGTCTTATACAGATACAAACACACACGGTATGTCTGGCCGGACCCACCTTATCAGTTATTGCACGGTTCTCCTCCGCGTTTCTCTCCTCTTCTTCCTTCCTCTCCTTGGCTTCCTGCTTTTGTTTCCTCCTTTCCTTGGCAAGCTTCTCATCCTTCACCTTTTTCCACGCAAGATAGGCCTGCATATACACAATCTTCATTTAGGCTATAGGTAAACAAGCATGATGGACGTATTTGGTCACATTTTAGCAAGATGATCCTTTTTTATATTTACATGGTAAATACTCCAGCATAATTTCGTCACCCAATTTAGTTTCCCAAACCAACCCTTCATTTAGCTGCATGCACACTTCGCGTGTCGCACAGGTACACAAATTAATATATCACTTACTAAAGCTCCTTCCTCCATCTTAGATGCCTTCTTTGCTGTCTCTTCTTTCTGCTTTTCTTTCAGCTCCTTCTTTCTTTTCTTTTCCTGCTTTCTCATGGTTTTTAGTTTCTCCTGGAACCACTCCCACCCAGGGTCCGTATCGTCCAGCTTCATCTTAACCTTGTCGTTCCGGTTAAAAAGCTTCGGTTTGCGCGGCACCGTCGGCTGGAAAAGCTATCGGCGCAGGGAGCAAACACAACGCTCTTTAGTATAGCGGTATCACACTTGGAAGAACACACAATAGCATGGAAGAAGGTGAAGTTAGAGAAGCATCCGGAAATAATTGTTTGCATCTATTTCACGCCGATAGTAGAAGAAACTCAGCATAAGGAACGCTATTCGGCTTACATCCAAAGTGGATTCAAGGGTAAACTCATGACGATGCAATTAACCATATCAACTTACTTTATACTTTTTCCTGGGGTCCGGATTTTTGCGGGCCTCCTCGGCCTCCCTCTGAAGTCGGGCCTTCTCTTCAGCCTTGTGAAAGCACCAGGCCTCGTACACGGCACGGTTCAGCAAGGACATATCTGAGGGCTCTAGAGAAAACGATTAGGAGATGTTCAGTTAATCATTTAGCCCTTGGAATAGTTTCCACACGACCTCTTATAGAATTTGCATGTAATAAACTAACACGCCGTCACCAGCCTGAATGCCATGCTTCCACCCGGTAAAATCAAATATTTACAGCATTTGAAGGTGGGACATTTTATTGCGACTTTGTTTATCAGAATATTATACTAGCACTCGTCATCGACAAGGACACTATTCTTAGCCAATGTTCTACCCATATTAGCTCATTCAACCCATGGACAAAGAGTACAAATAGCATCCGAGACGAGCGCAGTACCGATCTCGGCGTCGCGTCCTTCCAGCTTCTTCTGCAGCTGGCTGGTGAAGTCCACCAGAGAGGCCGAGCGGCGCAGAACGCGCGTCTGCAGTCGCCCCTGCACCGACGCCGGCTCCGGACGCCGCCTGTGCCCGCCAAATACGGTTACTCAGCGACGCAGAGACGGAGGCGACTCATCGGCATCGACCTCAATAGAAAATTGGGATCGAAGAAAAAACCCTGTCATCATTTCAAGCATATTTCGTTCTCCGATCAGTCCAACCCGTTAAAATACAGATGGTTCTAGAAACTGGATATTCCAGAAAGATGTTATTTTTTAGCTTCGCCATCCCATTTAAAGGCCGCCAGAAAGTGCAAAGTGCCCCAGCGCGATGCAATATGATTGTCAGCCCCAATAAATGTAATATTATGCTCAGAAACAGAACCAACAGCTACATTAGGTGTATGGTAAGTAAGGCATGGCAATGTTTTCTAAAAACGGCGTTGAGGAAATAAATAAGATACAATTTCACAATGATATCTGAACAAAATACCTCAGAATAAACCATACCCGAAACACCCAAAAAAGCCATAGCGCAACATAGGTTGACCAAAAAGGACAATACAACCAGGTTTTTGGAGGAGAACATCGACTTGCAACAATACCGGGTAGAATTTCCACGGAAACGGGTTTGGTCAAGTGTATGTTCTCATGGCATTTATCACCAACATTTACTGCATCCTGGGATCTCCCACATACGATATGTCATACAATAACACTCGGTTTCAGGATGCCACTTTCCGACGGCCCATCTAAGGAAATAATCTTAGTACAGATATTATACAGGTAATACGTTGGTAATACGTCCTAACAGGTACTATGCTAATACGTAACTACGGTGAGGCCTTGTCGACGCCTTGATTTAAACCGTCATGGTGCATTTAATGGATAAAGAGCAATATACCTAAAATACATACCTTTCGTTACTTTCTTCTTCCTTTTCTTCTTGTTTTGTATCATTTAAACCAACTAACGAAAGACTTTTGGGGTACAGGCTGAGAAATGAAATTTTGCTCATAAATTTTTCGTCTTTCTTTATTTTTCTTTTGCCACCTTCGGATTTTTCCTTGAGATCAGCGCCCTTCCTCGGTATTAATTTCTGCTTCGAATCAGAAATCTTCCCCCCGGTTTCAGCTGGTTTAACTGAGTCAGCTTCGCTGCTGCTTTCCTCCTCGCTGCTGGCTTCAGACGAGGACTCCTCGCTCTCCTCATCGTCGTCAGACTCGGCTTCGCTGCTGTAGCTAACATCGCTGTCCGGGGTCGGTTCACCGCTGCCGTTGGTGTCGCCAGCACCGCTGGACTTCTCAGCAGCACCTGACGTACCAGCCTCGCTGGCAGAAGACTGATCGCGAGCGGATGCCGACGATGATGACTTTGGTTGGCTGATAGTTTTTCGTTGTGTCTGATTCGAAATAGTTGCTTTCTCTTTCTCATCCTCAGAGGACGAAAAGAAATCACTTCTTCCCCTGCCCATTCTTTGTTCTGTTCTATTTCAGCTGGCATTGCCTAAATACTTCAGGCATATGTGGCCCAAGGCCGAAATACTTCAAGGTAAGGAGTGTTTACATAATTTACCAGCTGCAAAGAAGGAAAATATTATGTTAAGCTTTTTGTCTTTGTAAGGCCAAAGCAGACCTTGGCTTTTAAATACCACAGCATTACTCTCACATTACTTGAAGCATTTTGATCTCATATAGAAAATAAAAAACCAATAGGCTATGCAAAAGCCACAGGATTACCTGCGCTGGTATACCTGTGGAGTACCTATGCTGTCAAAATAAGTGAATATTTAATCACTGGACATTTAACACATGAATATTTAATCACTCATTCCACTGGATCACTATTACCTACTGAACCTATTCTTTTTTGCAGTACTGCTGCTTTGGGCAGTAAATGCTGCTGCATTTACCATTAGAGTAAATAATTCTAAGGAGGACTTACTTTACTTTACCTTATATTTATTCCCTCTTCAAGCTCAGACAAATGCAAACTATCGCCTTGGTCCAAGCTTATATTTTATTTTCTGGTTCTAATAAGCGGCCAAAAGTCAGGCCAGACAAATTAAAGCAAACATGTTTGCAGGGGGCCCAGTTTCTACTTTTTGTATTTGCTTAGAGTGTATTTGACTTATTAAATAAAACATAAATGATCAGTTATAAATTGCTTCTCCTTGAATCCTGGATTCAAAATTTAGTGAACTCAGTGCTGATCATATGGCCAGACACAGCCCTTCATCACAGCCTTCATGTAGGGAATAGATAATTTTAAAAAATTATCCTTGATAATGTGAGTAGCTATATAAAATATTAAGAAATTTGTGACCTCCAATATTGATAATATTTGTAACATTGAATATTTCAGGTTGCAGCTCACACTATGACCAATATTTTGTCTAATTATCTATTGGTGACATGAATATGCTTATGAAGAGCAGTGCCTGAACATATAATCCTACTGGATTTGCTCAATTTTGCATCCCAGATTTGGGGAAACAGGCCATATTTTTGTTGTGTTGTGTATTGTTATATATATGGATAAGTCACAACTTATAAATCACCTCCTCAGTGCAGCACTGTGAAATCTATCAACTAGTAATGCAAAAATATAAAAAATATTTGCTATGGTTTCAGTAAATATCATTGGAGCATTGAACTTACTATTGGTGTTATATTCCAAAAAACTTTACCTATAAACACATTTTTAGTCACCATACAATCCATACCATAAAATATCCTATAATCTGCAAAACTGACTGAAATTGGGGAGCTGCCAGACTTTAGATCAGCACAGGATCTGTCCATAAATTTATTCACAAAACAACCCAACAGAAGATAAACACAACGTAAACATGAGGATTAAAAACAGATGAGGGGAAAACAATGCGAAGATGTAGAATAAAACCAGACAAGTGGTAAAAACGCAGGAAGGTAAGATAGCATATTGTGTGGGGAAACAGTTTATATCTCTTTGTACATATTCCTTGAGGCTGAATGCCACTCTGAGCTCTACACTTCAGTATCATCAGAACATATTTCATACTTGATTCTATGACGTGCATGTCATCAATGTAAGCAAAGAACAGAGGGGGACCAAGAACAGAAGAGGACTCCTGCTTTTTAACAAAATATATGAATTTACACATTTCCATGAACTGATTTTTCACCTTAAAAATGGGGACAGTAAATACCTTGGTAAATGGTCACATAAGTCCTCAAAATGCTATTGACCACCTGAACCGGCACGTGACAGCACGATTCAGAAATTTGACATTTTTCAAATAAATAATCACGGCTATTCACAAAGCGCTCGACTACCTCCTCAGATATGCCCTTGCCTCATATATTGGGACTGGCTTGAGGGCGAATGATTATTTAATAGTTTCAAGCATTAGTATTAGGCATTTCCCACCCACCCACTACTCCACCGTCTTCGAAATGCAATGGAAGGGTTGGAATCGTTGGAATGTATACACGGGAAACACATCTCCACAACAAACGAATCAGATGCGCTTATTTCGCTACCCAGTTGAAGGGAATACTTCCCAAGGTGAGGAAATTTTTGGAAGGAAACCAGAGGAATGCCTAGAAGAATTCGTTAAAATCAGGTTTATGGGTCAATAATAATTAACTCATAATTAATAAATTATTTGATATCATTTTTTGATTCATTTTACGGCTCTTTTGCCAATTTAGTATTCATTATTTTGCCATTTCTTATAGCGTTGACCGGATTTTCATTTGGTAGCTCCTGTGAAATTTTCTTCTCGCCAGCCGCATGCGCCGCCCTTCTCGCCTCCGCCGCCGCTCAGTGCCGGTGAGTGTTAGCAGCGCGCGTGGTATTTAAGTGATTTTTATTAATTTGAATATGTCTGACTTTCATAAGTTTTAAGGTGGCTCTGTTTCCCGGATTTTCATGTTTTATTAAGTCATGTATGGTTTTTTCTTTCGAATTCTTGGCTTCCACTCATGTGCTCAAAGTGGCGCATTGCGATATCGGCTATCTTGAGAAGTCGGTTATGCCAAAATTCCTTATTTGCAATGTGGGACTGATATTTTTCAATCACCATTCGTTTATTTCTAGCTAATTTTGCTGTTTCTATGCGTTTAGATTCCTGTTGAGTTCGACGTGCAGTGTGATATTAGTTTTCCAGAGGGCAGTTTGTCACTGATTTGTTGCCCCACAGAACACAAGAGCAAAGTATACTTTTGATGTTCAGATTTTGTATCATTCAATGCAGAAATGCAAGCTGCACATAATTTTCAAAAGATTTGATAAAGTTCACTCAAGATTTTGGTTTATTTCACCTTTTTCAGCTCAGTGTCTGGTGTCCAGTAATGTAAAGGGCAACAGATAAAGGGCTCTTATCTAAAGTGTTTCAAGCGAAACAGAGCCTTTTCTTCCATTAGATGGCAGTGATTTGGGGATCTGAACATTGTGTGATTTTGGCATCATTATTCACATGCCTGCTGAACAAATTTTCCAGGGCATTTATTTTGCTGCCTACCCAGTTTACTTTGATATTATTTGGCAAATTAACTTGGGTCTCTTATATCTGTTTGGTTGGTGACAGGTTTGATTTATTTCCCATGCAACATGAGGTGCATTTACCCCTAAATTTTTCAATCATTGGGTTGGTGGCAGTCTGTTTTTTTCTTGCATAGTTGAGGTAATTTTTCTTCAACCAAGTATAGCTTTTATAACATATCACAACACATACTCTTGCAATAATAATTCATGAAATAAACTGATGACATGAGCATCAACAGGAAAAATATAAAATTGTCATGTGTAACTCACTATTCCAGGCTGAAGGTATTTTTATGGCATAGCAGAGCATGTAATTGTACACTGATCTCACTTTCACTCTCATAGTCAGCACTTCCTTAACTGAGGCAAGGAAGAGAAATATGAATTGAATGGTAGCAATCAGTGGATCATAATTTTATAGGTATCTGTGTAGACTTAAGATTCCATTGCTTATTCTTGTGTGGCTCAATTTCTTGGTTGTTTTTATTTGTAAATTCAATTTATTATTGAATTTACAAGGTGGAGCTTGTCAAGAATGCACACTTTTAAATGGGTGTCTACTTTGGCTGTATGATATGTGTCCAATGTGTCATGACATTTGTCATTCATAATAGCATGAATAAATTATGTTTAACCATGTAGGACAAGATTCCTCCAAACTTCCTAAGGTTGTAATGAATGAATAGTGATTTTGAAAACACTTCCATGAAAGGATAAATGTATATCCAGTGTATTGGCAATGAGGGATACCATTTTTTCCTTTTAAGGCAGGACATGTTTGCAAAACAAATTGTTAAACACACATTGCAATACAAATATCAAACTTGTTAGTATCCGCCTATACTTTTGTGCTATAGAGTTCAATCAAATCATGTGCAAAAATTGCATTTCTCTTTAATTGGTATACAAGCTTACTTTCGCTGTCAGGCTGGTATTGAGTGCATATTACCTGTGGTGAGGTCCACCTATATTAGATAGTACTAAGTTTAAAATCTGCCTTCTCCCACTATGTCCCTCATTAGCCTTAGGAATGACCTCAACAGAATTAGAAATGGTTAGGGGCAAAGAAGCAAGTTAATGTTCTTGCTGTGTTTTTGTTGATTTTATCTTTTCCTTTTATTTATTGTAAGTTTTGTGTCAATACCAACCTATTATGTTTCAGAAATTAGGAAGCAGTTAACAGTATGTGCTTGAAAAAGCAAACAACAAAGGCCCACCAAATAACAGGAAATATCCTCTTGTTCTTTATTCTAGTAGAAAGCAGGGCAAAAAGAAGTTTTTGCAGGACTTGAGTGATATGTTGCCACCATGGTCTTAGAGCCCTCTGCATAATAATTGTATACCAAACCGTGTTCAATCATGGCAAAACAACGGATCAGATTTACCTGGGCCGCTGTTTGTGACCTCTTTCATGTTGTTTCAGACTATCCGTTAGCCAGGGTCGGAACTCCCACACTCAGCCATGTACGCCTGCTCACGGTTCGTCCTCCCCGCCACGCGCACTGCGGTGAGTCACCGGTCTCGACGATTTCTACCCAGGTCAAACATGAAGAGATGGTTGTGAGTATTGTGGTTATAAAGACACTGCAGCGGCCAATGCCTTAATGAGACCCGAGAAAGTGAATGCAGCGCCGAGACTTCTCCATACCCCGAGATTACGGCGATGCTTCATCAGTTTGTGGGGGGTGTCTAGCAGCCTAGTGGCCCTGGTCACTGACTTACTGAGGGGAAGACCCGGGTCCGAGTTCTCTGAAATACGCTGTGATCTTGGCTTAGCAATTTATACGAACAGAATGTGCGTGAGCGACGCCATATGGCCCTAGTCGTTGATATGTCATTCATGCTGGTGTGTGTAATTGGACTAAAGACGTTGCCCTTTTCCCCAAAACCAGCCGACCATATGGAAACATCCGCTTTTGTCTCGACCCAGGCCGTTGGGTCTTCCTTTCGCTCACTTTTAAACCGTCCAGCATTAATAGGTCTTGTTGATAATCTTCAGGTTTGTGGGGCTGAATTATTCTGTAAGGGGGAGTGTTTTTATTGATTTGTGGCTCAATGTTATCATTGTCTCTTGATTATCTGGAGGCAACGGTTGTAGGTATCATTGATGCATATGTCGAAATGTTAATGAATTATAAAATTGTAATAAATCATTCATTGCTTCTTTGTCTATCCACAGATAAAAAGGCTGGAGTTTGTTTTTATTAGCATCACTTCAGTTAGATCGTAAGCTTTAGCAAAGTTGCTGTATTCGTTGACACAGTAGAGGGTAGAAGAAGAGCTGACGCACTGATAATTATGCTATGTAAAGAACTGCTCCCCACATGAGTGCCAGGCACGTGACCGAAACCGTACGACTACAGCGCCATCTTTTACAGATGTCGCTCGCGTGTTTTTATCTCATTAGTGGTCACCGCTGGAGCCACTTTCGACAGTCGTGTCTAGTTTCCCTTCATCGTCAGGACATTGACAGTCGTCCTCCCCATACGCAGGTGCTGCGGCCTCTGTCGTCTGCTGCGGTGACGCCCGCCACCCCCGTGGCCGCCGCGCCTGCCACCTGCCAGGCGGTGGTGCCGTACCGGTCCATCCAGACCTCGGCCGTGTCTCGGGACATCGACTCCGCCGCCAAGTTCATCGGCGCCGGCGCTGCCACCGTCGGCTCGGCCGGCTCAGGAGCCGGTATCGGCTCAGTGTTCGGCTCGCTCATCATCGGCTACGCGCGCAACCCCTCGCTGAAGCAGCAGCTCTTCTCGTACGCCATCCTGGGCTTCGCCCTGTCCGAGGCCATGGGCCTGTTCTGCCTGATGATGGCGTTCCTGCTGCTGTTCGCGTTCTAAACATGGCGACGCGTGCGTCGCAAATCAGGCGCCGATAAGTGGGTCCTCCGAGCCGGATAGTCGGCTGGGCGCTCCCGCGCTCTGTTCCGTGAACTCTGGTGCAGGTGGGGCGAGGTCGTGTAGCGGCTGCGAGTGTGGGGGAGGGAACGTGAATGGGTTTTGGATGTTCTGTTGAGTGATCATGTGAACGCGGACCGCTCGGAGTCATGCGCGTGCGTGCCGGTGCGAGTGGGTGCTGCTGCTGGTTAGATATACACAAATATACACCGACCTACATGACCAGCTGATCGTTTGTTTGCGACCACGCTGGAAGAGAAGATAATGGAAGGCAGTGACAGCGGACGATCTTCATTTCGCACGGACTGACGTTTAGACACTTAGCTCAAACACGAATTGCGTTATATATTTCAGCCAATCCATTTGAAAAATTCCTAGGCCCCAGGGGGTTATTTCAATGCATTTTCCCCAATCGGTAGCAGAAGATTTTCGGTCATTGGGGGGGGGGCTCTGTAAGGGTCCGAGAATCCATTAAATACATCAGTTACATTAGTGGCGGCTTGTTTCTGGAACAGGAGGCGGAACAGAATCAACTCAAATGCGGTTAAGAAGGGTGTAATACATATACCGTTACAAATTTAGAAAGACGGAAATTGCGAGCTCTGTTAAAAACTGCTATCAAATACCGGTTTGAGAAGGTGGTTTTCAATTAACATTGCCTGAAACGGCCCCCTGTCGTTTTTTTACGACATAACAGCAGGCGCAGTATTTTTGGCTCGTGTTTAGTGAGAGGGCACTGAGAACACGTGTTGGTCGCTTCGGAGGGATAATCAAACAGGGTAAGTAGCACCATTTACCAATGGTTCACCGTAGATGGTGAGGATTGTGTATCCCCTCCCCCCCCGTGATGCCCGTGACCGGAATCCCGTGTCCTTGCGTACTGCACTCGAGAATTTGATTCCAAGGACACCTGTTGTCGATGGATCTTATACCATGTGCAAGTATCGGAAAGCGACGGGCGATTAACAGGTGACATCGGTGATCTTTACGAGCAATTGACCGAGGGGATTCACAGGTTGCGCGACGGATGACGGTCGTTTGCACAGACTCTGTTCCATCATTTCCGAAAATCGCACCTTGATCTACATGACCGTACCCGCGTAATGACAGCCAAAGGATGCTCTTCTTCCCGCGGTTCAAGGCTGTCGGCTGACCCCCTTATGGTTCAAATTCATCCTCTACACCACCAGGTGGATCCCGCTGCGCTGAAGCGCTCTGCAACCGTCATCCGCGCCCCACCGCTCCAGCCTCACATGGGTGTTAACACGCGCCCCGCTGGGATCCCTGGCATGACACGCGCCCCGCTGGATGGGTCGTTTTTCGCCCCCTCCATATCTCGTTCCCTACGAAAGCTAAAGGAAAATGACGGGCGGTGTTCGAAAGCTCTTGACAAGACCAAGAGAGTTTATAAGAAGAATTTTTATTTCAGGTCAATATTGAGGTCAGCAAAGGTCAAAGAAGGTTCCTTAGGCTTACAACAGAGCAGTGTACGTTTCTCTCTCTAGATCTGCCGCCAGGGGAGCTAGAGCATATCTTTATGCATCATTGGATTCCTCTCATTGCGGCGAATCGAATGATGTATAATATGACCTTGCTAATAGTGAAAATGACCTGACCTCGAGCAAGGTCAGGATCACATAGTGACCTGCTATGGTCATAATGCATATCTCAATTCAGTGAGAAGTTATTGGCAAAACAATCACTCTATGCTCCCGTGACCTGATATGACCTTTGAGAGGTCAGATGCTCAAAAACTCAACTTTATGGTCAAGATGGTGGTAAGAATAGACGGTTTGAGGATTTTCAACTTTATCTATCCAGTATTTACTGAAAACGAGCCCATTCTATTTTTCACCATAGACTTCTAATGGAGTGTCCAAAACATTGACCCCACCTCAGGTCAACAATATAAAAATTCCGAGATTGCAGATTTGTAGACCCTAATGACCTTATCATATTGTTGCAGTTTCAAACTGGTCGGTTCCCTGATGTTCCCTGGGCGCCGCCTCAAACTCGTGGTTTTAGGCTTTGAGGTCGGTCACTTGACCTTGAATAGCTCCTTGACCTGACATGACCTTAGCTCAAAAATGTTGTCAGATGTGTAAAATTGATCAGGAATAAGGCACTGTAAGTTTCGTTGTTCTGCGTCTCTTCGTTTTTGAGCTATCTGGGGAAAACCAGGTGGGGGCGAATTTCGCCCCCCAGCGGGGCGCGTGTTAACACCCTTCCCGCTGGGGGCGAAATTCGCCCCCTCGCCTGGTTTTCCCCAGATAACGAAACTTAGAGTACCCTATCCATGATCAATTTTACGCTTCTGACCAAATTTTTTAGGTCAGGTTAAAGAGGTATCCAAGGTCAAGTGACCCAACCTCAAAACCTAAAATAACGAGTTTGAAGCGGCGCATAAGGAAATGCCAGGGACCCCAGCGGGACGCGTGTTGACGCTCGCCCCGGTGGGGGAGTATTATAACACCTCGGGATTTTCCGACCAAAAACAGCGGCGCCAAAGCGCTGCCGTACTTGGCACACATTATCCTTGATCAATTTCGCAACTTTCCCCAAACTTTTAAGGTTGGGTCATCTCAGGTCAGCTTACCAGTGCAGGTCAAGTGACCTGACAAACTTGGGTGGCATACGTAACAAATGTGTGAATCTTCCGGACTGAAACTTTTACCACATGATGGGCCCAACGAGTGCTACAAAATACATTCCGGGTTTTTTCATATCGATGACCTAAGCTCAATTACCGATCAAGACCTCTCCACTGGAAATACATGGGAAAAACAAATTGGGTTGTATTTGTGTAGATGCAACCGACAATACCTTCATATTCTCCAAATCGTAGTGTCCTGGGCCCCTTTCCAGATTCATGTTACGATTTTTGACATGTGACCTCTGAGAGGTCATCTGGGGTTATTTAAGCAGTATTCAGACTTAGGCCAATAACTTTGCATTAAATGATGACACAGCTTTTAACCCTCGCTCCACGGGGGGGGCATCGATGGCCCCCCCTGAGGTTTTTTTCGGCATAGCAGAAAAACGACGAAACACAGCACCGTGGCTAGGGGCTCTAGCTCTCACCCCATCATTTTCCCACCATCCCTGAATTGTTCTACCCCGGGTCACCCAAGGTCAGGTCACCAGGCGAGGTCAACCAAGGTCACCTCACTTCAACTTTTGAGCTCCATAAAAGCTACAGTTCTTAGTCGATCGATTTGAAACTTCCTACTCTTAATGACCCCACCACGGTCTATAAGGTGTATATCCGGGATTTTTCGATTTCGTGACCTGAGGTCAGATCACGATGTGACCTCTCCCGTTGAAAAAGCATGGGAAAAAGCTGTCTTATGATCTAAAAGCCACAAAACGATTGAAAATGCTCAAACTGCTCAGAACAGTGTTCTTGTACACCCCTTCACGGATTCCAGGGGTCATATTTTCCCTTTGACTTCTTCGAGGTCATCCAAGGTCCCCAGGGGTCAAACACAGTATTTTGGCAATAACTTTTGACCGAATTAAAGTAGACCGCTGAATCAAACACCATCGTGAATGTCTCGTCACTGGCTTTCATTTGATATACAGCAAGGTCACTTTTTTACCTTTTGTGACCTCAGGTCATGAAGTCACGAGGTGGCCTCTGGAGGTCAAACCACTGGCGGGAGGTCGTTACGTTCTACATAGCGGTAAAAGGTTTGCCATTTTCCTATCAAATGTAGTGAACCAGATCTCAATAGCTCTAATGGCATAATAGTTGTACCCAGTTTTCTTCAGCATTGCATATTTGAGTGAAAACAGCCTATCGTGACCTAACTTGACCTCTGGAGGTCAAACCATTGACCTGAGTGCTTAAACATGCGAAGTGATTTCCTACTGAATTCACGCGAGCTTTCCAATGCACTTAGCAGATTTTGGCTAACCCCCATAGTTTCGGAGTTAGAGGGGGTGGGGCATCGATGGCCCCCGGTGGGGCGAAGGTGGCGCCGGACCCCCGGTGGGGCGCGGAATATTTTGAGATCATTACATTCGGATTGTTATTGCAGGTCGACATGCATATTGACTATGCTAGGTTGAAAAGCGAGCTTGACCGGACTTGACGTCAGGTCATTTGTTTTGACCTAGTATGGTCATATTATATATACACCATTCGATGCGCCGTGACGAGAGAAAGCGAATGGTGCCTCAACATGATTCCTAACTTAACACGCGCATTGACGGGGGTCTGAACCACCTTCGCATTGACGGGGGGCGGGTACCCACCACCCCCCTAAGATCTCGAGAACCACGGTAGGTAGCAAAAACGGTAAACGGCGTTGGTTTGCCCACCCACTTCTCCATCGAACACATTTGAACCATTTTTTTGTCAGGTCACATTTAAGGTCACGAGAGGTCAAAACATGCCGTCATAGGGATAACATGTAAATTCAGTTTTTCGGCCATTTCATCTGAACAAGTAAAGATAGAGCAAAACGACTTGAACCATATGAATCCTCTCAGCAAGCCGAATAGAATGATATATAATTTGACCTTGCTAGGTCAAATCAAGGATTTGACCTGACCTGAGGTCAGGTCAGGGTCAAATTATATAAAAAGCATATCATTAGAACCGCAAAGCCCAGGCGAGTCTAATGCAGCTAAAATAAATGCTCTATCACCATCCGTTACTGAGTTATTCCGTAAAAAAACATTTTTCCCATGTATTTCCAATGGAGAGGTCATGCCTCGTACCTGACCTTAGGTCATCGATATCAAAAATACCGGGACATATTTTAGAGAAATTGGTGGGGCCATTATGTGATATGAGTTTCAATTGGATAAGTTTACCCTGCTCCGACTTATGCTATCTTAAACTTTTTTGGAGGTGAGGTCACTTGACCTGTACTGGTGACCTGACTTGACATGACCTAACCTTAAAATTTTCACAGAAGTTTTAAAAATGATGAGGGAAATGGTATACCAAGTACGGCGGCGCTACGCGCCGCCGTTTTTCTGCTATCTCCGAAAAACCCGAGGGGGGGCGGGTACCCGCCCCCCGTCAATGCGCGTGTTAAGTCTGTCCGATGCTAGAGCCCAAAAACTGACTCAAACTTCCACCTTTGACCTGTCATGACCTCAATATTGACCTGAGCCCAAAAGTGACTGATATAGTTTATTCATGAATTTGCATGAGCTATCCACCAGCGTTCGTTTCTTCACTACTCCGCATAAGGGCCGAGATCAAGGGCGGGTGTTGACACCCCCTCCCCAACCGGGGCGAAGGCGGTTCGGAGGCCCACAGGGGCGCGGGTTAAATACACTCAACTGTGTACATCACGTGCCTGACAATCCCTACAGGGTGCAACAGTTGGCGGGACGGTATGCCATTCATTGACCGAACACCCTCGTTCAGTCGGGAATATCCGGCGTATTGTCACCCGGTAACAATACGCCGGATATTCCCCGACTGAACGAGGGCGATCGCTGATGTGACCCGCCAATGGGACCTCTTTGGATATCGCAAGGGCCTCGCTGGCGAGCCTGCCAGCGGGTTCTTTCCCAGGAATTCCGTCGTGAGAGCTGACAGCCGCCGGGAGCCAACCCCGGCCCGCTCTACACCACCCGGCGTCACAGGCCTAATTTTGGAGCCACCGGCGTCGCCCAGCCCTGTGGACCTGTCACGTGCCGTTGACGTTCGGTCACGTGGTCGTCCTGCCCGTCCCTGCGCCACCTGTTCGCATTACCGCGCCGCACGCGGCTGACGCGGCTGGTGGCTAACTCCGAGAAATCGCAGCATTACCAATCCCATGTAGCATGAGTGTTTGTCACCGACAAGCGATATATGAACAGATTAAATAATGTGTTTTATATTTTCTTCCACATCCAGCTGGCTATCACACATCATAGTGGGCTCTCCTGGCACTGTCGATTGTGCTTTCGCGAAATCAGTTCGCGTTAATTACGACCCTGGAAGAACAGTTGGGAGAAAAATAATGTTTGGTGCTACCTCGCGCTCCACGCCCCCCTTTCACCACAACTTTAAGACAAAATGTTTCATGGATGTCCTACGCAGATGCGATTCGCGCGTTGTTCATAATAAAGAACAAATACGTTTCGCAATGGTATATTTTCCGTTCCGAAAATAAAGCACACGGCTCCGTGCCTACTCGGCAGGGCGTATCCAATTTATACTTCTGGAAACAGCAAGCCAAAGAGAAACAGACCACACCAGCCGGATCGTACAGCTGACCACTACGCAGCCCGACTAGTGCCCAAACAGCCCACAGTAGATGCGTTATCTTAACTTAATCCGCGGTGTGCGTCACCGCCCGCAGCAGCAACTTAAAATAACGAGTTTCCTTCACACTGTCACTCAGTGCCGTCTAGAACCCATCGCCGGGCCCGATCAACACGTGCTCTTCTCTGCACCGGGGACTATCACAGCGGTTACGCATTAGAAGCTGAGTCCGCCCGAAACCAGCACGATCTTGCCCTTCTTCCCCTTCCTGCCCTTCGGTTTGGCTTTAGCCACAGTGCCTGCGAGATCAGAGGTACGGTCAGAACAAGTTTACACGGCATCCTCACTCTGTGTGCTACTACGCAATGACTACCGATGACTATGGGCGATAACAATATCGTTTGGTTATGGGTTGCCACCACTTACCGTAAGAGACTTGACTAAATCAAACCAACATTTGTTGACAACTCATTTTCCTTAATTAGCGGCTAATTTTGGGTCTACTGATTCTGCCTTTAATTCGGAGGGGGCGGTCAAACCACAACAAACATACGACATTCACTTTCACGGCGCGCAGCGTTCATTTCCGGGGCAGATATCCGTGTTTCATCTCTCTCTCTCCTCTCTCTCTCGTACCTGTTTCGGCCTCGGCGTTACCGGCGTGGCCACGGTCCAGCTGCTCCAGCGCGGCTGCCAGACCCGCCGACCAGCTGTCACTGAAGCTGGGCGGCGCCGGGTCGCCGTCCTCCCTCACGTCCGACGCCGGCATCTTCACCACCGCCCGGCGGCTTGCCGATGGCGGCCGCCGGCCACACACGCCGACCTCCACCGCGCAGCAACGCCGCGAACGACGGCCCCGACGAGGCGGCAGGCTGGTCCTGCTCGCTCGGAGCCTCGGCCGCCACTGGTGGCAGCGGCTCGGGGCTGGGCGTGCGGCGCGGACGGTCGGCGGGGAACGCCTGGTCGTAGGCGGCGTCGGCGCGGCGGCGCTGCTCTCGCTCCTCCTGTCGCAGGCGACGCTCGCGCTGTCGGTCCCGACGCTGCTTGTCGCGGCGGCGCTGCTCCCGCTTACGGATCTGATCTGCAACGGCGCGGGGCGACAGTGTTACGGCAGAAGGTATCACTAGTTGTGGAATGGCAAGCGTGGTCGGATTGCGAAACACAAGCTGACATTCCAGAAAAATAAACACAAAAATAAAAAAAGAACAAATAATTGTACGGAAACCAAATGAGTAGAAGTATTAGAACTAGAAGGTGGCAATAAACAGATCTTTGTCAGCATAAATGCCAATCTGCGGATTTCACACCCAAGCTGTATTTTATTTTACCATTCCATTTTGCACGACTACCTTAGCATTCACCAGCAACATTAAAGATCACGCCCCACTCCGTACCTTTGAAGAGCGCCAGCGTCTGCTCGGAGACCTCTGGCGGTCCGAGCCGGGCCTCGCAGACCAGCAGCTGACTGGTGAGGGGCAGATGGCGCAGCGAGCGGAGCCGCTGCCGGAACCCGGCCGTCATGGTGACCACGTCGACGTCCACCAGTGCGGCGGTGAGCCGGGCGGGACACTGCTCCCAGCCGCCGTACTCCTCCAGCAGCATCCGACAGTTGAGCGCGTGCAGAAACACCGGCGCGCCATCCTCAGCTGGCGGCGCGCCACACACGGCCGTCACACTGATGCCGCCAATGTGATGTTTGTTAGGAGCTGAGCATATTATTCAGGACGATTACACCGATATGTATTTTATGAACACTGCTGTCTCAAAAACAGCAGCACAGGGTAACCAGGCAGGAAACCAGCTCTCTCTTGGGTCGCAGTCTACAGCGTGGATAGCTTACCCTGGTAGTAGTAGAGCGGGTCCCCCTGCTGCGGCTGCGGGCCTGCTCCGGCGGCGGGCTGTGGCGTCTCGGCCACCTCCAGGTCAGCCGCAGTCACGTCCGAGCCAGACGCCTCGCTCACCGTCCGTGCGCGCGCGCCACCACCGCCACTTTCCTCCTCGGGAGACGTCAGCTCCCGATCCCCTGCAGCGCACCAACCAACCGATGATATGCAGCCTATCAAACAGGGTGAATCCGGTAATGTCAGGAATAAAATTTTCGGTCACAGTACCGGCCATGAAGCACAGCTGATGTAAATAATTCAATGGATTAACCAGACCGAGCCATTAAAGCCACCCTGTCCCAGTCCGTACCACACCAACTCCAAAACACCCTTTAATTCGGCGCTCACCTGGACCACATCCTCTCCGACAGTACGCTCGTCGAAGGCGGACTCGTAGACGACAGCGTCGCCCTCAGCGGCCGCCGGCAGCGGGGTGGTCTGGCTGGCCGCCGCCGCCGGGTCCGGGCGGCGCGGCTTGCCGTCGGCGGCGTCGGCGCGCTCGCCGGCGGCCCGTTCATCCTCCTCCAGCTGCGCTAGCGCCTGCTGCACGAAGCAGGCCTCCGGCTCCGAGCCGAGCTCGGCCAGCTGGCGCTCCAGCACCGCCCGCTCGGGCGCCAGGATCAGCGACGACACCTGACGGCGGGCGGAGAGCTGGTCCACAGGTGCACTCTGTGGGGCTTCTACAGCATCCTACACTCGGGGAGG
Source organism: Lepas anatifera (assembly GCA_034440635.1). Classification (NCBI taxonomy): domain Eukaryota; kingdom Metazoa; phylum Arthropoda; class Thecostraca; family Lepadidae; genus Lepas; species Lepas anatifera. Next base: position 192,794 of record JAOTON010001023.1, read on the forward strand.
TGGATAAAGAGCGCAGGGTTTCTGGCCGAAAAGAGCCGAATTCACTCGGAAAATATTGAAATAATATCTTAACGTACGTTGCCACACCAAAATGAAATACTTTCTCTCTACTTTCTAATAAATCCACCTCTTCTGGGCTCTATTCCACCAAGTCTGCCAACCCATCTCCAAGTTCTAAGAGCAGACAGTCCAATAGATTAACAGGTCACATTCTAAACTGCAAATCCAGCCCATCGTTGTTAAAGGGAATGTGGCAACTTGGTGCAACTTTAGCTTGGAGTGATTTTAAGGACATGCTTTACTAAAATGATAATTTCGGCCTTATTTCTGGCTGAAAATGGCTAAAAAACCTATATGGCCTAATGGCTAATTTAATAATAATTTTACCTTATTAAATTTTCCATCGCGGGAGGTAAAACCACATCTACATGACGTCATGACCTGGTACTATGTCATGCTGCCATATACACTAAACTTTGGTGTCTGGTTGCCCAAGATAATATGAGTGGAGTACCTTTAGCTAACCCAGGCCATTATTGGGACCCAAAGTGACGCTTAAAACATTTATGTTTCTTCAAATATAAAACATTTCACGCTTCAAACCAGTCACTAAAGCAATTTATACACCTTTATCATCACAGCTCGCCAAAGTCCTGTTCAGCATGTAGGCTTTAAAGAGGTCCGAAGGTACAACAATTTGTCGGCGCGGCACGCGCCGTGGGGCTTGAGTGAGATGCCACTCTCCCAAGTTCCACTCATACCACGTGACCACCAAAGGGGGTGGGTAGGCGGGTAATTTTACCTTTCTCCACGAACGTTGGGATCTGGGGCATATCAAATTTAGATCAAGTGGTTTCTCGGCGTGCTCATCACATCACTATCCAGGTTGAAATTCCAATATGAAGGTGCCACAACTCCTGTAAATGCCAGTTTTAATCTCAACAATGCAACAAAGACACTCAACGCTGAACTATCCTTTAATTTTGTGTTGGATACTTCGTAGGAACTTCTCATTTATGTAAGCAGTCATGACCTTGGTGATACATGGTATACTATAAATATAAAAACGGATATCCAAAATATTTACTTATACAGTGTGCACATGTGAGGAGTTAGCCAGAGCAGGGCGTGCAGACGGAGCACAACCATACAAAATAGGCTTATGTTCCAACATTTATGTTCCAGAGTTCAATTATCGACGCTTCATAAATCAGAAGGTCGTACTCAACAATCTGGATAAAGCACCAACCTCTCAAAAAGGAACGCCGAAGAATCTTCGACACACTGCTACCGGCAATAAGTCCGGTAGAGCAGCACCACAACCCGCTCATACGGGGATTACCACACAACGCTTGGCATTCTTTGCGAATACAGATATCTGCACGTGGTGCTGCCGGGGTTGGACCTGGGCGGGAGCGTTCGCACCTGTTGGGGCGAGGCCAGCACCAGTTTGGTGAGCCGCTGCTTCTCCTCCGAGTCAGACAGTGTGATGAGCTCCTCCCAGGACTGGTCGGCGTCGGCAGGCTGGCCCAGCAGCGACTCAGGGCGGCGACGCATCAGCCGGAACGTGACCGAGTCCCCAGGGTGGACCGGCACGCGCGGCAGCAGCCGGCACCGGCGCACCTGGTCAGGGTGAACGGTCTGTTCGCAGATGGGGCAGCGCCGGCTGGTCTGGTCGCTGAGCGCCAGGTAGTGCAGCAGACAGGCGACGCAGTAGGTGTGGCCGCAGCGGGTGATGCGGGCCGCCACCGGCGGGTAGAGACAGATCGGACACGTGGTGGGCTCCGCGTCCTCCTCGTGCAGCCACACCTGCACCCAGGGCGGGCCGGTCACAACGGGCGGTGAGCCCAGGCGGGAAGTAACACCACCGGTGAGACCACATGGAATGATCGGCGTTCTACTTTGTGAACTGTCGGTGCTGGACTCCCTCTCGGAGTATCCAAATAATTATCGGGTAATCCAAAGAATTCAAATCCAAATTATTCATCAGCAGTGATTGACAGATCTCCATTATGATAAGTCCAGTTCCAACCGTCTCGAAACGTATTAAGCCTTATCGCACTCTGTTAACTTCAACATTGTTAAATAAGCACATCACTGCGTTTCCGGTTGAAGGCACCTGTGTCGTACCTGTTCCACGCAGGCCCAGTCGACCAGACGGTCAGGATCACTCAGGTTATCAGCGTATGCGCCGTCGTCACGTACCACAAACTGACACCTGGGACGGAGGGACACGTTAGAAAACCAGAGCCAGTCTCACCAGCAATTGCAACAATACCAACTTTGGATGGCGGTTCAAACATAAACTAGGACTAGAAGCTATAGACAAGAAGCAGTAAAATAAACAGTCACCTTTCTCTTACCGACTCTCAGTCATCCCAGTTGCCATCACTTACACAGGGTGCTCACTTTGCCTGCAAGTACTGTTCCTTGACGTGGCGGGGTCGGAAGACGCGGCTGGGCGGGTGCCAGTGCGGCCTCTCGTGCCAGTGGGCGGCTCGCTGCAGCTGCCACTGGGAGGACGAGTACCGCTCGGCGTGCCGGTCCCGAGCCGACTCACACCGGAAGTTCACCAGGTGGCTGGCGTCGTGGTACCCCTTCTTGCTGCCCCCTTTAAAAACTGATCCCGCCTCCGCTGAACGGACTACCTGCGGCGACATCGCGGGCCGTTACCCAGCGCTGAGAATCGGAGACCGACAAGGCAAACACGGCTGAGAAGTATCCAGAGTGAAAGACACGACAGAGCCGACAATCAAGCCTTTGATCTACTCGCGCAGTTGTTCTCACCTGTCCTCGATAACCGCATTGTTGAGTCTGTGGCGCGGGCGCGCGCTCTCGTGGTCGACGCTCCTGGCGCTGCGGCGGCGGGCGGCGCGCCTGCGCACCACCGAAGGTCGCACCGCGTCGGCCACGGCCCCCTCGGTTACCGCCATTGTAATCTGCCGCCACAAAGCTTCAAGTCAGGGATGAAGGCATGCCACTGAGCTTATTCGCCGAATTACTACGCCATGGCTGTGTTCAATCACTTCTGTGCAAGGATTCTTCGCAGTATCCAAAATGTCTTCTCATTTCATGACGATATATGGCCGCTTGCTTTCCTTCTCCCATACCATTACACAATCAAGATAAGCATTAGCACCTTCCACTGAAGTTGCAGACTCTGGAGGAAACAATGTAACAAAGAAGATTGATGGACCAAACAAACTTTAAAAATGCAAAGATCAATAACTAGCATGCAGGCGTTCTGCACGCAAATTGTACGCCACACACACATTTTCACAAAACTAACTGAATTATATCCATACACATTTCTGGCTGGAGATCGGCTCCAAGCACGTTTATATAACCGCACACGATCACAACCAGGTGTCGAGTGGACGAGACAGCATGTCTGGCGCGGGCGCGGCTGCACGTCGCAGTGTTGCGCAATAATGGGAGGTGCACTGAGGCGGGGAGGGGGAGGGAGGGGACTCGGGCTCAAGATAGGCGAAACAGTCCAAGTACAATCGGACACGAGTTGTGATCCTCAGATTTTGTTGAAGATTGAGAGGCGTATGTAAGCTATAGTTTCACACCATTCATACGCTTTTCGAACTGGGTTATCCTCGTCATTTCTACAATTCACGAAATCATGAAATATTCCTCACATTGCACAAGTCCAAAGGCTATAGCAGTTCTTTCATCACCTTTTTATCGGTTTTTCCGTAATGCAGCCACATATGTGACACAGGTTAGGGGAAAGCAACACACAGATCCAACGACCAAAGAGAAGAAGCCGCTTTAATCCGCATAATTCACCCACTGAACACTGCCAGGAAAGGCACCACCAAACCTTACCCAGTGAGGAAGGATGTTTAGTCCAGCATCTGCAGGCATCCTATCACACATTTACACCACCTTGTAACATTTTTCATGATCAGGGCAGATCATGGTAGGTCAAACAACCACATAACTTGTAGTCCGGCTTTGTCAACTTGACTCTTTTCAAAAATGGCCCAGAAAAGGAAGACAATATAAGTGCTTTCCAGACGAAAAAGGGTCAGGATCCCTTTAAGTAATTTGCAATACAAGGATTCGCGCCGATATAATTATCCAAAGATAATCATGCAAGGGTAGGTTAGCAAACAAACGAGCCAAACAGTTTCCGGAATACTGGTAAAATGCATACCCAGAGTACTATCTAACTGCAGGCAATATCAGTGATTTGCCAGAAACGTGTCCCAGCCAGTGCTTATGTTCTATGAAACTCATTCACAAAAGTGTGTTGCCTCGTTTTGAGGTTCACGGTGGAGACTTGAGAACATCCAAATACAAAAACGCAGTGCCTGGGGACATGGGTGGAGATCCTGGGGGTTGGAGGGTCCGGATCCCCTCGACTTTTGATCTACCATGGACTTTGTATATGGTTTGTTGAACAACCCCCAGGCTTTTTCGGCAGCACAAAAAGCGGCGGCGAGAAGCACCGCCATACCTCGCACACCTTATCCTGGATCAATTCCATAACTTTCCCCAAAACTTAAGGTTGTGTCAGCTCACCAGTTCAGGTCAAGTGACCTTACCTACAAAAGGTGGCATAAGCAAGAAATGGGTTAATCTATCACACTGAAACTTATACCACCTAACAGGTCCACCGAGAGCCACAAAATACATTCAGGAATTTCCCATATTGATGACCTAAGGTCAAATACAGATCATGACCTCTCCAAAGGAAACACATGGGAAAACAGAAATTGGGCTGTATTTGTGTAGATACAGCTAAGAATGCCTTCATATTATCCTAATTGTAGTATCTTAGGCCCCTTTCCAGGTTCATGTTGCAATTTTTGACCTGTGACCTCAGAGAGGTCATCTGGGGCTACTTAAGCAGTTTTCAGACTTTGGTCAACAACTTTGCATGAAATGATGATACAACTCCTATATTAACATAATTGTGTTTGGATTGCTCTTGCAAGTCAATTAAAATACACATTGACTATGCTAGGACCAAAAGCGACCTTGACCTAACCTGAGGTCAGGTCATTTTAATGTTTTGACCTAATATGGATAAGTTATACATAATTTGATTTGCAGTGACAAGAGGAGGCAAATGGTGCCTACAAACTGCAACATGTACCACTCACTTGTTCTTTTTTTGCACCATTTTCCATTGAGGCTTTTCTAGCACAACCTATTAAACTTGGTGTATATGAAGCCATCAAAAGTAGGGTAGCAAAGCAAATTTGACAAAAAATTCCTCCTGGTATTAACTATATTTGATTAGGGTTTAAGTATGGGTTTTAATTAACCAACAATATGGTAACTTAAATTATTTCCCCAAAATATATTCCAACATGAAATTTACACCAGGCACCCCAGCACAAAACCAATTTTGGGGCACTGTGCTGCCATGACGAAAAGTAATTTCATAAGCCTAGGTCCCATACACAACTTCCATCATTATTTTCCAGTGTATTCAGATTGGCGTATCTTGCATCCAACAAGATCTTGCAGGATTTGAGTTTGATGGTAAATATTTTTATCACAGTGCAGATGGTAAAGCTTTCTTGTAAATTTAGGTGAGGAGAAAATGAAGGGAGAGAAAGCAATAGCACAATGGCACCAGAAGTATAGACAAAATTGAGGTTCAATACTTTTTTAAGACTTGGTTTCCAGGTACAGTGCTGATCATGAATGTACTCTGTATCCAGATGCAATTACTATATGTATAGAGCTTTTGGAAATTGAATCTGGTTTGCAATCAGATTCTTGCCAATCTGCATCCAACAAGATCTGGCAAGGTTCAGCAGGATGATGATAAATATTTTCCTTACCATGCAGAGGTAAAGAACTGTAAAATGCCAAGTGCCATGAGGAAAACTTTTTTATTAAACAAAACAAAACTGTGCTTAACTGAACACAAATATTCATCAAACAAAACTCTTGCTCCTCAAACAACTGTATATTTGGGTGAAGGAAAAGTGAAGAAAGTAAAAGGAAACATCAATGGTGAAAACTGAGACTGAAATCTTCTATTCATTACAAACAGCTCTATCCGTATCCAAGCCAAATTGTGGCAGAAGCTGCATCCACTGTATTGATTCTCAGCTCCATCAGGATCACCTCATAGTGCATGGAAACAGGTGATTTGTTAAAGCTCAATCATCATCCAACTAAGCGGTCATGGAAACCATCTTCACTGTATGCTGATTGTTAGCTCTACACTGATCCAGTGTGCTAGGTATGTCATTTTCAACAAGATCTTATCAGTGCAAGTGCCCTTGGAGACAGGAGCAAGTATTGTCAACTTTATCAACCTGGTACGAATCTGTGACACTAAAAACCAAACATATAATGTCTGAATTGTTATAAAGACACAAGAGGGTGCCTTGCAAAAAAGTCCTTAACTAATTCATAAGAGAAGTAGAATTGCATTATGTGGGTAGTAATTGGCCAGTCTGCAGAACGTGGCATGCGACTCGACGAGGCGCTTGGGGCAGTTTCATAAGCCTGCCCCAATTGGGGCAGAAATTTGGATGCTGGGGCAGACTCCTCCAACGGGGGGGTATTTTTACCGATACATGTTTTATCTACTCCATTTTAAACGAAACACCCAGAAATGAAATAAAGCCGTGCATCCAACTGGCTGACGACAACTCACTCGCTCACGACCCTCCACGCACAGCAGCAGCTATTTTGCATTCATGATGCACGACTTCAAGAATACATTTATTCAAAGGTATATTTACAAGCGAAGTCTTTTCCCCTAAAGACGTCATTTGCCACTGCTTTCACGGCGTATAATCAATACTTTAAAAAATATTTCAATTGATAACTAAATTCGATAAAGAATAATTTTTCCAAAGCTAAAGCATTTTTTCTCATTGCATTTTCTCACATTTGCATGAAAGCATAACACAATTTGGAATATTTTCACAAGACCCAAGCGAAGAAAGATTCCCGTACGCTCTTGTGACGTCACATCACCGACCTGCATTTTTCTTGGGGGAGGGGTTGGCATGATTTGCTAATGTGTGGAACATTTGAACGGTGGGCTCTTTGAGCAGTGGACCTTTTGACATAGACCCGATTTGCCGGCCTTTGGCGATCGAAACAGCAGAGGAAATGCAAAAAACTACATACAGGGAAATTTTATTTTGAGTAATAAGATAGTTTTTTGTAATTTAAACTAGGTTTAAATTACAAATTTAGAAAATAAATTTAAATTTCGCTTCAGAAAGGTGCCCGTTGCCTGGTTTTTTATTCATTTCCAGGAACTTTGACTTTAAGTCTATTAAAAATTTCCTTTGTTTGGTATCTTTTTAACTATATCTCTCGATGACAAATATGACGCTTTTGAGACAATTCAGCTTTTACGGCGCAACTTTAACTAATGATTGTTGTTTCTTTTTATTATTTTTCCTTCTTCCCTCGGTGATTACCCGGGCCGGCTGCTGCCCCAAGTACTAGTTCCTGCCCCAAGGCCCCCCTCTGCCCCAAGATCGACCAAAAGCTGCCCCAAATCGGTAGGTCTGCCCCGAGGCTGCCCCAACGAGATCTCGTCGAAATCTGCCACGTTCTGCAGACTGGGTAATTGGTGTTTTTCTCACTGGTATATGGCAGATTGGTGAATTTTTGGTGGCTGGCAGTGTGAGAATTTTAAATGGCTGGTGTGACTGGTCTGGCCTGCTGCCATATCTCGCAAACTGGCCTCTGATTACCTCTCCCCCATGAAAACATACCTTTCGTGTCAGGGGGAGTTACCAGGCTAATAGGCGGTCAAACTGCGTCATAGCCACACTGTTCCAGTTGCAATATTCATATGGCTCAAAACTTAGCCAGTAACACATGCAAGACCGAATAATAAGGGAATGCAAGATTAGCAACTTACCAGGATTCGGTTTTAATTTTGGGTCCTGACTACTGTTCCCAGGGACTTGTGATGATTTGCTGATAGTTTTCTTGTCCATTGCTTGATCCTCCACTGGCATAAATGAGGAAGGAGGTGCAAACACCCACGCAACCAAAAGCAGCGGTATTTTCCCGACAAGGCTTCATCTTAGTAATCCATTTTTAGTACCGAAGTAAAAAAATATAAACAAGAGCAGAGCTCTTAAAGCAGTTTCCGATTTAAGTTTAGTTAAAAACGACACAAAAACTCTTGGGGGCAGCGCCACCCAAGAGTAACTTATTGATTTGGTTTCGCTTCACGCGCAACGCGTGGACGCGCCACGCGAGAGAATAAAGTTTTATGCGCCCCTGCCCCGGAAACGGGAGCCAAAACAATGGCCGCCCATAGTGCCACCGACTGCTTCAAAAAAGGATAAAGAACCTCTATCAGAATTAGACGTTGTAAGTCTATTAGTCGTATTTTTATTTGAAATATTAACATAAACATGGTTCGGGTACCAATACTATATTTCTGATTAAATTAGCCAAACAATAGGATCCCATGAATAAACTAAATTAATCAATCCATCGTAACTACTAAATTTTAGCGATGACATCCTAAGAAAAGTGCAATCTTAGTAGGAAATATTTGAAGTATCTTATAGTACGTAAGCTTCAAATTTGGAGTAGTAGAATTTGACCTTTAGCCTAATATTCTCATGGTAAGGAAAATATTTGAAATGAATCAGTTTTATTTTAAATAATTACCATATTTTTCCATTGTGAGTAACTTTATGCGCTATTTCAACAATTTTTATAAAGACTCAATTTTATCAGAAAGGTTCATCTCTATAAGCAGTTTATTTTGAAACGATCGAATGTTGCGCGGCAAGATTAAACAACAAAAAGGGAGACATACGGTAATCAATTAGGTATATTTTCATGTGAGAAAATAAAGATGCGCTGAGATTTCAGTGATCTTTATCATCACGAGCGCTGTATATTGATATTTTGACTACGTGGAAAGCATTACTGCGTTTCTAGGGTTTGTGAGAATGAACATTTAGGTGTTTAAATAATTTTGGGAGGCTCTTCGTTTCCTGTCTATTGTTCCCTGTTGTCTTTTCTACTTGCACGTATCTAGACCTTATTGCTTTATTACCATATTACCTTCGAATTTATAAGGATCAGTAGTGAGTTTTGTTTCTTTTACTGCTAGTTTTTAAGTGGGTGTTGTGTTTTGCCTTCTCGTCTGCTTCGCTGTTTTCTCAGTGCTTTTTCTTGTATTGCCTTGTTGGGTTGTCTCTTTTGTAAACAAAATAATTTTAAAAACAATCAACATTTTTCATTATTTTTCACACCCCCATGCACTGCAGGATATTGATTGCTGGTATCTTTGCTACAAAGTTCTTGCTGCTAACCTAGGTACCAACTCTGGATACTGATGAGAGTCTTTTTGTACAAATGGGAAGTAAATTATGAATAGTTTGCAACAAACAGTGAAGCCTTTTTATACATTTTATCAAAGGCTGAAAATACTTTACTTTATTGAATTCAAGAGTGGATGATCTTGTGGACAGCCACCCATCAAAGCTGTCACACAGAACAAGCTACCATTCTGAACCACTTTTTCAGTTCGTTGAGCCAAGAGGACTCCACCAATCTTCTGCCCTTTTCCCGAAATACTTATTGATTACCCATTAGAGTATATTAACATATACCTGACATTGTTGAGGTCCATCAGAATCACCTGAAGGCCACTGGTACCCCAGGTCCAGATCAATCTCCACCTACTTGTCCTGAGGAGAATCCCTGATCACTCTCTGGCCCCCTTGTCACATTGTTTTGGCAGTCCATGGATACTAGTGTTCTGCCAGCCACTTGGAAGGAAATGTCTGTAGCTCTCATTTTCAAGAAAGGGAGCAGGTGTCAGCCAGGGAACTACTGTGCAATCAGTCTATCATCCATTGTCTGCAGAGTTCTCAGAGTTTTGGAAATCATGATCTGTGACTAGTTTTTGAACATCTGACCCAAAGCAGCCCTTTCAGTCCTGCCTAGCATGAGCTTTGTACCAGGAGGTCATGTGGAGTCGCAACTGCTGGAAGTGATGGAAGATTGGATTCTATATGTAGAAGCTGGCTACCCACTGGGTTGTGTCTACCTCAATTTCCCACAAGGCATTCAATTGTGTGCCTTCTGAACAAGTTGCAAGGCATTGTAGTCAGAGACAAAGTTCCTTTTTTATTTGGATAATAAATTTCATTACTGGTTGTGAATAAAGAGTGGCCATTGATGGTCTGCTTTAAGCAGACATTGGCAAGAATGTGGTGTGATCAAACAAGTGTAGACTTCCATTCAATGACGCATCAGGTTTACTGTTCTCCATGTGGGTTGTATTGTCAACAACTCAGACTGTCGCTCGATAAGGGGGCAGAATGCTCCACAGCCCAGTCACTGAAAAGGACAGCGGCATACATGTCAGTGGAGACTTCGAATTCTGGCAGTATGGGGCCGTCACCGTTTCCAAATGCTATCAAATCCTAGTAGTGATATGGAGATTCTTAAGAAAAAATAGGCTAGATATTGTTGCGAGTCCTGGACGA
>JAOTON010001024.1:0-62500 GCA_034440635.1 Lepas anatifera
GTCCCCGGAGTTAGGAATGGACCGCTCCACCCAGTCACATGAATCTAAAGCACGTGAACACCGTTAAAACGTCAGACTACACTCAGAAATACCTACGGGACGGTCATGCCCGGAAGCTGGCCCCCGCTGCGCCCCCTGGTCCCTCACCCGCGAAAGCAGCACTTCCGCCTGCCGTGCGGTCACCAGCGCAAACAAACAAGAGACCCACGCATTGTGATTGACGTAATAGCGCGGTCCGATGGTACCAGCTTGAACAATAATCTATTAGTGGTGCCGGGCCTGTTTGCCGACCCTGCCAGGGGCTCCGATGTGGTTTCTGTGGCGTCTTATGGCGCTGATGGCGTGAACAGTGACCATATGCCACTGGGTCCGCATGAGAATCGGAAACAAGCCAGCTCTCCGTTTTTCTTGTGGAGCGATCTGGAGGAGCGACAGACCAGCCGATCACCCCAAATCAGAACACCAACTTCCGATTGTTCGGACCGTTTCATGTCAGACCTCACGCTCAGTGCGCATAAGACGGGATAGTCACCGCTACCACGCACGTGCGGCAGAAATGACAGACGGACAATGCCAACGTGAAATGCGGCGATCCTGAGCTCATAGCACGCCCCCCGGAGTGTGAGCACTCGGCCGCAGTACAAGAGCCACGACCAGCGAGGATGGGTTGGTTCGCTGGGCACAGGTTAAAACCGCCACCGAACAGTACACCCGTCCCGCTACGTGGCTCTGTGTGCTGGAGAGTGACGTTTAGGCCTCGTGAGGCTCATATGAGTGTTGCTCTGACCGTTTCGACTATATCTGTAAATATCAGGTATGTATGTACCTTCGTAATGAGTGATGGGTGACAGATTGAACATAAGCAACGTGCGTTATAAAATATCGTGCCCCGTCCGTGCAGGCAACAACCGTGCGTTCGATACTGTGTGGTGCTGGGTGAGTACGGTAGCGTACTCAGACAGCATCCAGACATCCAGCCCAGCCTTCCCCTCCGCCCGTGTAGCCGTCTAGACGTACCACGGCCTCCCGGGCTGCCAGCAGATGGCGCAGTGGGGGCCCGACCCTCTGGCCAGACATCCGCCGCCGCCCCTTACTATTTGTCTTGAGCCAGCGGCACTGGAGGTCGCCCGCCGCCCAGTGTGCCGGAGTGGCGGCAGTTTTGTTCGTGTCGTCGAAGCGTCTTGTTCCGTTCGTTTATCTCGTGAATATAATTCTGGTCCTCCGGAAAACGTTTGTACATATCGTTCGTTTATCGCTGACACCACCAATGGGCCTTTTCTAACGATCTTGGTTTCCGAGATCTCGGGAGGGGGGGCACTATAGGACCTCCCCACAGCGCGTGTTAAACAAATTTACTCCAGAGGATATCCTGACAGAGGGCAAACTGCACACCATTCTGTGACATTTTTATTTTAGCATGGTCTATCAGCGCACACATTTTCCCACTTAGAGGGAACATTGAGAATTAGCGTGGAAGTTCAAGATCAGACCAGATGAAGCAGGGAAGGCCATTTTCAACCCAGCCATTGAAGCCACGAACCCAACGAGAGGAAATCCAATTTGAAATTCAGCAGACAACTCGGCCACCCAGCCCCGATATGCAACGGCTAAAAAGTGCCAGACATGAAAACTGGACGCGCCAACCGGCACTCTCTCGCAAGTCTCTCGTTCCTGACACAGATATCCGTCCAAGGGGCAATGTTTTATATTCCCACTCCATTTCGCAGAAATTCAACATCATGGTCGGCTTCACGCATATATTATAAGCTTGGAAATGTACGATTCTAGAAACTACACTACTGTACAACTTTTTCGATTAAAAGAACTTCGGATGCAAAGTGTAGCTCAACGATATCAATCGTCGCATTTGTCGACAATGACCTCACGATACCTGTACTACTCGGAGAGCATGCAAAAACAAACTATACACGACTCCCAGCGACCTTTCCTAGCCTAGAGACACCGAGAATACAACACAGTCCTACAGTATGACTCACTGTTGACGAATTGTAAAATTCACGCTCGGCGCCACCCGATTATAAGCGTGAGCGATCTTTTTCACATGATACTATAATACTTTAGACAGACTTCACATAACTGGAAAGCACATCCAATACTTCGTCTTACACACCCAGTAAACACAAAAACCACATCAACATCGTTCCCGCCTATTGGTGAGAACTTTCAGTCAAATCGTCCTAGTCATTACGGTGCTCCACGTCAAAATGTTTGAACATACACGTTTTCGTCGAGAAATTAGACAGCTCTTTTCGTCTCCAGTACCGATCTCCTTCGTAATAAAAAATCAGCGTTTTAAAACACAGTGAAACTACAAACTTTCTTGAGGGTGATCTTTCAACATCAAACACAGCGTTTCCACGCCATTGCATTTGTGCACTCGTTACCTGGCAAACATGTCAAGCACAATTGAAAAACACAGCATCAATGCAAGGCTTGAGGTGCCCCGTTCGTTCTAATATCTTTACTCGTAGGCGTTCCATTCCTTCACCAAGTACGCAATGCGAACTCGAAATCACATCACAACATAAAAACATTCCACGATGCCATATAAAAAGAGTCATGTATCGTAGCTGGAGAGCTATCCTTATCCCCCTGATTCGACATTGTTGTCTGCTGAACAGTTATCAATAAGCAGCATCACATGTGAATTTCCACGTGAATGTGTAGGCGGAATGATCAAAGCTCTGGTTTAAACGAGAATGGACATGCTTCACTTTCGGCTGAAATGATATTTTCTTTCATAAATGTCGAACACATACGCAAAAAGATGAAATCCATCCTGATGAATAAAATCAGCTCCATTATCATTATCCATGGCACGAACGACACTGAACAGCACCTCTGTGTGCTGGAGAGTGACGTTTAGGCCTCGTGTGAGGCTAATATGAGTGTTGCTCTGACCGTTTCGACTATATCTGTAAAATATCAGGTATGTATGTACCTTCGTATGAGTGATGGGTGACAGATTGTACATAAGCAACGTGCGTTATAAATATCGTGCCCCGTCCGTGCAGGCAACAACCGTGCGTTCGATACTGTGTGGTGCTGGGCGTGAGTACGGTAGCGTACTCAGACAGCATCCAGACATCCAGCCCAGCCTTCCCTCCGCCCGTGTAGCCGTCTAGACGTACCACGGCCTCCCCGGTCTGCCAGCGGATGGCGCAGTGGGGGCCCGACCCTCTGGCCAGACATCCGCCGCCGCCCCTTACTATTTGTCTTGAGCCAGCGGCACTGGAGGTCGCCCGCCGCCCAGTGTGCCGGAGTGGCGGCAGTTTTGTTCGTGTCGTCGAAGCGTCTTGTTCCGTTCGTTTATCTCGTGAATATAATTCTGGTCCTCCGGAAAACGTTTGTACATATCGTTCATTTATCGCTGAAACCACCAATGGGCCTTTTCTAACGATCTTGGTTTCCGAGATCTCGGGAGGGGGGGGGCACTATAGGACCTCCCCACAGCGCGTGTTAAACAAATTTACTCCAGAGGATATCCTGACAGAGGGCAAACTGCACACCATTCTGTGACATTTTTATTTTAGCATGGTCTATCAGCGCACACATTTTCCCACTTAGAGGGAACATTGAGAATTAGCGTGGAAGTTCAAGATCAGACCAGATGAAGCAGGGAAGGCCATTTTCAACCCAGCCATTGAAGCCACGAACCCAACGAGAGGAAATCCAATTTGAAATTCAGCAGACAACTCGGCCACCCAGCCCCGATATGCAACGGCTAAAAAGTGCCAGACATGAAAACTGGACGCGCCAACCGGCACTCTCTCGCAAGTCTCTCGTTCCTGACACAGATATACGTCCAAGGGGCAATGTTTTATATTCCCACTCCATTTCGCAGAAATTCAACATCATGGTCAGCTTCACGCATATATTATAAGCTTGGAATGTACGATTCTAGAAACTACACTACTGTACAACTTTTTCGATTAAAAGAACTTCGGATGCAAAGTGTAGCTCAACGATATCAATCGTCGCATTTGTCGACAATGACCTCACGATACCTGTACTACTCGGAGAGCATGCAAAAACAAACTATACACGACTCCCAGCGACCTTTTCCTAGCCTAGAGACACCGAGAATACAACACAGTCCTACAGTATGACTCACTGTTGACGAATTGTAAAATTCACGCTCGGCGCCACTCCGATTATAAGCGTGAGCGATCTTTTTCACATGATACTATAATACTTTAGACAGACTTCACATAACTGGAAAGCACATCCAATACTTCGTCTTACACACCCAGTAAACACAAAAACCACATCAACATCGTTCCCGCCTATTGGTGAGAACTTTCAGTCAAATCGTCCTAGTCATTACGGTGCTCCACGTCAAAATGTTTGAACATACACGTTTTCGTCGAGAAATTAGACAGCTCTTTTCGTCTCCAGTATCGATCTCCTTCGTAATAAAAACTCAGCGTTTTAAAATACAGTGAAACTACAAACTTTCTTGAGGGTGATCTTTCAACATCAAACACAGCGTTTCCACGCCATTGCATTTGTGCACTCGTTACCTGGCAAACACGTCAAGCACAATTGAAAAACACAGCATCAATGCAAGCCTTGAGGTGCCCCGTTCGTTCTAATATCTTTACTCGTAGGCGTTCCATTCGTTCACCAAGTACGCAATGCGAACTCGAAATCACATCACAACATAAAAACATTCCACGATGCCATATAAAAAGAGTCATGTATCGTAGCTGGAGAGCTATCCTTATCCCCCCTGATTCGACATTGTTGTCTGCTGAACAGTTATCAATAAGCAGCATCACATGTTAATTTCCACGTGAATGTGTAGGCGGAATGATCAAAGCTCTGGTTTAAACGAGAATGGACATGCTTTTACTTTCGGCTGAAATGATATTTTCTTTCATAAATGTCGAACACATACGCAAAAAGATGAAATCCATCCTGATGAATAAAATCAGCTCCATTATCTTTATCCATGGCACGAACGACACTGAACAGCACCTACGACAATTGTTGCACAAAAGAAAATCCGCACTTGGATCAGATCATGTCCATCTATATAAACTTTTTTTACAAAATCGAAAAGGTCAGGGCATTGAAAACACACTGCATCGCCATGGAATACCAGTCCACAGCAGTATCGGAAACAAAATATATTGCTTTATCGCGCACTACCCAAAATACATCACCATCGGCGGCGACGTACAACACAGAATCTACACAACCATCTAAGAATCTGAGATCGCAAGCTTCAGAACCTGACATGCACGAGCACTTAACAGCCGGAAGCTCTCTAGCAAGAGCACTTCTTCAACGGTCAAACGTTACTTCATGATACTGAGCATGGTTCGACTATTTGCAGTACCTAAAGATGTATATGATTTTTTATTATTTCGGATTGGGCCTTGCGGTTTTATGTTTATAGCAGTGCAGGTGCAAGGAATGTATTTCTGTATATGATTTTATGTCCGGATGTGATGCGGTTTGTCCGTCAACGTAAAAAGATCGATCCACAAACAGGTTAAAGTGAACATTTTGGGGAATTCACAACAGTCGGCAAAAACATAACGCTTTTCTAATCGGCCAAAATCAAACTAAAAGCGGATGAAACATGGTTGCATTGGAGGTAGTAACCGGACTTGACGCCTTGATCCCCCCTGAACGAATCGTGGTACAGGCATTGACCTTGAAGTTATCGGTACCCTGCCCACCCTCGGTCGCCCCGAAGTATTTCTTATCTACCAGGTCTCCTTTATCCGCCCTAAAATACCCCCCCCTGATGTGCCCTCGCCCGTCGTAGCCTGTATTAATGTCATTTATTTCGAAGAACAAATTTGAGGAAAATTCAAATCACGAGGATTTGAATTAATTTTATTATGCCAGTAGTGGTAATATACACTATCTACCAAACTCTTTGATTATTCGATTAATCATTTGAGTTTAGGGGCGCAAAACTACCAGATCATATAGTACCCTCTCAAAACCCATTTCAAAAGTAAAAAAAGAAACTTAATTTCACCCGTTACTTTGTTCCAAACAAATATGATGGCAATACCAAGTGTCCACTGTGAATCAATGTGCAGCTAAAACGAACGTATCAAATATTTTGTTAGTAAGATTAAATGAAATGAAGTGCCCTTGGGAATATTTTCCTAAATGCTGAGGAATTTGAGGTAACGTTGGAGGAAAGCATAGATGAGGACCGGACAGGGCATTCAAAGTTGAGGGCTTTGCATAAATGGATATATGAGCACACGAGTGAGACAGGGGTAAATGAGGACAGAACAGAGCCAAAGAGGGCTATGACCGAGCAGACAAAACAAGACAGGGCAAATGAATATCAGGGACCAAAATGCGTGGACAGAGCTGAAGAGCAGACGAGAGAAGGCAAACATGGCAGACGAGGGAGGACAAAGACCACGAAGGCGAAAACACGATACATGCGAAATCTTAGGGAACATTAAAGGAAATGAGGTACCTTGGTCGAATCCTGTAATTTAGTGTAATTAGGCGTACTTTTAGCCGAAAATAATGAAACCACGCATGATTTCTCTGAAAATGTACAATAAGCTCAATATCTTGTTTTTTAAAATACTCCTCTAGGAAAATATATAAATATCTGCCTGTAGATGATGTCATGATCTGGCAACCACTACCATACTCAAAACGCTTCAAGGGCTTCGATTGGCTGATGCTCATCGTGACGTCAGGATATGTCGTCACACCAGCAGCTCACAACAATGGACGCCTGGTGAGAGGTACATGAGGGGTATATTTCGGGTAGGTTTTAGCTTTTTTATACGGAAATAACGAGTTCCAAGACAAATGATATATATATATATATATATATATATATATATATATATATATATATATAGAGTACCGGGTTTTCCGACTTGCATTACAGCTTGGCTATCTCAGTTAAAATCACGTTATAGAGGTGCCACATTCCCTTTAAAAAGGACATAGAAGATGAACAAAGGGACATGACAACCGAAGGCGATGGGGCAAGGCAAGCGAGTGGGACTGGATGACAGACGAGAAAGGGCAGGATACGTGGAGGTAACGACACATCATCTGGAGGGATACTTTAGCACGCACAAAGGACAGCGCAAACGACGGCAAGGACATGGCAGATGAAAGAAACTAAAGGGCAGACGAGGGGGGGGTGACACGACACCAATAGCTTAAGGGTGGATCTAGGGGGTTCAATCTAGCCGTGGCGCCAAAAAGCGGCAAAATAGTGCCCACTACTATCCGATTTTGATTTGTTTCCTTACAAAAACTGGTTTTTCACTATTTCACCCGGACTATCCTCCCCAGTTTTCATTAGATTTGACTATGGATCGGTTTACTTACATTTAGGGACAAGCCTGAGCACATACAGGTAAACGAATCACACAGAAACATTGATTTTCCACCAGTCAGAGCTGCTGCACTGCCACAGCAGCAGCGTGTCGCGGGCACACCAACTGGGCGGGCGAGAGGCAATATTGCAACCCTAAGAAATGTTGCTACAAAAAGGCCACAAATTTCCTCCCATGATCGCAACAGCACGCTTAACAAGAAAATAGAAAGGCCCAGTCAAAATAATACTTAATATTCATAAGACCGTATCTAATGCAGATCATCCATGATTTACAGCTCAACGTCCACGTCCGATACGTTAGTCACGGCGAGTTCTCCACGAATTGCACCAGTCGTTGTCTCTTCGGCTGCCGCCGCAACAGATTCCACCATGAAGGAGGAAGGAAACACCAGTCTTCATATCCTGAAAAAAAACAGTGAATACAATCAGCAAGAGTCCCCGCGTCCCCTGGAATGCATTTCTTTGATTCTACCATAACATTGAAGCTTGATACAGAGTTATTAAAGTTATTTTCATGAAAATAGAAATGTGAAACATAGGGACCGAACCTTAAATCTTCTAAAAAACATTATCAGCAGTTTCACGATGCAATTCAAATCGGGGCCAGATTCTGGTCCAAAGGATTTAGGAAACCCATTGGGACGAAGTGGCTAAATGTGACGGTTCAAGGGTTATTTGATGCAGAGAATTCGCTTAATGGGGGTCTGAAGTCGATTCTTAGCACGTATCGTATGGAAAGCAAGTTCTGAAATTTGATCCAGTTTTCTTTAGCAGAAAAGTGAATTACGACAATCTTATGGGGAAAGGTCATCATCATCATCATATTTTTGTTTCTTTTACCAAAATGACAGAAAGAGCGAAAGTGGAGGGATGAGTAGCACACAGAGCGAGCGAGCATAACAAAAAATAGGTAACAGTGAGTAACAGAAAATAAAATAACTTTTCCAGAAGACAAAGCAGCAAATACCAAAATAAATGAGTTAGCGTATTTCCAATTCAGAAAGTAGAGGTACACCGGTTTGATATTGAACATAACGCGCTAAACAAAATAACAAAAAAGAAAAGGGAACAACAAAACAGAGCAAAGAGACAAGAGACAAAAAACACGAAATAGGCTGACATGAGACAATAAAACAAGAAAACATACTTACATTAGTGCAACAACTGTTAAGACAAACTGTGAAGACATAGTGACAACGAACATGCTGGGGTCTAATTATAGCTTTCCGAATGCTCAGTTTACCGTTTAAGTTTGTTGGTTTAAGGCCCACATATGCAGCTGAAACTAAAACTAGAAAAAACGTAGGGATAATGGTGAAAAAACAGTTATGTGGATTTTAGACGGTTGATGGGACTTCAATAGGCGAGATGAGAAATATGTTGCCGACGTTGAGCATCGCCGGGACCCGCACTGCCGGGGTAGTTCTCAGCCTTCACCTCCAACCCAAATCGCAGTTCAGACATCGCAGCATCAGCAGCAATGGGCCCCAACTCGTAGAATGAGGTGTTCCCCTGACACCAAGCACCGTCGGGATCCACACTATTGAGGAGGTCCCGGACCCACCTCTCCAGCAGGACCGCAGCAAGGATGAATGGGCCCATCACGTGACGCTTACAACACCACCGGGCACGGTCCTATGACGGCAGGGTGGTGAGCATCGGCATCGCCGAACCCAAACTAAGCCTTCCGACGGAGACCGCCTTCAAGTGGTGGAAGATGTGAGCCCTCGGGCCCACCGCAACTGGTTGCCCCAGCCGCGGAAACCAAACGGCCTCCCACGTGCCCTCTCCGAGAGGGACTTGCTGGCGGCATCCCGCCACCGTCGTCGCTTTCCCAGCCTCCCGGATTTGGCAAAATCAACTTGTTTTTCTCCACCCCGGGGCTACGACATGCCCACCTTCGGGTCCGGGTGCCGCGCACGCAGCGCGGCCCCGGCCTACTAGATGAATGATCAGCTGGCCGCGTCCTCCTCCGTGAGCGCCGGCGGAGGGGGTGATCACCGGAGGCCGCCGAGGGGACAGCACAGAAGACGGGCCCAGAACCGACGCTACCGCCGCAACCGGCATACACGAAGTCCCTTCACATTGTTGTCTGAAACGCCGAGGGGATCCGGGACAAAATCCCGGTACTCAAAAGCTGGCTTCGGACGGTATCCGCGGACGTCGTAGCTGTTCAGGAGGCCTAGCTTCCTGTCAAGACTGCTACCCGCATACCCGACCTCCAAACTCCGGCGTTCAACCGCAGGGCGCGAGGCAGAAGGAAAGGCGCAGCGGTCGTCAGGAATGGCGATGTGGCGTTCTACCTCCAGGCGGATCTCCACTTCGAGCATCTGGTGGGCCGCCCTCTGGACACGGCTGACGACTCGACTGAGGTCTGCGGCGTGCGCGTCCTCGGAAAGCGTCCGCTCTTGATTTGGAACTTGTACCGGCTTCCCATCAGGTCAGCGGAGAATGACGATCGTCGGGACTGATTCTCGCCCGATGCCGTCCCGCACAACGGCTACTTCATTGTTGTCGGAGGCCTAAGCGGCCACCACCCTCTCTGGGACTCTAACATCGAGACTGCAGACCCCATGAGGCGACGATTCGATGATTGGCTGGATTGCGTCGGCTGGAACACACTCAACAGTGGAGCACCGACGTTCCTGAGCTATCGCACTGGCAGCCGGACTGCGCCTGACGTGTGTGGCCTGCAGCTCAGAACTCGCTAGAAGGTCGTCATGGCGACTCGGCCGGGATCTCGGAAGCGACCACCTGCCAAAGTTGGTCGAGGTGCGAAGCTCGGAGTGCCCGCCTCACCGAGTCCGGAAGCAAGAGTCCACAAGGCCAACTAGAGCGCTTTTCGTGATGCCGGTGAGGCTGCCTTGTCTGAAGCGGTGCCTCCACGGGCCTCCACCAAGAAGCTCTGATCGCCTGGATCGAATCCTGCACTTCGGGCCACACTACAGGAGCCTCAGAACAAGGGTGCGACCTCGCATTACGGAGCTCCGTCAGCTGACTGGCCGCCACTGGGGACTCGAAGAGAGATTGCTTCGGACCGTTGCCAATGCCTACGTGCGCAGAGCCCTAGAACACACCGCGGAAGCCTGGGTTCCTGCCGTCACTGCGTCCAACGCACTTCTCTTGGAGCGAGGGAGTTGAGAGCCGCGGCACGTGTGATCACGAGGTGACTCTATCTCCACTCCGTCACACGCACTGATGGTGGAGGCAGGCCTGGCTCCGGTAGCCGCCAGTTGCAAGACCCTGGCGGCGCGCTTCCTCGCGAAGTCCCTGACCCTCCCAGAAAACGACCCACTCCGAGCGGTGGGTGAAACCACAGCCCCGGCGCGCCTCTCCTCGGTTACGGGGTGGCAGCTCAGGCGCGCGGTCTGGCTCGCGGCAGGTATTACTGCCCCCGGTGGAGCCTCTGCTACCGCAGCGCCCCCCCCAACCCCCCCCGTTTGAGGGGATTGCATCGTCGGTGATTTTCAACCTTGATGTGGGCCAAAACATACC
Source organism: Lepas anatifera (assembly GCA_034440635.1). NCBI lineage: Eukaryota > Metazoa > Arthropoda > Thecostraca > Lepadidae > Lepas > Lepas anatifera. Next base: position 10,865 of record JAOTON010001024.1, read on the forward strand.
GGGAGGATCATCGTCCACGAAGAAGGAAGCGGCGCTCTTCCAACTGACGGCCCTACCACAGTGTGCCATCTGAGCTTGGACGGATGGCTCCGCTGACGGAGGCGTCTTGAACGGCTAAGCCGGAGCATTCATCGAGGAGCCGGGTGAACGCCACGAGCTCCGAGCCCCCGCCGGCAGACTCAGCTCCAGCTTCCGTGCGGAGCTTTTCGCAATCTCGGCATCATTGCGCCTCCTTTGCGAGCTTCTGACTTGTGTGGACGACCCGATTGTGATATGCACTGGCTCCCTGTCGGCCCTGGCCTCGCTCCGTGCCAGTCCCGCAGAACAAGTCATCCCGCTCGGGGTTCAGATCTGGGAGGCCCTCTCGACCATCGCTAGAGGGAACCGGCAAGTAATTCTGCAATAGGTCCCCTCCCACTGCGGAATCCTGGGAAACGAGAGGGCAGACGCGCTTGCCAGGGAGGCCTCTGCCCTTCCCCAGAAACAGGTGCCGGTGGACGTCACCATGGTGTCCCGGGGGATGCCAGAGCGACGAGGTCTCACTAAATCAGAGCTTGGCCCGCCGGCTGGTACCACTCACTCATGGGAGAGGAAGTCCCGCCGCCTCTGCCGGTGTGTATGTGTGTATTGGGGTTTAGGGAGCTTTCAGCGTCTTGGCCATTTCGCGCCCATCATTATCATATTAGATTTCAACTATATACGGTCTGCAAAAGCTACTTAGAAAGAGGCTAGCATAAGTCATTGTTCAGCAAGAACAGCAGCTTAAAAAAACTGATGTGCTGAGATTCTACCTAAGTTTCCCAGCTTCTTCCGTCGTACATTTCTGATACGCACCAAGCCGTACGTGCATCCCATGCATGTGGTGGTCTCTCCGTTCGCTCGGGATATCCGAGACCCTTGGGCGGAGAGCTGCGAACGAAAGTTGTGTTTCTGTTCATCTATGTTTCCCGGACTCTTGGACCGGAATGCCTCTCATCACTAATAGAAGGGCGTGACACATCTTGCCAACATTTTTGATTTATCCAAAATTTTCTAAGGACCCTGGTTGCTTTATTTTAATGGGGAACTCTTTGCACTTGGCACTTCAGATTTTCTTTCCCTTTGAGTCAAGGAAAAGGAAATCTGGTTTTGTTGTTTCTTCGTGCTGTGTTGGGGGATGCCTTTCCTGAGCTTGAACAAGGGGAAAGTCTTTGTTTAATTTCACGGGACTCTGAAATTGAGCGACCCATGCCATTTGTTTTTGGTGGCGGTGTTTGTGTCGGCGGTGACGGTGGCGGGTATAGCGGAGGCATAGGTGCAGAGTCGCTATCTGCGGGTGTTGGGATAGCGCTGCACTTTGCTCCTTTCGCAAACTGCGCCCCTTTGGTGGTGCTGAGGCAGAACGTTCCAACTGAGCAGCATCCCCTGTGTCAGGGACTGGCTGCTCCCCACTCACATCAGGCCCCGTAATCTCCCCAGAATGGTCCGCTGGTGATGCGGCGCCCGACGCAGGCAAACCTTCCTCGAGATCCGCTTGGGTGCTCTTATCCGTTGTGTGCCCACTCTGATTGTCAGGCATCAGTACTGATGGGGATTTAACAAAGTTGGCAACTGGGTCAGTCTGAACGGACTTATGAGATGTGATCCTAACTTCACCAGTCTGGGTACTGAAGTGGTTGACTGGTTGTGGCACCCGTCCACCGTAAAGGCTAATGAAATCACGGACCGATATGTGCATGACATCTCGCAAGGAGGAATCAAGGTTGACGGGAGATCTCGATTGCACAGTGCCTCCCACGAGGGCATCGCGATAGGATGAGGACAGCACGGAAGTTCCCTCCATCACAGGCGGCTTGAGAGAGCCAGGCACCTCACGGCGGCTATCTCCTTGTGATACATTCTCCTTGGGAGGCCTTCCAAGAACATGCTCTTTCAGCCTTTCCCTCTCAGAGATGAACGTGGGGCATGTGCGTGACCACGCCTCATGGTCACCACCACATCCGACGCACTTGGGGACGCCCGCCTTGCAAACTGCTGAGCCGTGGCCTGCCATCGAGCACCTCGCACACATCTCCTGCCCTTTGCAAGTCTTGGCCACATGACCGTATCTCTGACATCGGTAGCATCGCGTGGGGTGCGGTACGTACCTACGAACGCGCACGGAAAGCCAGCCTACACGGATGGTTTGAGGCAGCTCCTTAGTATTGAAAGTCAGAACGAAAGTGTTTGTCGCTTCAAGCTCACCGCTCACCCTCTTACTCATTCTCCGCACGTTTTTCACCCCCTGCTCCTTCAAACCATTCAATACGTCCTGTTCTGTTGACCCAGCGAGCTCCCGATAAGAAACACACCAGCATCGCTGTTCTTTGTGGGGTGGAGAGTCACTGTTATCGGTATCGATACCAAGGTTCCTCCTTCTCCAGAGTACGACAGGCTTTTAGCCGACAGCAGACTGTACGTTTCTTCTTCTGAGGACATGGTGACGTCCAATTTGCTGGCGGAGTGCCGATAGACACGGGTCGTGGTTCCGAATTTAGCCAAGGCCTCGACAACCTGAAAGGGATTCATTTTCTTGCCCTTCTCTAGAGTAAGGACCAGGACCCTGGAAGAAGACTTGACCCACACAGGGATAGATGAGCCAGGCTGTTCTGGTCTAGTCCGCGCGGGGGGTCTAACTTCCAAACGATCCATCGCAGTGGCAGTGTAAGAGGACAAACTCACGGTGGTCTGTGTCGTGCCAGAGGTCGGAGTCCGTGCAGTCTGGTCATCGGAGGTGGAAGCTAGTAAAGACGCCATGGGAGAGATACCCCATGGGCCCGGGGACTGGTACAGTGCCTACGGGAGCAGGTGCAACCGTCTCGGAGGGGCGAAAGATAGTACACAACCCCTCCGATCAGAACGCACCCACCCCCTTGACGCCATCAGCCCTGTACACAGTGATGCAGCGGGCCTAAAAAAAAACGGGACGAAAATGCCAAAAATGACTTTCTAGAATTAATATCAAATGTATGCGATACGTTTGAGAATTGTTTGGAACCCGGAAAACCATAATTATTTTCTTCCTCTAGAGTACCACATTGGTTTCACAGGAGCTGAAACTTGAAACTTATTCTGCCTCTCTTAATACGGGTATCTGGCTAGAAATAATAGCGTGATCTAAAACGTTAATAACAGGTGCTTCCAGATCGCCATCCATAAAAACGTATACTACCGTAAAGCTTGGTATTTTTTATCTTCTGGTCACGAAAATACGGCTCTAGCTGCTCCAGAGAATGCAGTGAGTTAATTTTAATAAACATATGTTTCGGAACTAAAATTCATAACATGCATCATATTTAGTTAGACTGGCGAAAAAAGGCACAGTCAGGATGAGCTAGAAAATCATACCATTTATTTTGCGAAGTGTCTTCTTTGCATTGGTGGAAACCGTAGGTCGGCAACCGACGGCCGACAAAAGTTATGACAGTTTTAGTGAGCTCATGTTCTACCCGTAGTCGGCGGGTGGTGGTGGCAATGACGCGCGCGGCATCCACAAATCGCCGTGTATTATTTCCTTTCTACAATCAAATGACGCATTCAAATGGGGGAAGGGTGTAAACAATACAAATATGGGTAACGTTATTGATGGACGGCCTCTAATTGAAGGAGTCAATAAAGTTGAGAATTAGGAGGGTAAATTGAGACAACGAAAGCAGGTATTAGTGTCAATTCAGTAGGTATTAGGGTTAGTTCAATACTTATTAGGTCATAGCGAGATCAGGTCCTAAATAAGGAAATTCAGATTTTAACTTGGGTTCACATTCTTCCCCTTTGTAAAATGTTATTTTAAACCGATTTTCCGTTAATCTTTGACCTCCACCCCCTGTTTAAACTGACTGTCATGTATGTACATACATACAGCCGGTTCCCCATTGATTGGTAGGTATTACTGGGTGTCCTAACCAAACGGTCGCCGACGGTCGCCAACCGTCGGCGACCGTCGGCATCAGTTGCAGAGTGGTAATTTTGGAGGTTTGGCCGACAGAGGAAATGTTCAGCTTTGGTAGCAATCTGGTAGCTCAAACTGCGACGAATGTTGTTTACCAACAACCAAAACTTAGCTGACATCAAGAACTATTAAAAAAACGATTTAGGAGAAAAAGGTAATCATGTCCAGTTTCCATAAATTTTTCAGCATGAATTCCAATTTGAATAATCATTCTATAACATGTATTACATTTAATGACTAAAAACAAGAACAAATAACGCGGATATCGGCTTCTGACGCAGACGGTCGGCGTCAAAAGTTGGACATTGTTCAACTTTTGCTGCGAGGCGTTGCAACGCCGTGCGACGCGTTGCGTCAGTGCGTTTTGTGTCCTGACCGAAAATCCCGGTCGTTGCGGCAGATCGGCGGCGTGCAACTCCTTGCGAAGCGTTGCGTCTTGGTTAGGACACCGGGTTAGTGTCAGTTCGTTTAAGAAATATTTTAAAAACGATTACTCTTCTCATAAACGTTTCGTCTCTAGCAATGAATTTTGATGAGCTCTTTAAATTTGGGACCCTGCAGACTGGATGAAACGTAAATTTGTAAAATTATGTACAAAAAGTTGTTTTTACCGATCCCGATTATTTTCTGTGTCTTTTCTCAATAACTTGCAAATTTTGGACATGATGAAGTATTTCGCACGTCAATTCATGCATCCAGTTAAAACGAAGCAGGTGAGGCAACAATCGTCTCTGTAAAGACCAGCTCTTGAGAGATATTTTGCAAAAACGACCGCAGCCTAATACCAAACAATCAGTATCGAACCGGCTGTACATACTACCTCTCTTGGATTTTGAAGATAGTCGCTTGTCGCACATTTTATTGCGTTTGCCGGTTGTTAAAGCTTAACAGTGGTTATCTACTGATGATGTTTTATTACCCGGATCTACCCTAAATGTGTTCACAATGCTAATAAATACGAGGTGAGAATGCATTTTTCACTTCCAATGTTTGCCGGCTGACAACTGGGGAAATCCAATCATTCAATCAAATTATCAATCATACGAATTGATTCTCTTACTATTATCTTTATTCAGCTTATCGCATGGTCAGATTTGCGACTAAGTAATTATTTCATAAAGCTACTGCCGCTGACAGAACCGTTAAAAACCCAGATAGCCTCTGCATAAAGTAGCGCACCCAATGGGTCCCAAGGGGTGCTCTGGTGCCTTCGTTATGGACCAGACCTCAAAATGGATGTCCGCCCTATATTTCTCTTTACAAGAGCTTTCGAATAGTGTATAGAAACTCGATCTAACTCCTCTAGAAGCTGAGGTATTCCCGGCTTTTGCCAACCTTGTTTTGAGAACCTACATTGCTTTACATCGATTTAGAAATGACATCATAACTCGGTGACGTGAACTGACCTTGGATTGAAATTTCGTCAAGATGTATCAAATTAATGTTGGTTCGCACTTGCCACGCGGCATTGCGCTAAAGCGAGCAGATTTTCTCCCATCGCGAAAAATTAAGAGGGGGTAGAATCAACCCCCAGGCAAAAATGAGGGTTAAGAGGAAAAACGAAATTTGGTGTGCTTGTTTGAGCCGCCTGATGAAGAGCTTCAAATTGCACCCAAAATCATTGTTCTTTCATTATTATTTATTGAGCTATGAATTTCGTCCCGTTTTTCAGGCCTCCTGCATCACTGTGCAGTGGGCCGGCAGGGCCATGAGTCGGGACGAAGCAAAACGCAGCAGCCCTCACCCAGCGGAGACTGCGGTCCACCAGGCGCGCGCAACAGGCCGAAGTCTCGCAAATCGACGATTTCCGAAACACCGGCCCACGTCGAGCCCGGCAAGAACTATCACAGTCCCCACCGCGAAGGGCACCGCGCCGCACGCCCGAAACATAATCCCCCTGCCCAGCTGGACCAAGCGACAGCGCCCGTAGACACTGCCGAGTAGCTAGGCCGTCCGCGGCAGCCTACGGACGGCTTACCCCCGGTTAGATCGAGATATCTGGGCCAAAGGGAGCGTGTTGGGACCCTCGGGACTGACCCACCCGAGGGGGACCTAAACACCCCAGGATCCCGTCAACCTCGTCGCCGGGGCTCGAGATAGGCCTCGAGTGGGCGTCTTACACCCATAAAATGCCGAAGAAGGCAAATTACTGTGGGGGCGACAACTAAGGCATAAAAAGGTGACAGGAACTAACAATAATCAACAAAATAATAGAACAAAAAACATACAGGAGCTACATACTGGCAGGTGCAGGACAGAGCTGACCCGATCCAATACGGTTACCGACCAGGTAACAAAGGGCCCGTAAGGCAGCCATCAGTATCACCGCGGGCCTCATCAACAGAGCCACCGCCGACAGATGCTGACTCTAACCGACCGAAGTCGGAAGAGGCGGCGGCCGCCGGAGGGTCAGAAATGATAAGTCCGCGGTGATGCTACGACGTGCCCTCCAGGGCTCACTGGGGCCCCGGGCGCATCACTCCTCGTTGCTCCATCTTTACTTGCCGGACGAATCCGGCAAGTGAAGATCGGTCCCCTGAGGGGACCTCTGCCGGCTGGCAACTGGCTGGCAGCGGTCGACGTCCAACAGCTGCGAGCGGGACACTGGTCCTGTTCAAGGCAGTTCCTACCTTGCCTCGGCTGGAGCCCTTCCCGAGAGTGCCAAGGGTGCAACACCATCTGCTGCCTTGCGGGAAGATGTCCCATTTGCAACGAGGAGGCAGACACGCCAGAACACGCCCTCCGGCGGTGCCCAGCCCTCATGAGAACCAGGCTGTCCATCGTTGGGAGCATTCATACCAGCCTGCCCCAGGTCCGGGGAGCGACGTCGTGGTGGCATTGGGGCCACCTGGAGGTCCCTTCAGAGCCGCCTGGCTACGACGATGTCGGCATCCGGAGGGAATTAACAACAACAACAACAAACCTTAACTGAAATATCATCTCCGTAGATCACTCAAGTGGTGAGAGCCAGCGTCCCGAGCATATGAGACGGTGTCGCTAGCAGGTGAGAGTAGGCGTCCAAAGCAGGTGAGAGTCGGCGCCCCGAGCGGAAGAGAGAGTCGGCATCCCAAGCAAATGAGAGCCAGTGTCCCGAGTAGGTGAGAGTCAGCATCCTGAGCAGGTGAGAGCTATCATCCCGAGCAAGTGAGAGCCAGAGTTCCGAGGGGATGAGAGTCAGCGTTCTGAGCAAGTGAGAACCCGAGTCCGGAGCAGGAGAGGGTCGGCGTCGAGAGCGTATGAGAGTCAGCGTCCCGAGCAGGTGAAAGTTGGCGTCCCAAGCGGATGGGGGTCGGCGTCCCAAGCGGCTAAGAGTCGGCATTCTGAGCAGGAAGGAGTCAGCGCACCGAGCAGGTGGGAGTCAGCGTCCCGAGCATGTGAATCCGTGTCCCGAGCAGGTGAGTTCAGTGACGTAGCAAATGAGAGTCGGCGTTCAGAGCGGATGAGAGTTGGTACCCCGAGCAGGTGAGAGTCGGTGTCGCTAGCAGATAAGAGCCAGCGTCCCGAGCAGATGAGGGTTGGCGCCCCGAGCAGGTGAGAGTCGGTTCCTGAGCAGGTGATAGCCAGCGTCCTGAACAGGTGACGGCCAGCATTCTGAGCAAGTGAGAGCCAGCGTCCCGAGCAGGTGAGATCCAGCGTCTCAGGCAGGTGAGAGCCAGAGTACCGAGTGGATAAGAGTCGGCATCCCGAGCATGAGAGTCGGCACCCGAGCGGACAAGAGTCAGCGTCCCGAGCAGGTAAGAGTCAGGGTCCCGAGCGGGTAATAGTTGGCGTCCTGAGCAGGTGAAAGTCGGCGTCCCAAGCGGATGGGGGTCGGCGTCCCAAGCAGGTGGAAGTCGACGTCCAGAGCAGATGAGAGTCGGCATCCCTAGCAGACTCACCGCCTCGAGCAGGTGGGAGTCGGCGTCCTGAGCATGTGAGTCCGCGCAGGTGAGTCAGCACCCTGAGCAGGTGAGAGTCAGCGTCCCGAGCAGGTGAGGTCAGTGTCGTAGCGGATGAGAGTCGGTTCCTGAGCAGGTGAGAGCCAGCGTCCTGGACAGGTGACGGCCAGCGTCCTGAGCAAGTGAGAGCCAGCGTCCCGAGCAGGTGAGATCCAGCGTCCTAGGCTGGTGAGAGCTATCATCCCGAGCAGCTGAGAGCCAGGGTCCCGAGTGGATAAGAGTCGGCGTCCCGAGCAGGAAATAGTCAGCGTCCCGAGCAGGTGAGTCAGGGTACCGAGCCGATGAGAGTTGGCGTCCCGAACAGGCGAAAGTCGGCGTCTCGAGCGGATGAGAGTCGGCGTTCCAAGCAGGTGGGAGTCGGCGTCCCGATCAGATGACAGTCGGCATCCCGAGCAGAGTCAACGCCTCAAGCAGGTGGGAGCCGGCGTCCTGAGCATGTGAGTCCGCGCAGGTGAGTCAGCGCCCTGAGCAGGTGAGAGTCAGCATCCCGTATAGATGAGAGCCAGTGTCCTGGTCAGGAAAGAGTCAGTGTGCTGGGCATGTGAGAATCAGCGTCCCCAGCAGGCAACAGCCAGCGTCCCGGGCAGGTAGATTGAGATTCAGCTCGATGCTGCTCCCCGAAGCCCACTCCCCAGGCAAACAGCATTTCCCGCCGACTGTCGGTACGGCCCGAGCCAACACGACCATGAAGATGTCGATAAAGCCGAGGTCATAATCGGTCTAACGTGCAGATTATCAGCTCCATTTAGCCCGAATGGCGGAGAGAAATTGGTGAGGCAGTTTAGAGGGAACGGGTCCGGGCGACGCACGATGGGGCCACACATCGGGTGCTGCAGCTATACCCGATGAAATTGACGATCGACTCAGGGGCCGCAGCCCCCGCAGCAAGCGAGCAGGTCGGCCTCCAGCCGTCCAGTGAGTGTGGCGGAGCCGCCAGAAAGCGTCCGGGTCCCAAATGAGCCGGCAGCCTTCGCGAGCAGCACTGGCGACGATGGAATCATTCCCCCGGCCGCTCCTGCGGTATTCATAAACGGCTCTCTGGGCTACCAGTCGAAGGGAGCGGAGCACAGCACACTGGAATCCTGGTCGAACCCCCCCGCCACCGAGATGGCAGCAGTACTGAGTTTCTCTTAGATGTAGGCGAGATGAAGGCAGTAACAGAAATAACATCAGCGTTGCTGATCAGGTGAGGCAACAAAGAAGAGATGAGCTATAACATGAAGAGTTAAGATGATATCACAAAAGGCAGACGCCACATGGGCTCACAAGTGTGGAAATGAGCACCTAAGAGCCACATAAAATGATTCTGCTAGTTATCACGGTGAAGCTGAGCATCAGGCAGCCACAAAGCCATCAAGCGCACTGTGTCAAGTAAATATACTGTAGATAGACATCAAGCACACTACATCAAGCATATATACAGACGATACACATCAAGCGCACTGCATCAAGCAAATATGAAGACAAACACAACCGTAGCTCACGGCGTACAATCATCACAAAGCAACCGGCACAAACGTATATATGTGAGCCCCAAAAAGAGAGAGAGAGAGAGAGAGAGAGAGAGAGAGAGAGAGAGAGAGAGAGAGAGAGAGAGAGAGAGAGAGAGAGAGAGAGAGAGAGAGACAGAGACAGAGACAGAGACAGAGACAGAGAGAGAAACAGAGAGAGAGACAGAGAGAGACAGAGAGAGACAGAGAGAGACAGAGAGAGACAGAGAGAGAGAGAGAGAGAGAGAGACAGAGAGAGAGAGAGAGAGAGAGAGAGAGAGAGAGAGAGAGAGAGAGAGAGAGAGAGAGAGAGAGAGAGAGAGAGAGAGAGAGAGAGAGAGAGAGAGAGAGAGAGAGAGAGAGAGAGAGAGAGAGAGAGAGAGAGAGAGAGAGAGAGAGAGAGAGAGAGAGAGAGAGAGAGAGAGAGAGAGAGAGAGAGAGAGAGAGAGAGAGAGAGAGAGAGAGAGAGAGAGAGAGAGAGAGAGAGAGAGAGAGAGAGAGAGAGAGAGAGAGAGAGAGAGAGAGAGAGAGAGAGAGAGAGAGAGAGAGAGAGAGAGAGAGAGAGAGAGAGAGAGAGAGAGAGAGAGAGAGAGAGAGAGAGAGAGAGAGAGAGAGAGAGAGAGAGAGAGAGAGAGAGAGAGAGAGAGAGAGAGAGAGAGAGAGAGAGAGAGAGAGAGAGAGAGAGAGAGAGAGAGAGAGAGAGAGAGAGAGAGAGAGAGAGAGAGAGAGAGAGAGAGAGAGAGAGAGAGAGAGAGAGAGAGAGAGAGAGAGAGAGAGAGAGAGAGAGAGAGAGAGAGAGAGAGAGAGAGAGAGAGAGAGAGAGAGAGAGAGAGAGAGAGAGAGAGAGAGAGAGAGAGAGAGAGAGAGAGAGAGAGAGAGAGAGAGAGAGAGAGAGAGAGAGAGAGAGAGAGAGAGAGAGAGTCATTCAGACAGATAGTCCTTCAGACAGATAGTCATTCAGACAGATAGTCATTCAGACAGATAGTCATTCAGACAGATAGTCATTCAGACAGATAGTCATTCAGACAGATAGTCATTCAGACAGATAGTCATTCAGACAGATAGTCATTCAGACAGATAGAGAGCCATTCAGACAGATAGAGAGCCATTCAGACAGATAAAGAGCCATTCAGACAGATAGAGAGTCATTCAGACAGATAGGGTCATTCAGACAGATAGTCATTCAGACAGATAGAGAGTCATTCAGACAGATAGAGTCATTCAGACAGATAGAGAGTCAGACAGATAGAGAGTCAGACAGATAGAGAGTCAGACAGATAGAGAGTCAGACAGATAGAGTCAGACAGATAGAGAGTCAGACAGATAGAGAGTCAGACAGACAGATAGAGAATCATTCAGACAGATAGAGAGTCATTCAGACAGATAGAGAGCCATTCAGACAGATAGAGAGTCATTCAGACAGACAGAGAGTCATTCAGACAGATATAGAGTCATTCAGACAGATATAGAGTCATTCAGACAGATAGAGAGTCATTCAGACAGATAGAGAATCATTCAGACAGATAGAGAGTCATTCAGACAGATAGCCATTCAGATATATATCGTCATTCAGATAGATAGAGAGTCATTCAGATAGATAGAGTCATTCAGATAGATAGAGAGTCATTCAGACATATAGAGAGTCATTCAGACATATAGAGTCATTCAGACAGATAGAGAGCCATTCAGACATATAGAGAGTCATTCAGACAGATAGAGAGTCATTCAGACAGATAGAGAGTCATTCAGACATATAGTCATTCAGATATATAGCGTCATTCAGACATATAGAGTCATTCAGATAGATAGTCATTCAGACAGATAGTCATTCAGACAGATAGAGAGTCATTCAGACAGATAGAAAGTCATTCAGACAGATATAGTCATTCAGACAGATAGAGAGTCATTCAGACAGAGATATTCATTCAGACATAGAGATTTGTTCAGACAGAGATAGTCATTCAGACAGTGAGAGTCATTCATACAGAGAGAGTCATTCAGACAGTCATTCAGACACACACAGAGAGTCATTCAGACAGAGAGAGTCATTAAAACAGAGAGAGGGAGAGTCATTCAGAGAGAGATATATAGTCATTATTGGTTAGAGAGCCAGTCCAGTCATTCACAACACAGACTGAAAATGATGAATGATGTGCACTTGATGCAGCCCTGGGTTTAGCAAGTTTCCACTGATGTTCGCCGGTATGGGAGCGATCAATGAGATAAACAACTGAGATGGATCAATATCGATGGAGCTGTGAAGCAGTTGGTATAGTTTGATCAGGTCTCCTCAGCATCACCTGTAATACAATGAGGGGAGCCTAAGAGCCCTCAGTCCAGAAGCACAAAGACAAGGTAATAGCATGGCAGACTTAAAGTACTCCCTGAACTTTAAGCATGGAATAAAGAAACCTGGAACAGAAGCCTCCTTAATTTCTGGGATGCTTTTGTGGGGCTCATTAAAAAGAATGGGGTAAATAAACAAAAACATTAAAATATAGATAACAGTAAAATATTCCACAAAAAAACAGGCTTTAGAGCATGTCTTACTTCAACCGAGAGTGAACAGCCACTACTGAGGTATTATTTATCCAATATAAACCTAAATAATGGCATAATAACCATAAAATAGAAAAACAGAATGTGTGTGAGCCGTGATTCAAACCTGGAACACTAGGATTGCTAGATAAGCATTCTGCTAACTGTGCTATTGAGCAACAAAATTACCATTATGAAGATGTAAAGTGCACCATGCGGGATCTGATCCCAGACCTTTCACTCGCTAGGTGAACGCTTAACCCACTGCGCTACTGTGGTGCTGAATTACACACTCTTTAAACATGTAATAATACAAGTTGAGATGCAGTATAAACGCTGTGTTCCTTGAATTATTCTGAGGTGGAATTCCAGGGGTTGTGACATCGTGATATTCCCCGGATTCCAGCAGTGGAACGTTCTTTAACAAGGCTGGAATGCAGAGTAAATGGCAAGGTGTGACAGTCTCATTATTTATTTTGACTTGTGCACACCCAAATCTTTAATTTACTTTCATTTAGGTGTTATTATTAGGTTCAGATTATCCTGCAAAAACATATAATGTACCTTACAAGCAGATAAATATTCAAAGTCCACAAACTTACTGTCACAAAATTCATCCATGGGCGCCGCCATCTTGAGCGGGACTGCAATTTCTATTCCCACCGTTCCGCACGGCATGACGGGAATATTCGATGTGGAATCCCGGGAAAAGTTTAAGAGAACAGCTAGCTGTGATGTCACTGTTCCCAGAATTCCAGGCTGGAATATTTCAAAGAACGCACCCAAAATTCTTATTTGTCTTGCACTTTGCTGATATTTTAGATATTTCATGCCTAAAATGTGTTTTAGCGGACGCAACACAGATAAGGCTTTCCTGAAATGCATGGTTGCTTTTCTGTGCAAGCGACAGTTTATAAGTTATGAGGCATTAAAGTCATTGGCCAGCACATCTCCCATAGACTTCACATTAGTCCTTACCGAGCTTTACTTAGCGAAGGATTTTTAATGTTTTAGAATGACACCCAAAAGCGGGGAGGGTTTGTACCTATTGAAGTCTCCATTCCAGGTATTTCTTTTTCATGCTTTAAATGTTTGAATAACTGTTACTGGTCTTTTTCCACCAAAGTTGCTCCAATATTTCAATTATTGTCACTCACCACCCTCCTCCCGACATTTTCAATCGACACAGGTTGATCAATTTGTTTATTTTGAAGAATATATGCAAACAGGGCGCGAAAGAAGACTGAAGCGCCATCTGCACTAATAGAGATTACGCAGGGTATTATTTTTTATCTTTCATTGGCTTACTGTCAACAATTCTGCTACTAGCTTTACCACAAAATGTTTCGAAACAAAACCACGAGTCTGCTAAACGGCTTTTGATTGGCCCCTTTTAGAGCCTTATATCACCGCTATATGGGGATACAAGGCCCTATTTCACCTCATAGACGGGGATATAGTGCGTCGTTATATCCCCACAGTATGGTGATATAACTCGGTAGGTATGTTGATTTGTTCAGTGAGGCCGGTTGGATCGAGGCGCATTCGTTTTCGTCCACTTTTGATTTTCGGCAATTATTCGCATTAGAATAGGATAAAAGTCACATTTGAAAGGTTCAAAATGAAACGTAGATTCCTATCAAGACCACCAATAATGTGAAAGTAATCTTATAATTTCCAGGGAGGCTCCCAAAGTCAACCCTGTTTTTTGGACTATTTTTTAGTGTTGGTGACATTGAGGAATAAATTAGGATATATATTATTTTACTGAAGAAAAGTTGGAAAGTAATACATTTTTTCTTCAAGAAAAATAAATAGGTAATTTCTAGGTATTTTTATTATGCGGTTTAAGAGCTTCCTTGAAATTTTCAAACGCTCAGAACAACATCGTGATTTCGGTAAAAATCTCCACTTTAAGTGAGGCCGATTCCACCTTTCAATATATTTCGTTAAATACAGATTTATATTTCTTTTTGTTAGTTATTTCAAGTTGAAACATATTTTAGCAACATTTCTAGCGTTCGGTTGCCCTCGACCGTGCGTTTATTAATGAGAAATGGGATTCCAAAGACATCCAAGTACCGAATTGGCCTCGGCGAAAAGGCCTCAGCTGGATTTCGTCCATTCAGAACAATGACGTCACTTTGTCGTATTTGGGGGGCCGAAATGATCTCGGGTGTCATGAATGGTTGCGCCAGTGCACGCAGTGAGTTTTTTTAGTTACTTCGGTAACCTTGGCGAGCCCTGTATTGAGGCGGGAATATCCCCAAGGCAGAGAATACAGAATTTTGAGGTCAGTTTGGTTGTTGGAGGAAAGAAGACTGGAAATTGAGTGCGTGGAAGGAATTTGAGTTTGCTGTTGGAAGGGATATTTTGGATGAAGGTTCATTTCTTATCCCTGATACTGCAACTTACTTTTCCGGAAATTCACGATTAATTGAACCATTTCTCCCATCTTAGATATCTACTGGAGATAGGTGGGTACCTACCTACTCAGTACAGTACTGGGTGAGGTCATAATACCTTTCAAAAGTTTTCTTCAGCTCGGAGGAAGGCTCAGACTGTACCTTTTGTGGCTCATGATTTTTAAGGCTGGGTATGTTCGCTATTTTGGGCTATATAGGCTGGTGGTTTTCACACATTGAAGCAAAATAATCGTGGCAGAGGTTGGGTGTTTAAACCCCACGTCTTGCATTGGATAATGGTAGCCTGTGTGATGCTTGCATGGGGGAAAGTTGGAGAATATCAAAATAAGGGGAAGAGGGATTTTATCTGGTTGGCTATTTACCATGGCATCAGGGTCAAATAATGTATTCTATATATAAACATTAGAAATCATGTAGCTTCCTAGTTCTATGTTAATGGGTTAGAGATTCAGGGTTATGAGATCCTATCTATGTATATATGAGGTACCTACAATTGTGGAGTGTCGGAATGTTTTCATTCCACTAGGAGGTAGCAGAATGATGATTCTTCACTTCCATTCTTCAGCAGATATTTTCATCTACTGTCAGTCAAAACAAAAAAAAGCTGGTGGTAGTTGTTGCTTGTATTATGAAGGCACATAAATACAGTCCTAAATCAAAGTATTATCCTAAAAAAGTATTGGTTTGTTAAGAGGCAATAAACAGGTCCAGGAAAAAGGCTGTGATGGGACTTGCAAGCCTGTAAATACTAAACAAAAAAAGAGGCATGTTAAGAAAGCGGGGATTTTGGCCTCTTTTCGGGATTTTGGCCTCACTCTCCACCTTGCGTGAAAGCAATTTCAGGACCCTGCTCTCCCCCTCTGTAACGGCGGCGTCTCCCCGTATAGCCAGCCCGTGCGTCGTCTCGCCTCGTAGCACCCTCGTTGGAAGGGGGGCGCACGTGGCTGGTTGAATTTAAGAACTTTTTTCATGGATACACTCAACACCGCAAACCCCTCCCCTCCCCTCCCCCTTCAGGGTGGTGGGAACGAAACTGCCGGCTCTCAAAGGGCCACTTTAAAGCCCTCCCGCCCGCGTGTTGTAATGATCCGGGGTGTAGACAGCCCCCTATCATCACTTTCGCCGTTTCAACGCAAGGAGGCATGTGACCGACTTGGCAAGGTGATGAGGTGCAGCTGCCTTCGGGACGGCGTCCTGGAGGTGGAGCTCAGTAGCCCAGCAGATGCACAGCGTGCACTCGAAACGACAGAACTGCGATACACTAAGCGAGAAGCGGAGCAGAGGAAAGTAGTAAAGGTGAATGTCACGATTGTACCACACAAGACAAAGAATTTTTCGAAGGGTGTCATTACATGTTTTGATCTGAAAGGGTTTCCGGATGAGGAGATAGTTGATGGACTCATGGAGAGCGGTGTAGTGGAGGCGAGGAGAATGCGGCGAAAAGTAGGAGGGATTCTCGAGGAGACTGACACTGTGATACTGACCTTTGATAGTTTAGATTTGCCGGCGGACGTGAATGTCGGATATGTGAAGATTCGGGTCAGGCCCTATGTTCCCAACCCGATGCGGTGCTTTTTCTGCCAACGGTATGGTCATACAGCCAGATTTTGTAAAGGAAAGAAAGTGTGTGAGCGATGTGGATCAAACGAGCATGACGGAAGGGACTGTGACGCACGAGCACTTAACTGCATAAACTGTAAAGGATCACACTCTGCAAATGATAAAAACTGCCCACGTATGAAGACAGAAAAGGAGATTCTTTCTATGATGGTCGCGAAACGTATTCCATTTAGGGCTGCGAGGGAAGCCTATGAGACCTTCTACCCTCAGAGATCATATGCAGAGATAGTGGGCGGAATAGCGACCGCCGTAGCGGCGCCTTCAAGGACGCCAGCGACACCGCGGATGACCTCGGAGGAGGTCATCCGTTCCCTGACCCTGGCGGACTTTATCCGCCTGGCAGGGAGGATGGGGCTGATCATTTCTGGCCAGCCCGCCGCCCCGACATCGCAGCCGGAGGCGGCACCTCCTCCACCCATCCCTCCCGCCCCTCCCCGCCGCCTGTGGCTCCGGCTGGGGGGTGGGGGCGGGGAGCAGGGGACCACTCCTGCCTCCAACACCCCGTCTGAGACCCCCGCCACCTCCGAGGCAAAGGGTGCCCTTGGCGGCACCGGAGCCTGACACCCCTCAAGCGACCGAGGGTTGGACGACGGTGGGCAAGGGTGGGAAGCGAGGTCAACTGCCGTCCCCAGTCCAGCCCCCCGTTGAAATCTCTGTTGACGGTCAGCCCTCTACTCCTGCCTTTTCTCCTCTGTCCGATAATCAGCCCCCTCCGCCACCCCCACCGTCGCCGACGTCGGTTGCGGCTGTCAGGAGGCAGTTTGAGGGGTCACGGAGGGAGGATAGCACTAGGGGAATATCTCCCACCAAACGTGTGGCATCCGGGACTCCTCCAGGCCAGCCACAACCTTCTAAAGCCCGAGTAGCACAAATAAGGTCATCTAGGCCTGGGGCATCGTCTCGATCCAGGCAAAGTGGGGTGCCCTCTGTGCCCCCAAAGAAAACCTATGAGCCAGGAGGTCCATACTGGAAATAGCAAGTAGCTCCTCTGGTAGGCGCTCACCCTAACTTCCACCCCCATCATTAACACGTTTTTGCAGTGGAACTGTCGTGGAATTCGCACTAGCGCCGGGGATCTCCAGGCTTTGATAAGATCCAGGGGACTGGCAGCTATATGCCTGCAAGAAACTAAACTCTCAGCTGAGATCCCATTCTCCCTTACAGGTTTTTCAATATTTCGAAAGGATTTACAACGTAACCCAGTCGCCCACGGTGGTGTTCTTCTCGCTATCAATAATGATATACCAGCAAAGCAAATCTCGCTCCAAACACGGCTGCAAGCCATGGCAGCACGTATATCTATAGCTCGAAGGCAGATTTCGCTCTGCTCTATATACCTACCCCCTGGGGTAGACCTGCCCACTCGTGAACTAAATTTGCTAATATCTGAGCTACCACCGCCCATCCTTCTCTTGGGAGGCTTTAATGCTCACCACTCCGCTTGGGGGTGTGAAGATATTAACTCTCGGGGTCGACACCTCGACCATTTTATCCGGGGTGTGAGCCTTTGTATTTTAAACACCGGAGCACCAACACATCTTACTATTCCATCCGGTCGGGAATCGGCATTGGATCTTAGCCTTTGCAGCCCAGAGCTATTTGCTCTGTTTAGCTGGGCTGTGTGCGGTGACCCCATGGGAAGTGACCATTTCCCTGTTTTAGTGACTTATGACAACACATCTGTTTTAGGCACGAGACCGCAACGTTGGAAGATGAAAAATGCTGATATGTCCTTATTTAGCTCCCTCGTGGATGACTATTTGGAAAAATTTTCAACCCAAACACCGTTCACAGTGGACCAGTTTACAGCTATCCTCCGAGACGCTGCTTATGCTTCTATACCGTGAACATCAAAAAACCCTCGGCGACCACCGGTACCGTGGTGGAGCATGGAATGTCGTGACGCTGTCCGAGAGCGGCGGCGCGCTTACAGACAGTTTAAACGAAATTCCACTCAGCAAAACTTAACCCGCGCCCCACCGGGGGTCCGGCGCCACCTTCGCCCCACCGGGGCCATCGATGGCCCCCCTCTAACTCCGAAAATATGGGCGTTAGCGCAAATCTACAAAGTGCAATAGAAAGCTCGCGTGAATTCAGTAAGAAATTACTTGACATGTTTTAGTGCTCAGGCCAATGGTTTGACCTCCAGAGGTCAAATTACGTCAAGATCGGCTATTTTCACTCAAATATGCAATGATTAAGCAAACTGGGCATAACTCTTATGTCATTAGAGCTATTGAGGCCTGTTAAAGTACATTTGATAGGAAATTGTCAGTACTTTTTCCGCTATGTGGAACGTAAAGACCTCACGCCAGTGGTTTGACCTCCAGAGGTCACCTCGTGACCTAACATGACTTGAGGTCACGAAAGGTTAGAAAGTGACCTTGCAGTATATGAAATGAAAGCCAGTGACGAGATAAACACGATGGTGTTTGTTTCGCCGCTCTAGCTTAATTAGGTCAAAAGTTATTTTCGAAATACTGTTTTTGACCTCTGGTGACCTTGGATGACCTTGGAAAAGTCAAAGAGCAAATATGACCCCTGGGATCCGTGAAAGGATGTCCAAAAACGCTGTTCTGAGCAGTCTGAGTATTTGCAATCATTTTTGTGGTTTTTATATCATGAAACAGCTTTTCCCCATGCTTTTCCAATGGGAGAGGTCGCCTCGTGACCTGACCTTAGGGCACGAAATCGAAAAATCCCGGATATACACCTTGTAGACCCTGGAGGGGTCATGAAGTGTAGGAAGTTTCAAATCGATCGACTTTGAAATGTAGCTCTTACAGAGCTCTAAAGTTGAAGTGAGGTGACCTTGGTTGACCTCGTCTGGTGACCTGACCTTGGGTGACCCGGAGTAAAAAATTTCAGGGATGATGGGAAATGATGCAGTGAGAGGTAGAGCCCTCAACCGCGGTGCTGCGCCTCGTCGTTTTTCTGCTATCCCGGAAAAACCTTAGGGGCCATCGATGCCCCCGGTGGGGTGAGGGTTAAATATGTATCGGAAATCTCGAGCTGCCTGCAGGCACACAATAAAACAAGCAAAGAGAAAATGTTTGAGAGAATACGTAGGTAGACTGAATCGATTTACGCCATTGTCCCAAGTGTTTGCTCAAATCCGCCGTTTCGAAGGCAGGTCGGTCTCCACACCACTACCAACTTTGCAGATTGGTGGTAGGAATATATTAAATCCATCAGAAGTAGCCGACTGTATAGGAAATGCGATTGCACAGCGCTGTAGTTCAGTTAGGGAGGATGTCTCATTTATGCGATGTAAAGCCCTAGCTGAACAGAAAAGTATACATTTTGGAACCACCAGCACACTGTCATACAATAAGCCCTTCACCTTGCATGAGCTAGCGGCAGCCATTCGTGGGCTCCACCCTGTGGCCGAGGGACCGGATTTAATTCACAATGATATGTTTAAAGCACTATCGCAGAGCGCACGTAGGGTACTACTGGCCTCATTCAATATGATGTGAGAGTCCGGCGAATTTATACCGGCGTGGCGGGAGGCTATAGTGATACCAATCCTTAAACTTGGTAAATCTGGACTGGACCCCTTGCACTTTAGGCCGATCTCGCTTACCTCGTGCATGTGCAAGTTGTTCGAAAAAATGGTAAATGTAAGACTCGTTTGGTATTTGGAAAGCCGGGGCATCATCAATGACAACCAGTGTGGGTTTCGTAGAGGCCGCAGTACGGTGGACCACTTGGTATCACTTGACACCTCGGTGCGAATTGCATCTAAAGAGAGGCGGCACCTGGGAGCCGTCTTCTTTGACGCCATTGCCGCTTATGATACAGCGTGGCGACATGGTATCCTTTTTAAAGTTGCATAAGTGTGGTATCAGAGGTCAGATGGGGGTTCTTTTTTCATGCAATTCTATTGCTAGAAAAGATCCGCCACCCATTTAAACGGGTAGCCAGGCGTGCCCCCTCCGCGATCCCAACGACAACAGTACCCTTACGTTAACACCACCAGAACATAAAATATTACAAGTCGCGGCACGCCCTGCTAGGAAAAAGAAAGTAACTTAAAGAAAGCATAATAAATATCATACTATTAGTAAAAACTGCCAGTAGTAGCTCCCTGTAAATATACAGGGAGCAGGAATACAGGTCTATTTAGGTTAAATGCACAATAATTTAGCTCATTACCGGTTAGATTGTTAGTCTTTTTCCAAACGGGACTACCCAAAACTGGAGATTTGTGTTAGCCCCTCCGAGATTCTGGCGAAAAGATAGAGGCCTAGTAACATTCGCCAGAGAACTCGGAAGACAGTAAGCAAATTAGGGCAGACATGCAGGCATAGGCAAGCAAGCAAGCAAGCAGGCAATTTAGCAAGCAAGCGCAGCAGGGAGTCAGACACACGCACGCACGCACGCACGCACGCACGCACGCACGCACGCACGCACGCACGCACACACACACACACACACACACACACACACACACACACACACACACACACACACACACACACACACACACACACACACACACACACACACACACACACACACACACACATCCGAATCCACGCACGCATGCCTGCCTACACATCCACACACCCGGCACGTACACACCCACACACACCGAGTACCGCAGACACCCACCCACGCACGGCAGACATCCACCTTCCCAACCACAAGTACTCCCTCTCGCCCACCTACAAGCACACTATCCCACTCACATACACGCACGTCCACACCCACACACATTGTGCTCTGGTACATCATCACCACCATCAGCGCCGGTCATCGAGGCTCATTATTAAGAATTATATAATTGCAAAAGAATACTTCTCTGATATATTTTTCAAGCACATGTTTGTTTAGAGGAACTTCCGTTATACATTTAAAGGTTGGACATATCGTTTTGTTCCAAATTTCAGGTGCAGAGCATGCCAGAGCAAATTTCCTATAATTTGTTGTAGACTGAGGTATTTCAAAGTGTCTAATCAATCTCGTATTAGTTGTTCTGTATTTCTGAAAAGGAGACGATATCACATCTGGCATTTTACCATCCAATACTTTCGACAATATAATAACTTTTTGTTCTAAGACTAGTTCAGGGAATTTAAGTATTTTTAATTTTAGAAACAGTTCATTTGTGTGGTAATAATAGGGTTTTTTGTCGATGATTCGAATAGCACGTTTCTGTAATTTGATGATCTTATCGAGAGTGGATTCGTAATTACTACCCCAAACCATTGCACAATAATTTAGATGGGGCAATATAAAGGCGTTATACAAATGAGTGAGTTCGTCCGATGATAGGAAATACTTAGCTCTGCTCATGATTCCTAAATTTCTACTTATAATCGAAGACACATGAAGGATGTGCGAATTCCACTTAGCTTTTCGTCAATATAAACGCCAAGATACTTTACAGTTTCTTCACGTTTAAGCTGCATTCCATTTAGTCTTACATCAAAATTTCTAATGTTAGCGCTAGAATAAAGCTGATAATGAGATTTTGAAGCATTTAGAGACAAACGATTGGACTGAAACCATTTTGACACTTCTGGAAGAACTTAGTGGATTTTTGACTGTACACTTCTCACATCATCCCCCGAGATTATAATAGCAGTATCATCTGCAAATAAGTAAAATCTAGTTTCAATGGACACTCGATACAGATCCTTAATGTATATAATAAATAATAGTGGTCCTAGTATTGATCCCTGTGGTACTCCCGTCCTTAATTGTTTTGCATGAGAGATGACCCCCTTATTTTAGTCCTCTGAAATCTGTTAGTTAGATATGAAGAAATAATATTATACAATTTACCCTTAATACCAATGTGATTTAATTTTTGCAATAGTATGCCTAGACTAACCGTATCGAATGCTTTTTTCAAGTCTAAATAAATTCCACATGATGTGTTACCCTTTTCTAAAGATTTTGTTATGCTCTCGTAAAGATGTACCAGAGGCATGTACGTACTATGCTTTTTTTCTAAAGCCGAACTGAAATGAATATAAGATGTTATTTTCGATCAAATAATCAGAGATATATTGGTATAGTAACCGTTCCAAAATTTTGGAGAAGATGGGTAACAATGAAATGGGTTTCTAGTTCGTAAATCTGTCTTTTGCACCTGATTTAAATATAGGGACCACTACTGCTTCTTTTAACATCTTTGGGAATATACCTTTCTTAAGACATAGGTTGAAAAAAATAAGTCAAATTACAAAGACAACTTTTATATGTACGATGCAGAATCTTTGTGCTAATTCCATCAATGCCACCACCCACTTGTTTTAGTGATTTGGTGATATTTTCTATCTGTTGTTGGTTTGTTGAAAGTTCAGCCGTAAATGGTGGGTGTGAGTAATCTTCGAGATATACTATAGGATTTATGTTCGAAACAGGAATGTCTTTTTCAAGTGTTGATCCAATTGTAGCAAAAAAATCGTTATGAAAAATTTTTATGAAATCTTTATGAAAATTTTTTGACTGATAGGACGTTCCGTGTCAGAGTAGGTGGTACAAACACCTTTTACCAAGAAGAAGGCATTCCGTAGGGGAGCGTCTCTAGTATCTGCCTCTTCTCTCTGGCCATAAATGACGTCACACATTCACACCCACCTTCCATTCAGGCATCCATTTTCGTGGACGACATCGCAGTATGGGCAAAGGCTTCAACAACGCCGGCACTTTCCCGTCAGCTCCAGCTGGCCGTTAATTGTCTGGAACGCTGGAGTAGAAAAAACGGGCTTTACTTTTCGACTGAAAAACCGCGGGTGTCCATTTTTGTCGCAGGCGCAGGGCCTGTCCGGAACCAACGGTATCGTTGCGCGGCAAAACTATCCCTTTTCAACCGACGGCAAAATTTCTCGGAGTGACATTTGATAAACGGCTAACTTACAGCACACACATTAGGAATGTCCGTGACAAGTGTTTCAAATCCTTAAATGTCCTAAAATGTGCATCTCGTCTATCGTACGGAGCTGACAGGAAAACACTTCTCACGTTATATCGGTCCCTTATCCGTTCCAAGATGGACTACGCCTGTTTCGTTTACGACTCTGCATCTAAATCAGCCAAACGGTGTCTGGATACGATCCATCATAGCGCACTCAGAGTAGCTACAGAAGCATTTAGAACCACACCACGCGCCAGCCTGCTGGTGGAGGCTAACGAACCACCCCTCTCAATGAGACGACGCATGCTGGGACAGCGCTATGCGTACAAACTGGCCCAGTCTCCGCCCCATCCCACGTACAACGCCGTTTTCTCGCATGAAATGCTGCGTTTGTTTGTGAACAGCGAAAGGGGACTTCCCCTAGGTGTGCGGGTGCATCGCCTCTCGGGCGAATGTGGTATCCAACGCCGTATCATAAGTCGCAGCGAGCTCTCGGATATCCCACCATGGGAACTAATACCACCAAAGGCTGACACGACTCTTGCAGGCAGTACAAGATCTGACACGGCTGCTTTGGAACTTAAATATTTAGCCCTCCAACACATCGCAAAATATGCAGATTATGTCCAGTTTTTCACCGATGGATCAAAAACTGAGTTCGGCGTGGGATGTGCTTTTGTGACTGACTCGTGACTAGAAATTTCTCACTGTCACCTTTTTCATCTGTCTTTACCTCGGAACTTACTGCATTAGACAAAGCTCTCTGTTTCATAGAAGTCAGTGACGGCACCAGAAATGTAATTTTCACCGACAGTCTTAGTAGTGTCCAGGCTTTGAGTGCTTTTAATCCAAGTGACGGGCTCGTATTAAAGATTGTTCTCCACCTAGCTCGACTCGCCGGACAGGGTAAGTATATAACCCTCTGTTGGGTGCCGAGTCATATCGGTATCGGACTGAATGAAGCGGCTGATGCTGCAGCCCGGCGAGCTGCTCAGAGACCCTGTAGGAGAAGACAGTCGATTCCTGCTCGAGATCTTTTCCCACATATATCTGGTCACCTTCGCAATGTATGGCAACAGGAATGGCAGGAGCAAACAAATAACAAGCTCAGGGTAATAAAACCCAACATTGGTGAGTGGCTGTCCTCTATGCGCTCCCATCGCCGTGAGGAGGTGGCTCTCTGCCGTTTGCGAACTGGCCATTGTCTGGCCACTCACCGATATCTGCTAGGTGGCGAGCCCAGGCCTCATTGTCGGCGATGCGCGACCCCCTTGTCGGTGCGGCACGTCCTGGTGTCTTGTCCGGAGTATGATAATCTCAGGCTTTCACATTTCGGTTCACATCTTCTCACTCTGTCTCATCTGATTGCCCCCCCTCAGGGGACCGATCTTCACTTGCCGGATTCGTCCGGCAAGTAAAGATTGGAGCAACGGGGGTGTGACGCGCCCGGGGCCCCAGTCAGCCTTGGGAGGCACTTTGTCGCATCGCCGCGGATACATCTTTTCTAGCCCTCCGGCGGCCGCCGCCTCTTCCGACTTCGGTCGGTTAGAGTCGGCGTCTGTCGTCGGTGGCTCTGGTGATGAGGTTCCCGGCGATGCTGATGGCTGCCTTACGGGCCCTTTGTTACCTGGTCGGTAACCGTATTGGATCGGGTCAGCTCTGTCCTGCGCCTCCCAGTATGTACCTCCTGTCTGTTTTTGTTTTCTTATTTTGTTGATTATTTTTAGTTCCTGTCCTCTTTTTACGCTTTAGTTATTGGTTCCACAGTTATTTGCCTTCTTCGGCATTTTATGGGTGTAAGGCGCCCACTCGAGGCCTATCTCGAGCCCCGGCGACGAGGTTGACGGGATCCTGGGGGGTTGAGGTCCCCATCGGGCGGGTCAGTCCCGAGGGCTCCAACACGCCCCCTTTGGCCCAGATATCTCGATCCAACCGGGGGTAAGCCGTCCGTAGGCTGCCGCGGGCGGCCTAGCTACGCGGCAGTGTCTACGGGCACTGTCGCTCGGTCCAGCTGGGCAGGGGGATTATGTTTCGGGCGTGCGGCGCGGCGCCGTTCGCGGTGGGGGCTGTGACAGTTCTTGCCGGGCGCGACGTGGGCCGGGGTTTCGGAAACCGTCGATTTGCAAGACTCCGGCCTGTTGCGCGCGCCTGGTGGACCGCAGTCTCCGCTGCGTGAGGGCTGCCGTGTTTTGCTTCGTCCCGACTCATGGCCCTGCCGGCCCACTGGGCTGATGGCGTCAAGGGGGTGGGTGCGTTCTGATCGGAGGGGTTGTGTGAGTATCTCTCGCCCCTCTGAGACGGGCGCACCTGCCCCCGTAGGCACTGTACCAGCCCCCGGGTCCAGCTATTGACAGCTGGCAACCCGGGGGGCCGAAGGTAAATTAAACCACTATGGCGTCTCAAAATAGCACGACCTCCAACACTCCCGTCCAACCGACGGGTTCTTCAACCCCTGCGGGGGACATAACTTCTCCTAGAGTTCTGATGGTGACTCTTGAGGACAGTCACAAGATGAACCCCTTCCAGGTCATTCAGGCTGTGTCGAAATTCGGGACTGCAACCCATGTTTATCGACACTCGGAAACAAAACTTGAAGTTGTCATGTCGTCGGACAAGGAAACGTGTGATCTCTTGGCGGCAAAGCAGCTCAGCTTTGTAGGGAAAGATAAATCTCTGGCGTTGGTACCGGTTTCTGTAGCTTTACACCCGACAAAGAACAACGCATTGGGCGTTGTTACCTGCCGCGAGCTCGAGGGCGCAGCGGAGGAGGATGTTTTGCTTGGTCTGGAGGAGCAAGGGGTGATGAAGGTGCGTAGGATGAACAGGAGGCAGGACGGCGAGCTAGTTGCCACTAACACTTATGTACTTACATTCAACAGTAAGGAGCTGCCTCGAGCAGTGCGTATTCGTTGGCTTTCAGTGCGCGTACGTCGGTACGTTCCGGATCCAATACGGTGTTACCGGTGTCAAGGGTACGGCCACGTCGCAAAATTATGCAAGGGAAAAGAGCGATGCGCAAGGTGCTCGGAGGAAGATCACACCTCCACCGCGTGCACTGCGAACAAAGCAAAATGCACTGCATGTAAAGGGGACCACGAGGCATGGTCACGCTCGTGCTCCAGGTTTCTCTCCGAGAGAGAGAAGCTGAAGCTGTTGAAGTTTGGACCACAAAGAGCTCCACTTTCCGCGACGCTCTCGCAGTGACCCAAAATAGGTTTTGCGCTAGGGTGTCGAGTGGAAAATTCAGCTCGGAATGTATGGCAAGTGAGTGGAAAATTCCTCTCAAAATGTATGGCGGAGTAAAAAATTTCAAATTTTGTACTCAGGTGGTAAACTCTCAGAGCCCTTGTTTGAACTGAAGGATGGATATTTCCTTTAATTTTCTCAAAGTAAATATTTTTAAATCATCCCCAAACAGCATTGTATGACCATTCCCATGTGAGAAATTTGGGTTAAGCAGGTAAATCTTTACCAGCTGAAACCCCGTGATGCAGTCTCCAATTTTTTTAAAGAGTTGGTGAATTTCCACAAATAAAAAACATTTTGGGGGCCTCTGAGACCAACCTGGTGAATTTTCACAAATAAAAAACATTTTGGGGGCCTCTGAGACCAACCTTTGGGGGAAAGAACTCTGGGAGCCACTAAAACTCTTGGGGGGCTTCCCTAGACCAACTCTTGTGCCCCTCCTCTCCCACTCGACCAGCTTTTAAGGGCCCCTGAGACGAAATATCGGGGCCCCCTTAGACAACTCTGCAGAGGGACCTCCGAGATCGGCAGGTGGTGAAAAATGAAAAGGGATTTTTCATGCAATAGCTAGTTCCAAAATTAATTATCTACGCATACACTGTATAGTTTTCCTGTCCTGGACAACGCCCCTCCTATACCTATACCTATAGCTATCGGAATTTTGGAGGCCACTCCTGGCCTCAATCACTGCACCTCGCATACACCTATGCTAGGGCCCAGTAGAGCCTTGGTTTACACTTAGGACTAACCCAGACGAAACTACAAACTTTCTATAATGGCAATAAACTCTTCCAGACTCTTGCTAAAAGTTTCTTTTCTTTACCTGTCAATTCCCCTGCTTCTCTTCACATATATACTCACCTTCATATGAGTATGCTGCTTTCTATCAATATTAATCGAAGCTGCTGCAGCCTCCTTTCTGTTGTTTCTTCCCAAGGCAATAGAGACACTTTTCTTCCTTTCGTCCAGCCCCCTCCAACAGCAAGCGTAGATCACCGGATGTGACGTCACACCTTGTAGCATATAACATGGGAAAATCACATGATTAAATATCCAAAATTTTGCAAAAAGAGGCCTAGAATCGAGGATGCAATGCTTATTTACTGCATTTGGGATAAACTTGATTACCGTGTATTCTAACAAATTCGTAAGCCGGCAGTTCCATTAGCAGCAGTTTGACACATGGCCCAACGGTGAAGGAGTTTCTCCACGCCCGTGTGACGTCACTCGGTCGTGGAGGAATCCCTCTTGAACGTACTTTTAAGTAAAGGTATCTTGCCTTTCGTCTACAACCAGCCAGGCGCGGCGGGTTGCGACAGCGTCGAAGCAACTAATAATTTAAATTTATATCGCAATCCAGTTGCCGGTCGCATGAGCAGCATAATTTGCATTTCAAAACTTGCTCTAAATTAATTTTCTAAATCCTTATAGACTAGAAAATTATACAACTAAAAGCACACCAGGAGGAAGACTAACAATGTTTTGTCAATAACGAATACGAAACCAGCCTTTCAAAAAGCCTAGAGATGCCGCTTTTATTTACTAGATGTGAAGACGGCGTTTTGGTAAGTCCACGCCGTAGACCAGCCATACAAAAAAGTTCCGATGTTTGAAGGGTAACTGGATGCATTTTTGTTGCCCAAAAAAATCATTTAATGAAAATGTAGAGTTTCAAAGTATTAAAGTACCGGACACTTTTAGTTCAACTTAAATATCAGCGTATTTATGCCTAGGGTGTCGTAGGGTGTCGTGAGTAGATTTGGGTGTCACACGGCGTGGACGCAGCAATGAAGGGCTAATATGGATCAAAATTATTTTCTACGCAATAAGTGGTTAATTTTCTACGATACAATGTCAAAAAATATGCTGCTTACCATACAAATTTCAAGATAATTGCTTTTAACAGCAAGATGACCAAAAATGGTTTTTCACTATTCTCGGTACCAGAAATACAAAAACAACTTTTCAAGGACGTAAGCCTAGAAATCATATGCACAGATAAACTGCTTTCCAGAAATGTATCTTTCAAAGCGGTCAGCTCATTTTTTTGGCAACACAAGGCTAGGGTGTCTAATTTTCCACTCACCAATTTTGCGAGTGGTGGAATTTAGTGGCGGTGTTCACCCATTGGAACTTTCTCCGGTGGGGCAGGGGAGGGTGCACTGTGCGTCTTGCCCGCGCCAGAATTTCGATTCTGTTGTTCCACTGAAATCGGTGGAGATAAGGATGCCAGGTATAATTGACCAGAAAAATAGAAATCGCCAGATTCTCTTTCAGAAAAGCGAAAGAAGCGCATAAGAGCCGAGTTAATTTGGCGATCTTCTAGTCGATTCTGCTGCTCTTTTTTCCCGTGGACGTTGGTAGAGGAGGCAATGGAACTGGGCTTTGTAGTAAGTATTGTTGAGTAAAATTCAATAGTAGTAAAATATTGTTCAATAGTTATTCAATAGTAGTAGTAAATATTGTTGGAAGTGAGTGGAAAATTCAGCAAAAAATATAAAAGTGAGTGGAAAATTCTGATTGACTGGGTGTCGTTCTGCACCCAGCACCCCAGGTTTTGGGACACTGCGCTCTCGTGGGTGAGTCGGGACGATTACAGTCATCACTCAGTGTAGACTCGACCATGCGAGACATTATGCACCTATCTGTCCGCGATTTCATGGGTCTATTCGGTGGTCTGACCCCACAGACTATTACCCCCACCTGCACACCCGATGACGCCCAGTCTGACGTGCCAACTAGGCTCAGAGCTGAAAAGAGCACCCAAACATGCTTCACAGAGAACGTGTCATTGCCAGTGACATCTTCGAAGCCAGAGGATCTGAGCAACCACACAGCCGAAAGGGGTACTCAGACATCCACAGCCAAGGAACCCCTAACGGTAGCGCACGTCACACTACAACAACAACGGTTAGGTTCTTCCAAGGACAATGCAGGAGCTGACAGAAGTAGGGAACAGCCAGTGACTGAGACTAAGAAAGCTGCAAAACAGTGGGAAGATCATCCTGCAGCAAAACGCGCACGAGTCAATCAAACAGATACTAGTTCTTCAGGCACAGAGGTACATCCTGCTGCGGCTCACAGCTTAGGATCCACACACAAACAACCAGAAACTACAGTATCCACCCCTGTCACCGACAAATCTTCAACACCACAGACTCCCATACAATCGAACAAAGCAGCACCCTCAGACGTGGTTACCAAGCGGTATGGGTCAGAGCGGTCCTCGTCGGCGCCTCCAAAGGGTCGTATGCGCAAGGAGCGTGGTGAAACCGTTTCATCTCCAGGTCGCGGGGACACGGGGCTAATGCCGCCGCCGTACCCTCCACCACCCCCGCCTCCACCAACACCTCCCGCTAAAGCAACAGGCAGAGACCACCTGAGCACAGGCACCCGTGAAGGAAAGCACAGGCTCTCCTCTCCAAACTTACGTTTCGAGGAAAGAAAATCCCAAGACAGAGAAGAGGAAACAGATTTGGTGTTTCGGGATTCAAAGGGAAAGCGAATTGCGGTACCGAGAGTACAAAAAGAGGTTCTTCAACCAAGGCTGCACTCGGGCTCCACCGAGAGTATCGGAAACGTCCAGCACGTCTGGCAGGATGTTCCGCGCCCATCCCCCGCTAGTGATGGTAGGCATCCGGGGCCAAGAGTCAGAGAGGCCTACATGGATAGGGACACTACTTTCGTGCGTCGCTCTCCGCCTAAGGGTCTCGGATACCCGGAACGAATGGCCAGACCACCAGCAGAGTGGAACACGCGTACAGCCTGGTGTGTATCTGAAATGTTCGACGGCAGGAGCTGGGAGACCTAGTCAGTGTTGGGTAATTGGTTCGTCACCTTAGAAGTTGTTGGCTGATCCACTTAGTTTTCATTCTCGATATGTTTTGAATGGCTACTGCTGACTACCACTAATTTTTGCTTTTTACACTAAGATGGGTGCAAAATGACCTAGCAGTCGAGGCGCCCTAAAACCCCAAACAACAACATCTGATTGGCCCGGACTCGGACATGATTGAGAAAGTGCTAGATTATCTAAGAGCAGCCGATTTCGTGATTGTATTTGACCCGGGCTGAGGACTTGTGCTTTGATAGGGAGTGACAATGTGAATGTGAGTTTTTTTCTACAAACTGTGTTGGTTAAGCTTTTTGGAAATCCCCTTTTGCTACCACTCTCTGAGAACCGATTGGACTGATGTGAACCTTCTTTTAGCTATTTTGTTTACAGACACAACTAACTGCAAGGAATAAGGGTAACAAGGCAGTGTTCAGCGGATGTATATTTTACGTTGTGTTTTACTGGCAGTGACATGGGCGCTATATGACCTTTAGGGTTGGCGCGCCCTTAAACCATCATCATCATCATCGTCTTTAAAAAAGACATGCAAGTGGGTATGGGCAAAATGCCTGAGGCTATAATTTTCAAACCGTAAGTCAGGGAGAAAAATGAATACGAAAATCGTCATCAGCTCCATCAATAGCCCCCTGACAAAAAAATACTCCGAAATCTGCGACATGAGGGTGTTATCGACTTGTCGATTTGTCGTGGAATGCCCCAATGAGAAAGTTAACAATAAACAAAACGCAAAATGGAAGTGAAAAAAAACGGGTAAACATGGATGAAACGTAATTGAACAAACTGAACAAACAAAAAAAACGCAAAAACGGGCAGTGTGGATTGACTGCACATATGTTATGAATGCTAATGAATTTTAGTGAGAATTAAAGAAAATTATAGAATGCTAGACAGGCTTATTGTGAATTGCCACCTTATCACAACGCTTTGCATTAAAGTCGGGCACCATTTCTGGTGACACCACTGTCATCATGGCAGTGTCTGAATTCCTGAAATTGTATGTTAAAGTAAGTTATTCAAAGTGTTTTTTTTACATTGTTATTTCATCCTGATCTAGCTGCTGCAAAAAGGAAGCACATTCTGACAGTCAGTGCTACTTAGTACCTACCATCTGTATTAAAAATATTTTGTGAAGTCTACGATCTGCTTGGGTATTGCCGAAATTGCTATAGATACTATAAAAAGCAATACAGTGTACCATGGCAAATACTGTTCCATAATTTTGTCCAATACAAATCCAACCGTATTGTAGCGCAATTCTGGAATGAACCAGTGTTATGAAATTCGAAATGTTTAGTGGGAACTGAGCCTTCATGTTTGTTCGGCCTCACCAGCAGGCCATTTTGGCCTCAGTTGAAAATCAGATCGAGGAGTAGACAGGTAATTTTTATGTGAAGTACAGGAGTAAAGAGGTGCCGGAGAAACAAAATGTAGTACACGTGACTTGTTGAATATTTGCCTGAAAAATGTATGACCACGAATTTGGAGTATTGCTGCCATGCAAGGGAAAAAGGGCATCTCTCATTGCTAATATATTGGAGTTATCCTATTTTCCTTTGCATGGCAGATTGAGTAAGAGAGATTGGTTTGGCATCTTTTGGGATTTAGGCCTCATTCTCCACTTTGCACAAAAACAATTTAAGGGCCATGAATGAGTCACAGTATAAGCCTTGTCTCTATTTCATTCAGTCTTTGTATTTTTATGTACCTAGTTATCTCTCCATAGTGTTTTGATATTGTTCATCCCCGGAGAAGAGACATTAAATGGAGAATGGGGGGGGCAATATACCCATTTCTTTGTGGAAATAGCATAAGCATCCTTTTAATCTCAACTCTGGTAAGAGGGGTGGTTGTAAATCTGCTTAAAGTTTTTGAGCATGACCCGGAAACAGTTGGAGTGCAAATTCCCCTGCATTGCATAGCTTTTGGTACATGCCTAGCACATATTTTGAAAAGGTTATGTCAAGGTCGTATAGGTCGTATAGGTCACGGATCTATGATGCCATTTTCGGAAGGGGTTACGGTAGTGGAGTGGTCAGCGTAGCTGGCTGCCACACAGCCGGCCCGGGTTCAAGGCCCGGCGGCTTCCCTGAACAAGGAGCAAGCTGGCTCTTGAGAAACCCTTCCAACAGGGGAAGAGCTGGCGACGTCATATGACCCTGGCAGTTGGTGCATTGATAAGCCCCAGGAATTGTTATTTTCATTTTCGAAAGCATATAAGACTGATCTGCAGTCGTTTTGGCTGTGCGCTGTGTTCTGTTGAGCATGTAAGGCATGCCATGACATCAGTTGACCACATGTGACACACCGACCTTTGTATCGTGTTTGACATTTGGAGACTTTTTGAGACTTTATCCATTGTATCCTACAGTTCAGCATTTTGGGGTAAAAAATGAGGGAGGAGGTTAAAGCAAGGTCTAGATAATTTTACAGACTGCTTTCATATTCAGGTTCCAAAATATCCAAGAAGTGTAAACTCTTCCTTATTCCTAGACTATAGCAACTATATTCCTATAACTAGAGCAACTCCCTTTTGGCAAACTTTGGCCTTTCACCCTGCCTCAGTCGTTAACTAGAGGGGTGACATAGCTGTCATGTCTGTAAAGTAGGGTCTTGTGATCGATCTGATGACCATATCATGACTCGATTTACGATTATTTACCAGATATTTGTATCAATACCAGGCGGATATTTTCTCTTAAAGCTCTGCGTCAACTAGGGGTTACCCCTCCCACATGTCCTTAGTAAGGATGAAGGTGGCGAAACCAGAACAAGCGCGAAAGTTAAACCCCAAATAATCGACTTTTATATTATTGAGCGGTTGATGACCTGCATGATCACACCTGACCCCACTGCCAAGTGGCTAGAAGACTTGTTCATTACTCAAATGTTTCGACTCAGCACAACACTGACTCACAGCTTAGCGGCTGACGCTAATTCTGACTCGCCTCAGCGTGTTGAAAATGGAGAATTGACTCGACTCAGCACAAATGTAGAAGTGAGTCAACTCAAATCGGACTCAAATAATCATTGAGTCGGAGTCAACTCCGATTCAGAATGGTGGAAAAGTAGGCTCACACGAAATGCACATTTCCTTGAATGATATGCAAATTGCAACGTTTTGTTCCTTTCTGGCAGTTGTCGAATTATGAATGTTGTGTAATAGTCGTCAACCCCGTTATGAGAGGTGCCCTTCGCTAGAACCGCAGTCACACTACACATTGTGCGGTCCTTCCACACCCCGTATGAGCCAAATGAAAAGTTTCCAATGCAGTCCCACGAAAGACGGAAAGGATGTGGTGGAAGATGACTGAATTGAATGGAGTGATTCATGGGTAGCGCGTTGGACTTCTCCGTCGCTGACCCGGGTTTATATGCTGGGCGCGAATACTGAACACGGTCTTCCTAATCCCCAATATGCCCTTCGAACAGGGTGCCAGTTGGCATCGTCTTACAAGCTCAGTAGTTAGTGCACCGTAAAGTCTAAAGCCTCCCGTACGGTGTTGTTTCCAGAAAGCATCGCCTGAGTACTATAAAGACATGATATGAGTATTGAACCGCAACTACTGACTAAATAGTAAAAACTGTCGACTTAGATGATAGCACAGCCGCCAACTAAAGTTTCTTGTCTTCCAGTTGCAGCATCTACACTAACTGCGGGAGAGGCAGTGGCCGTCTAGCATGGTGGACTCGACAAGCATGGCTCTCGGGCTTGGAGTGGGCGTTCTGCTGGGCTACTTCCTGCGTCGCCAGCTGACCCCCTCTGCCCGTACTGCTGCCCTCACCCCGCAAACTGCATCCGCCGCTCCACATCGAGTGCTTATCTCAGAACGCGACGACGCTTTCAAAATGATACTGGTGGTGCGCCAGGATTTGAAGATGGGCAAGGGGAAGGTGTCGGCGCAGTGTTCGCACGCGGCGCTGGCGGCCTACAAGGAGGCGCGGCGGTCGGCGCCGGAGTGGCTGGAGCAGTGGCTGGAGGCGGGCCAGGCCAAGGTGGTGGTGAAGACGGAGGACCAGTCGTCGCTGTACCGGGTGCAGCAGCAGGCGCAGCAGGCGGGTCTGGTGACGGCGGTGATACAGGACGCCGGCCGTACCCAGATTGCCCCGGGCAGCGTCACCGTGCTGGGCGTCGGCCCGGCGCCTGTGGACGTGCTGAATCCAGTCACTGGCCACCTCAAGCTGTTGTGATGGTGGCTGTGCCATCTAGGAACATTCTGAATTGAGTTGACGATATTTAACGCACGCAAGTGGTAGCGATTGTAATAATGACACCAGACATTGCTCGAAAGTAGAATCAGGAACGGTTTTGTGTCCAGTGGTAGAAACAAATGGAGGTATTGCGCTGGTAAGAAGCTGTTCCTAAATAACGTCGCTATTTTGGAGGTGTTTCCAACCCCCTCCCCATATCATGGCGTCACTTTTGGTGGATCCTTCTCCCCAAGTTATGTTGTCACTTTTAGGCCCACACCCCATTTATCATCAGCCATCATCATTTAATATATGAGATTCTAGGCAATAAACATGATACAGGCATAAAACACTGCGTGTTACAGTCACACGACATTTATTATGACAATGTTTTAAGTGTGACATTCCAAGCCACTGCCTCCCTAAAGAAAAATGCATGCTTTCAGGCCTCAGTCCTACTTGTAGGCAGCTCCACCTTCCCCTGAAAAACTCAGCAAGAACTCAAAACTGAAAACAAATTGCCGCCGGAAAAGTCCACCCCGTCATAGCACGTTTCGGCTAACCCCTCTCCTCCCCCATGACCACGCCAGGGCACGTAACTTTGGCCAACCCCGTCGCTCTCAGCGGGTGACGTCATTTAGGAACACCCCCTAACCAAGGTCCACATTATGGAATTTTAGGGAATGAGCTTTGAAAGTCCCTGCAGGAGATGTTAGAGCACGTGGCTCGTAAAAGACCTCGAAAAGAGCAGACCTTGTGTATTTTTAGACGCTGTTGATATATCTGCTGCAATGTCTGAACTTGTTGTTTTACTACTGTAGATGTTAGTGTGAGTCCACTGCTACTTTGTCTGCTGTGAAAAGGCAAAGTCTAACATTTCGTTGTCATTCTATATTACCGCTGCTTGAGCCGCGATGCTCGCAAACCAAGTTTGGTATTTTTCAAATGAATGTGTTTCCACCCTGACGTACCACCCTTTTCTGTAATCACCTGATTTCATATCACGGTTGCTGGTGCTCTCCAGATGTATTGTTCTCGTGGCATGGGCCTCCCGCCTCAGGTGTCCTGTGATCATCTGCCATCGTGATTGGCCCCGTCCTGGTTTATTGTTTCTGTTCCTGTATTTGTTCTTATCGAATAACTGCGAAATGCCGGTGTTATCGGGCTCCACAGAATGTAGTCAAAATGGGAAAGTGGTGTTGCTGGGATTTCGCTAGCTTTAATGTCGGAAATTTGGGAGTCATTCACAGAGGGAAAAAGGAGTCAACTGAGGTCTTATTAACCGTGCATATGCAACTCCATGTGGCAGTGGAATGCTTACTCCGATAATACGGCGAGCGGTGTGAACGGGTGATACTGGTGTGATGAATTCCAGTGTTTGACCGCTTTTCAGAGTGTGTTTAAATGTCTGAGTGGCTATACATGGCAACAGAAATAGCTACAGAAACGAACAGACAAGTAATAAACTCAGGGGTAATAAAACCCGGTGTCGGTGAGTGGCCGTCCTCTCTGCGCTCCCATCGCCGTGAGGGGGTAGCCAGTGGCGGATCCAGGGGGGGGCAAAAAGGCAATTGCCCCCCCAAACGGAAAAGCTCGGGGCAAAACTATGTTTTTGCCCCCCCAAAGCGATCGACCTCCTTTTTCCCCCGACTCCTTTTTAGCTTGTAAGCAAAATTTTGGTGCTTCAACTCTCAACTTCAAACAGAATTTGAGAAGTTCAGTGGAAATATTGGGGCTTGGATAGAAAAAAATGTATCTTGAGCCCATATTTTTCACCCCGTGACGTTTTTTTTGCTTTTCGTCTCCAGTTCCCAAAATCCTACCGAAAAGGCATATTGTAGCGCAATTTGTCACTGCGCGACGTTTTTTTTTTTTTTTTTTTTTGCTTTTCGACTTTGGTTTGCCCCTCCCAAACCAACCGGCTAGATCCGCCACTGGGGGTAGCTCTGTGCCGTTTGCGAACTGGCCACTGTCTGGCCACTCACCGATATCTGCTGTCTGGCGAACCCTGACCTCAGTGTCGACGATGCGCGGCCCCCTTGTCGGTTCGGCACATCCTGTTGTCGTGTCCGGAATATGACAGTCTCATGCTTTCATCTTTCGGTTCACGTCGTCTCACACTAACACAGCTGATTGGCCCGGCCTCGGAGAGGATACAGAAGGTGCTTGAATACCTCAGAGCCGCCGATTTCGTGATTTATATATATATATATTATATATATATATATATATATATATATATATATATATATATATATATATATTACTGACAATGACTTTGACGCTCAGGGTGCTGAAATTGCTTTCACGCAAGGTGGAGAGTGAGGCAAAAATCCCAAAAAGAGGCCAAAATCCCCTGCTTTCTTAACATGCCTCCTTTTTTTGTTTAGTATTTACAGGCTTGCAAGTCCCATCACCGCCTTTTTCCTGGACCTGTTTATTGGTCCTTAACAAACCAATACTTTTTTAGGATAATACTTTGATTTAGAACTGTATTTATGTGCCTTCATAATACAAGCAACAACTACCACCAGTTTTTTTGTTTTGACTGACAGTAGATGAAAATATCTGCTGTAGAATGGAAGTGAAGAATCATCATTCTGCTACCTCCTAGTGGAATGAAAACATTCTGACACTCCGCAATTGTAGGTACCTCATATATACATAGATAGGATCTCATAACCCTGAATCTCTAACCCATTAACATAGTACAAGGAAGCTACATGATTCCTAATGTTTATATATTGAATACATTATTTGACCCTGATGCCATGGTAAATAGTCAACCAGATAAAATCCCTCTTCCCGTTATTTTGATATTCTCCAACTTTCCCCCATGCAAGCACCACACAGGCTACCATTATCTAATGCAAGACGTGGGGTTTAAACACTCAAGCCTCTGCCAAGATTATTTTGCTTCAATGTGTGAAAACCACCAGCCTATATTGATATAGCCTAAAATAGCAAACATACCCAGCCTTAAAAATCATGAGCCACAAAAGGTACAGTCTGAGCCTTCCTCCGAGCTGTGGAAAACTTTTGCAAGGTATTATGACCTCACCCAGTACTGTACTGAGAAGGTAGGTACCCACCTATCTCCAGTAGATATCTAAGATGGGAGAAATGGTTCAATTAATCTTGAATTTCCGGAAAGGTAAGTTGCAGTATCAGGGGCCCTGATCGGCATCTAAGAATATTCTTAGGCTTAGACGTGTCATAATCGACGTCATGAACAGTGACGTCATCGGTGTAACGCCAGTCTTAGCACCAGGTGGCAGGCAAGTCGAGTTGTTAGTTCATATTCTTAGCACTAGAGGGCAGCTGGAACGCCCTTGTGGTGTTTTCGTGTTTTTCTACCTTTAGACGGTGAGTAAAAGGTACATACATCGTTATCCACGACTGTGAACCACTCGCACCAGATTGCCGCACCGCAAAACGCAACTTGCTCTAATCATCCCATGTGCGCCAGATATGCCGACATTTCAGTCTGCGCGCAGTCACTATTTTCTGTCTTAGATGACAAGTAAGACAGTCTTAGTGCTGACGTCATACTTTTGTGACGTCATGTACGAGCTAACGCCAGTCTTACCGCTAGGTGGCTAGCTGGGTGGCGTGAGACGTACTGCGCATGCTCTGTCTTAGCTAAGACAGTCTTAGCTAAGAATCTTAGTTGCCGATCAGGGCCAGGGATAAGAAATGAACCTTCATCCACAATATCCCTTCTAACAGCAAACTCAAATTCTTTCCACGCACTCACCCAATTTCCAGTCTTTTCTCCAACAACCATACTGACCTCAAAATTCTGTATTCTCTGCCTTGGTGATATTCCCGCCTCAATACAGGGCTCGCCAAGGTTACCGAAGTAACTAAAAAAACTCATCGCGTGCACTTGCGCACCCATTCATGACGCCCGAGATCATTTCGGCCCCCAAATACGACAAAGTGACGTCATTGTTCTGAATGGACGAAATCCAGCTGAGGCCTTTTCCCCGAGGCCAATTCGGTACTTGGATCTCTTTGGAATCCCATTTCTCATTAATAAACGCACGGTTGAAGGCAATCGAACGCTAGAAATGTTGCTAAGATATGTTTTAACTTGAAATAATTAACAAAAAGAAAAATAAATCTGCATTTTACGAAATATATTGAAAGGTGGAATCGGCCTCACTTAAAGTGGAGATTTTTACCGAAATCACGATGTTGTTCTGAGCATTTGAAAATGTCAAGGAAGCTCTTAAACCACATAATAAAAATACCTAAAGATTACCTTTTTATTTTTCTTGAAGAAAAATTTATTACTTTCCAACTTTTGTTCAGTAAAATAATATATATCCTAATTTATTTCTCAATGTCACCAACACTAAAAAATAGTCCAAAAATCAGGGTTGACTTTGGCAGCCTCCCTGGAAATTATAAGATTACTTTCACATTATTGGTGGTCTTTATAGGAGTCTTCGTTTCATTTTGAACCTTTCAAATGTGACTTGTATCCTATTCTAGTGCGAATAATTGCCGAAAATTAAAAGTGGACGAAAACGAATGCGCTTCGATCCAATCGGCCTCACTGAACAAATACCCACGTGAAGTATTTCCTTCGCCTGAAAATCTGGTAGCAGCCAATCCCAAGCCGGCTTAGGCAAAAGGTATGCGCCATCTTTTGTATTTGAAAGGGCCAGAAACTTCTGTGACATGACAAAGTTTGTTATACCTCCAGAAAACCTTTGTTAGCTCACTGTTCCCATGTCACCGTTGGTGTTTTTTTCTGTGGGTTTTATATTTTAGTTTGGGGCAGTCCGGGGTTGTTTTGCGTTTTGTGCGGCGTTAACATGTTGTCATCAGCCCCCCTCCAACAGCAAGCGTAGACCACCGGATGTGACGTCACACCTCGTAGCATATAACATTGGAAAATTGACTTAATAAATGTCCAAAATTTTGAAAAAAGAGGCCCAGAATAGAAAATAAAATGCTTATTCATTGCATTAGGGATAAACTTGATAACCGTATATTCTCAAAAATTCGTAAGCGGGAAGTGCCGTTAGCAGCAGTTTAACACACGCCTCAATGGTGAAGGAATTCCTCCACGCCCGTGTGACGTCACTCGGGCGTGGAGGAATCCCTCTTGAACGTACCTTTAAGTAAAGGTGTCTTGTGTTGTCATATCGTTCTTGGTGTATGTGGGCGGAGTAGTACTGGCGTTTGAGATTGGCAAGGGGACGTAATCAGGCAAGATATCACATCAATGGTGGTTGGCAATTCTACTTATATGGTTTGGGTATTCGCTGTCATAATTTAGATGTGCATTTTACCGGTTTTCATGCCCGGGATTCCTCTGCCAAGTGAGGTCAAAACAAGTCCCTGGTGAGCCCTAAATAAATCTGAAAGATATGTTTTCCACTTAAAATTGTGAATTTCAGGACACTGTTGACGCTATATGACCTTTAGGGTTTGCGCGCCTTTAAAGGGACATTGTCGCAAAAATTTTTATTGTGGTTTCTTAATACTCGAAAAATCCTGATTCTGGTACCTTTCATCATTTCTTTATCTTCGGCTAAATTTTTGGAGGCCACTCAACAATTATTCAAATTTGTTAACAATATAAATATTAGGCTGTAATCTGCTCTTCACCTCTATTCTATCAATCAAAGTTTTAAGTTCTAGAAATGATTTGTTTGGAGTAGAAAATGTTTTCATGCTGTATTCGTATTCAATTTATTTTTATCAAGCTTCAAAAATAAAAATATTACATTAGCTTGTCCAAAACATTCGGTTTGAGAAAACTAATCAGGAAAGTTTTAAAATCGGCCAGATGTCGTTCAGCGGGGATGGTATAGTGGTCTCCATTCCCGACTCTCACACGGGTGATACGGGTTCGAATCAGTGGCGGATCTAGCCGGTTGGTTTGGGAGGGGCAAACCAAAGTCGAAAAGCAAAAAAAAAAAAACGTCGCGCAGTGAAAAATTGCGCTACAATATGCCTTTTCGGTAGGATTTTGGGAACTGGAGACGAAAAGCAAAAAAAAAACGTCACGGGGTGAAAAATATCGGCTCAACATACATGTTTTCCAATCCAAGCCCCAATATTTACACTGAACTTCTCTAATTCTGTTTGAAGTTGAGAGTTGAAGCACCAAAATTTTGCTTACAAGCTAAAAAGGAGTCGGGGGAAAAAGGAGGTCGATCGCTTTGGGGGGGCAAAAACATAGTTTTGCCCCGAGCTTTTCCGTTTGGGGGGGGCAATTGCCTTTTTTGCCCCCCTGGATCCGCCACTGGTTCGAATCTAGGTGGTGGAAGTTTTTCCTGTAAAAACAATTTTCTGATTTTCTTCTTGTTTGTTCATGCTTACTAATGGAAGAAGCATAGTCAGATCCATAATTTCCGATCGGGGGGGGTAACCTCCAGGGAGGGCACCATCCAGACCGGGGGGGGCCACCTTTGACCAGACGAATGAACAGATGAACGCTAAATCCTATCAGTGTGCGCCAATTTTCGCATCCTGGGGAGGGAGGATGGGACGCGACATTTTAGGGTTCACCGAGAGTCCATCAGAGGATAGGGGGCACGTGCCCCCTTTGCCCTCCTGGATCCTCCGATGGGATGAAGTAGCTATTCTAAGGACAATTTCTCCTGGTTATCCCTCCATCCGGGTAGTTGAGGGAAATGGAATGTTAGACCCAAATATTTTTCTAATCTGACTGGCGTACCAAACTGGAACCGGCTTGTCTCCAGCTCCCTCCAATGGTTCTCAATCCGTCGGAATTCCCTCTATTGGAGACAAGTTCCCCTGTTTTCTGACCACCGGGACACGCTGTTCGCCGTTCGAAAATGTCTTTTGTGTCCTTTGCTGAAGGCCATTCTTGAAGGCTGACCGGATTTTGGTACAAACCAGGAACCAGAAACCGACCCAATAAAAAAGCAGGGGTGGCTCTTTGAGATTAAACGTATTAATCTCGAGATTAATGTGTCTCGAGATTAATTAATCGTTTTAACACGCGCATTGACGGGAAGCGGGTACCCCCTCCCCCCCGTCTGGTTTTTCCGATAGAACATAAAAACGGCGGCGCGTAGCATCGCCGTACTTGGCATACCTTCCCTCATCATTTTTACAACTTTTGTCAAAATTTTCAGGTTAGGTCATCTCCGGTCAGGTCACCAGTATAGGTCAAGTGACCTGACCTCAAAGTTTAAGACAACATAAGTCGGCGCAAAGTGAACTCATCCGATTGAAGTGACCTGACAAAATGGCTAAAATATTTTGATGGAGAAGCGTATCGGCTACCCAACGCCGTTTACCATTTTTCACTACCTACCGTGGTTCTCGAGATTTTAGGGGGTACCCGCCCCCTTGTCAAAGCGAAGGTGGCTCAGAGCCCCGTCAATGCGCGTCTTAATCTGGTAAAACACCGAGATAAAACGTTAATCCGTACGAGATAAAACGTGTTCGAGATTAAATGCGACGGTCTCCCAGGGCGGACCACCCTGAAAGACCGCCTGGGCCTTTCACGGCAGGAGAGTGTGGAGGTGGGGCGCCTGCGCATTGGCCACTCACTTCTCCTGTGCAGCTACCGACAGAGGATCGACCTGGACCCGGAGGCCACGTTCCAGGAATGCGACGACGGAGAGGACGAGACCCTCCACCACCTTCTGACCCGGTGCCCTGCGTGCGCTCACCTACGCTGGGACATATTTGGACGGGACGACCCGCCCATCCGGGAGGCGCTGGCGGACCCGCGACGGCTGGCGATGTTCCTGCGACGGATGGGGCGCCTGCAGGGGCACCCCCTATATGGCCGGAAAACTCAATCAATGAATCAGATTAAACGTGTCCCCCGACATTTAAATCTTTGATATAATTGTAATCCTTTGGTCCCCGGAGAATATAAAAACACGTAGTCTAGTGAACCGGAGAATAGCTGAATATGATACGGAAGAATAACTCTTGATATGCGTCAGAACTAGGGAACCTGAGAGCAGCCGCCACGATCCTTGGATGAATTAACAAAAATATGTGCAGCCACCAAATGTGGAACGCACCATGAACCCAAACCTGATCACTTTTCGTTTCAGGGGGA
Organism: Lepas anatifera; assembly: GCA_034440635.1. Lineage (NCBI taxonomy): Eukaryota > Metazoa > Arthropoda > Thecostraca > Lepadidae > Lepas > Lepas anatifera. Next base: position 53,073 of record JAOTON010001024.1, read on the forward strand.
ACGTTTGTTGTGTATTGCAGGTTGGAGATGGACTGGCCACCTCACTTCTCTGTCTGTGGTGGTAGCTCTTTCTAAATTTTGTCGTATATAGATATACAATATTTAAGAATACATTGTTTTTTACTTCAAGTTGAGTTAGGTTCTGATCAGGGCACATCAAGAAAGATACATCAAAATTATAGCCTGGAACAGTTCGTATTAAATCAAAAGGATTCTATAATTAATCTAAACATTGGCAGTGACAGAGTCTAAACCTAAGAAGACGCATCGCGGCTTTAAGACAAGCAAGCTGCTAGCCTCATGAATGACATCTGTTTATGAAAATGATAAGTTTTTATTCTTAATACTTCGGAGTTCGGAACCGGTCCTTTCTCATAATAGAACAAACAATCGCAGAAGCACTTCATATAACATCATATCATTATATAAAATAGTATATTAACCGTTATTTTTATTAGATTGTTGATTATATTTTCTACGTTGATAAGATGTTTCATGAACAGCCTCCTCGAATCATGGTTGCAAAATGAGGCTAATACACTGATAAATAGTCAGGTATATCCCTCCACCAAAATTCTCATAATATAATAGGTGAACACATACATTTTTAGTCAGAATGCTACGATAAGCTCAAATCGAGTTCCACTATTTGAATATTCCAGTACTGAACTACGTTATTCTAGCATTCGAGTTCCATATCAGATCTAAATTTCAAGCCTTGGTCATACTATGACCACAAGTTTTGCTTATTGCATTATGAGGATTCTGACGAGGGGCTGTGCCCGAATATGTGATCACATTGTGATCACAGGCTCCATACTGCATCAAGAATTCGAGAGGCAAGACCATGAAACATCTTACCAATTTATAATCATGCTCCTCGGCTACGCAATGCAAAATTCACATACTTTTAAAAACCAAGAGATATCAGCTGATCAATGAGGCTTATATTCAATCTCACAAAAACATGAGAAAATATAATTTACCAGGAAATTACACGCGAGTGATAACCCTCGGCAGGTGAGAATCGCGTGCAACAATCAGGTCTGCGAGTCCCCAACGAGCAATCTTCCGAGTGCAACGTGGACTAGAGGATATAACTCAGTACGTCAGTGACGGATCCAGGCCAATGTTTTTTTGTGGGGGGGAGGACAGGGTCCAAAATCGTGAACACACATTTTTTAAAGGTCGGTGAAAAACGCAGAGTTTGGGAGGAAAGTAAATTTTCCCTGAACCCACCAGTGGGTATGCAGCTTCTAGCTTCCAGTCCTTGAAGTGCACTCTAAGAAGGCTGGGAGCGAACCAGATACTGAGTGTACATCAAAAGCATAACAGATTTTGCATCTGTCCACAATAAGCGCTACACAGTTTGATAAAATTTTCACCGCTATAGTCTGAGCACAGAGGTGTCAATTATTATTTTCGCCGACTTTCGCACGTACGACCACCTACAAAATCTGACCACTTGATTTTTGACTATAAAGACCCTTCGCATTACTAGTTTTCTTACCTTTAGGCTAAAAAATACTTTTAATGGCATATTTTACTGACGTCCTCAGAGGATTTGCCTTAAATACGGCGATAAACACCACTTACGCACACACATGAACATATACTGCGGGCACACAGGCAGACGACCGAGGTGCACTCAGGCAGGTTCGTGTTCAATGCCGAAAACTGCTGGCTGTGGCACTCTGCCAACTCTAGGATTCAATTGCTCGTCCTCTGAAGCTTGTCTTCCAGCAGCAGGCGTAATTTGCGATAGTCACTGTCGAGGGGCAGCACCTGATTATTTCTGTTTTACGTTCAGCTTGCTTGGGTAGGCTCTTCTTAAATTAGAAGATATTTTTACAGCATTAACAAATCGGACCAAATAAACGGTACAAATAAAATATCACAAGCCCACAATGAAAGCAAACAAGATATCACTGAATCTTGCTTTAAATATATGCAAAATAAATATATTCAAGAAGAAAGACATCCCCAAAGACGATCTATAGTCTAGATCATGGGTTTACTTCCATACATGTATATTCACACTAAAAGAAAACTAGCAAATGACCCATGCATAAGCATGATTAAAAACAGACATGGTTTAAAAAACAGTAGGATGACACAAGAAAAATAGCGCCTCCAAAGACCCCCGGTAGACAGATCCACGAGGCGGGGACGGCTCTCACGAGCGGGTAACACATCCGTTAGGTGTGGGGACGGAGCCAGAGCGATACGCGGGGAACGCTCAGAAAAAAGTGGGAAAAGCATAAAAAGTAAAAAAAATAAATTCATGGGTTGGTGGTTGATTCTCAAGGAACTGAAGCTGTCCCCGGCGAGCACCCGACGGCCGCGCAGCCCCAGTATCGCCACCTGGCGGACACTGGGGTTTGTGGTTTGTGGAGGGGTCGAGTGGAACCATGGAAAATCATGTTTTTTTATAAATTATAATACATTATTTCAAAACTGGCCCCCAGAGGAAACAAACATTCCAAATTTCAAGTCTATGGGAGAATCGGTCTGATTGGGTTCATCCCATTCAAACTAACAAACAAAATGATCATACACAAGCTGGTCCATTGGGACGATAGCTTGATGATACACAGCATCTACAAAAGACAGGTTTTCTAGTAAACAAATTGTATCTTTGAAGTCACCAGCCTAATCTTTCATATATTCTTCCAGGAAAACACAAAAACTTGCATCACTCAAGTCTGCCCTCCTGTCATTCCTACAAGTCTATCCATACTCTTTGTTCACAATTATATTGTTGTATTGGGTACACTCCTAGTGTTTCAAATCATAATACATTTTATCCTAGTTTTCCTTCAGTTCATTTTTAATATAAATTATAAAAAGCATGCAGATGAGCATTTTCAGAGGGCAGATGGATGAATTCATGCTACAGCCACTTTCATGTCTGGAAACAACAGTAGCACTTGAAATATAAGTAATTTGATCTGAGAAGTGGATAGGAGGACACTGACTACTATGTAATGTATGGTACCAAAATAAATGGAAAATCTGTTTCAATCTGTAAAATTAATCAAAAACATTTTCATACTTTAAAGAAGGTAAACTAACCAGCAAATGCACTAGCATGCACATATTGTGCAGAGCTAGTATTTGTAACAGGTATAAATTTGTAATTCAAATTACAAGCTTGATATAAACTTTTACCAGAGTGCACAAATATTTTAAATATAAAGTTAAACCAAAAAGAGAGGGAATATGGGCAATTCAAACACAATATGTGTAAATAATAATTGGAAAATTGTCATCACCAATCATTTTCACCCATTTTGGTTCACAAGTTGACCTGTGCAACAATAAAATGAGGACTTTTGGCATTGACACTGATCATAAGCCTTGTTCCGTCTGCCAGTACAGTCTTGTCCGCAGGCCCTTGAGCCTTTCCTCTAGAAAAGAAATACCACAACTTCTTCTAGTATGTGCTATGGCTAATCAGACAAAAATGAACCAGAATACTTATCTACCAATCACAAAATAGTATCATCATCATCAGCTTTTTTATTTCATTTTTCATATACAAACAGGGGGACAGAAGAAATGAATAGACCAGCAAAAGAAGACATGGGCAAAGCAAAGCAAAGGCTGAACAGCTAGCAACAGAATAGAACTTTACAGGCACATAGTATAAACAAAAGGAAGTAAGCAACCAGACCACGAGTGTAAAAGAGCACGTGTGTAGCATAGGCAGAATAAGCAAATCATAAAAACCTAACAAAGAGACAGTAACCATGGAACGAGAAAACAAACAGAAAAAGCGATAAAACAGAGACTGACAGGCTAACAGCATAACAAAGTAAGATAAGCGTTAGAGAACGAAATGAACAAATATAACGCCAAAACACAGTTAAAAGAGCAAAATAAAGCTACAAGTAAACAAAACGGGACACAAAACAAAAATTAATAAGGTTAAGTTATAAGTAGATACGTAGAGGGCCCACATATGTTGAATATATTGAATCTAAGAAAATATTTAGTTATTAGAAGCAAGAACAAATATGAGAAATGAAGCAGAAAAACAAATTTATGAAGCAAAAACAAATTAATGAAGCAAAGACAAAGCAACGAGCAGGAAGCCAGCAGCGCAAAAGCAGGACGCAGAACATAACCAGGCGAAATGAGAGCAGAGATGACACTAAGTGAGCAAAAAGCAAACGAGAACGGATAAACAAAAGTTGAGTTAAATGGAACAGCACACGAGCAGCGAGAAAAAGCAAAAAGAGCAATACAAGACCGAAATGAACATTGCAAAACGAAATGAGCTCGCGTAATATGGCGCGACACCTGATATATTTTTTTAATACTTTCTCGCAGTCGTTCTACGTGAATTTGGAGATGATCCGCTGCCGCAGCTGGCCACGACAGTGACGCAGAAGACCACACAGGATCGACACCACGTGTTCTTCGTGCTCTACAACGCTGAGACCTTTCCGCTTGCGCTTGCGCGGAGTGTGCATAAACAAGGGGAAGAGAGTGCACAGGCCGAGGATTTCCACCAGCTTGTTGCAGTTATCGGCACCCGAGGGGCCAGAGGTGGCGTAGTTCAACACCTCTAACGCCCCGTTCCGCGATAGCTTCTATTCTCTGAGCATGAGGTTCATCAGCTGGAGCCCCTCGCCTCTCAGGAAGCGTTCCTTGTTCTCCGCCACCAGCAGCACCGAGCAGAGCGCGTCGAACACGTTCTCCATGCACTCCTGCTCCTCTGAGGAGCTCCGGTCGTGGCGTTTGTAGTAGGCCAGCTGCTGCAGCAGGACGTCGATCCCCTCCAACTCCCCCAGCATCGTCCTGTTCTCCTCATGACTCTGCATCAGTATGGACAGCATCTCGCTGGCGTAAAGCTTGTTGGCGTCGAAGGGCGCCCACCACTGCAGCCCGGTCAGCAGCCACCGCAGCAGGCCCTGCTGGGCGGCCGGCAGGCAGGCCGCCGGCCGCAGCTCCGTCACGTTCTCTACTATGGCCAGCGCGCTGTGGACGCCCGCCGACTCCTCGGCCACGGCCTCGTCCAGCCGCTCCATGGTGTGAACCAGCACGGTGACCGCCTGCTGCTCCAGCAGCTCCGCCACCAGATGCTCGGCGCCCCGCTCAGCCTCGTCCGAGTTTGTGTTGACGTCAGTCAGCTCCTGCAGCAGGTCGATGACAGCTATGGTGACGTCAGTGTTGTCGTGGGCCAGCAGCGCCAGCAGCGAGCTCACCGCGCCCAGCTCCACCAGCCGCGGGAACAGCTCCGGGCCCGTGGCCACCGCGTGCAGCGCCTGTATGGCCTCGTGGAGGGCCAGCTCAGAGTCGAGGAACCCCTCCGGGGCGTCGGCGTGCTTGGTCCGCATCTCCTGGTTCTTGAGGATACACTTCTCCAGCTGTAGTACCAGCCGCTTCAGCAGGTTTTCGTTCATCGGCTCCACCTCCGGATCCTCCTCCACCATGCGCAGTATGTCATCAGTAGAGGGCTCCTCGCCCTCTCCGACCCCCGGAGGCGCTCGCTTCCGAGCCGGCTCCTCTTCGTCATCGTCGCCTTCCTGCTATCGCTTCGTGTTCTGGTCCGGCTTGTTGGAGGACACTGCTAGTAGAATTGATGTGACTCGAGTCATTTGGTAATCAACGTACATGGAAGCAATGTAAACACTGGATCCAGAGTAATGGACAATCATTGCCAGGACTTAGGAGTCAGAGCAGGTGGCCTCGATCGGCATGCGACCTATTTCACAACTGTCGTCGTTAGCGACCCATTTCTAGCGATCCCATTTCTATGCTACCACTGTTGTGCTTTTACTGTTTTTCCAGCAACACCACAGCAGGTTGCCAGCCTGTAAATCTAATATTGGCTCTAAGTTTGTTTCTCAGAGAGAGGCTATAGTCATGTGACACAGAATCAATCCAGTGTGCAAAGCATGGCATTTTCGATGAGATCTTGTCAGGGTGAGTGCCCTAGGAGACAAGAGTGAGTGGTGTGAATTTCATCAACCTGGTGTGAATTTCCCCGACTGGTGCAAGGAAGGTGACACTGAAAACCAAACAAATAATGGCTGAATGGTTATAAAGACACAGGAGGGGACCTTATAACAAGTATTTAACTAACTAATACAAGAGGTAGCATTGCATTGTGTGGGTAGGAAAGGGTGCATTTTTCTCTTTGGTATATGGCAGATTGGTGTGAATTCTTGGTGTCTGCCGGTGCAATGATTTTAGGTGGCTGGTGCAACTCGTCTGGCCTGCTGCCATACTTTGCAGACTGGGACTCAATGCTGCTCGCTGATTGGTGTCGAGACGGAACGAGACCACAGCTATAATAGTGGGCCAAAATGAATAGTTATCAACTAAGCATACAATTTGCTTCCTGGCAACTTCATGAACCTAATTAATGCAGAACATAAACATTGAATGCATGACCCATATTTGATAGGATTAGTGCTTGACTAACTCACTACACTCACTAAACAAAACCTCAATAAGCATTGATGGCCAGCAACTATGGATGGCAAATATTCTAATTGTTTCATTAACTTTTCACGCATGCATTTTTTACCTCTAAGGAAATCTCAATTGACCACATCAAAGGCTCAAAATATTTTACGTACAGATAACCGACAATATGTTGATCCACGCGACCGGAGCGGCGACAGTCTCCTCGTCCGAAAAACCACCAAAAACTTTCTTCATCCCTCAAAAGAGGCTCTTCTGGATCGCACTACCCGTATCTTTTTATTGTATCATTTTCGCTGCAATGCAATCATTCAATAACGAACAATGAGTTGTTAAGATGTTCCCTGGCCTCTCCCCTCGAATCCGGAAATGTAAAAAACACTGAAGATTGTATATTCGGGCACAGCCCTTCATCAGAATCGTGGAGTAAATATCAATAATTCTCAGTCGTAGTATAGCCAGACCACGAATTGAGCTTCACACAAAAATGCCTTTTAGAATGAAACGTTAAAAATAAGATTGGATGTCGTGACAACAACCATATTGGTACCTCTAACCTAAAAGTAATGCCGACAATACGACAAACCTAGAGCAGTATTTGTGACAGTCTTTTCTATTATTTCAGCCAAACACTAGCTTTTGATTAACAGTGAAAAACTTGCTGAAGTACCTTTATCCGTTATTTGAATATTTCTGTTTCTTCTATTTCTTCTATTACTTCTATTCTATCTTTACACCGATCTAGTATCACGTCTACTAGTGCTTAATAGGTAGTTTTTGGTTAGCATTTTAGCTGCAGTCGACGGAAAAAAATAGAAGAACAGAAATATTCAAATAACGGATAAAGGTACTTCAGCAAGTTTTTCACTGTTAATCAAAAGCTAGTGTTTGGCTGAAATAATAGAAAAGACTGTCACAAATACTGCTCTAGGTTTGTCGTATTGTCGGCATTACTTTTAGGTTAGAGGTACCAATATGGTTGTTGTCACGACATCCAATCTTATTTTTAACGATTCATTCTAAAAGGCATTTTTGTGTGAAGCTCAATTCGTGGTCTGGCTATACTAGGACTGAGAATTATTGATATTTACTCCACGATTCTGATGAAGGGCTGTGCCCGAATATACAACCTTCAGTGTTTTTTACATTTCCGGATTCGAGGGGAGAGGCCAGGGAACATCTTAACAACTCATCATCATGCTCCTCGCCGCAGCACTTAAAAAACTTAATAACGAACAATTATTAATTATAATCTTTAGGGTAATCTCGGGCCTGACCGCAGCGCTATAGACGAGTTCCACTTCAAGGGCAGTCACTACGCGGCGCTAGTAGGTGTGGGGGAACCTTTCACAGCGCACTTGTGACAATTAATGAAAGAAGTGCTAATGTTTTTAATAGCTCATTTTCCAACAAAAAATTGTAGTGACCTTTTTAATTCGTCAAAAGCTCTACATGGCAGTTTTTGTGGCAATAAAAAACGAAGAATTCACTTTCAGTAGCTATGAGAGCAGCTACGGATCACTTTCGAAGGCCAGTATTCCAGTAAAACCATGGATTACGTACGACTGAATTGGAAGCTCCGCCCACTTTCCATTGTTATCAGCGTTTCCCATTGTTCGGCGCGCCATCTATTGAGAGCAGCTGGCATGATAAGGACAGCGCGCACCGCCACTGCGGTGACCATATGGGCTCGAGGCGCTCTTTTCACTAAAAATAGCAGTTACGTGGTTCAAAGGACAGAAATGATTAAAATATTTTATGGCACATGGTCAGATCCAAGGGTAAGGCGGCTAGTGCCTCATCCCGATCAAGCTCTCAGCAGGGGCAAAACCAAAAAGGTTCCAATTCGGTTAAGTTCCCTCTCCCTACGAGGCCCGGTTTTTCTTACCTCTTAAGCCCGTTTTAGCATTAGCAGATTGTAAAAACGCTACGTTTCCAACTGTTTTACCTAGATTGCCCCCAAATGTTTGATGTAGATTAGAGGTGGGACTTTCTAGGCCCGGGGGCCCGGGGCAAAAGCCCGGCCCAGGCCCGCGGGCTTTGATCGGGCCTGAAGGCCTGATTTAAGCCAATGTCGGGCTGATAACGGGCTTCACCCAGGCTCATTCCGGGCTTCAACTAAACTGGGACTTCAAGTCAATTTTCTGTAAGTTAAATAAGCCTTTTTCAGTACAGACCTAGTTTTTTTCCACTGAAACATAATCTTATTCATGCACCAGCAGCTTTTGAAAATGCATTTACAATTAATTTTGAGACTTTTAGACATACATCAGGAATGTAAAAGCATGAAGCTCTAGCTTTCTATCTGTTACTCATGCCAGGGTCAAAAGCAAGTTACTTAAACCTGAATTAATATTTAAAATCAAATATTGAATAATGCCTAGCGCACTACACATCCATGCCGTACTGTCATCTTATGAATATCCTAATTACTTTAAAATTTTCAAGTCATATAGGGGTGAACAAAATATAAATTCTGATAACATATTTGTTACTTCCATATTGTCAGTATACCATTTCAAAGGAAGTCATTTAACCAATTTGCTGCTAACATATTGATATTAACACCTAGCTCTAGCTAGAAAATTCTTTCGAGAAGCTTTCTGCTCCAGGTAAAAAGAAAATGTTATCTATGGAGCCATTCCCATGTCCTCTATGAAAAATGGTGAAGTAAATATGTCAGGTACAAACTATCTAGTGGGAGCCCATAATTGTCAAATTGGCCTGGTAACTCTAGCTGCAAGAACAAATGTTGATAAGTTTGACCCTTCCACAGCTTCATCTTGCTCTTTCATTGCCCAAAAGATGCAAAATCCACTCAGAAAGGGCTAGTATAAGCAAGGAAATAGCCACAAAGAAAACATGTTTTTGATCGAAGTACTTCAAAACATATGAATTAGTCAGTTGTGGGGAGATACTGGGGAGAGCAGTCAGCCTTAGAAGGAACCTTTGAAATTACACCAAAACATGAATATACTTGACAGTATGTG
>JAOTON010001024.1:65000-110178 GCA_034440635.1 Lepas anatifera
TTTTGGGGGCGCCAAACCCATGTTTAACTCTCCTCCTAGTCCTGGGGGGAGAGGGGGTGGGATGTTCAATTTGGGTGTTCGACATACCATAGTATTAAGCTACCTCTCCAATACATGATCGCTCTTCTGGGGGAGGGGGGTGGGGGTGGACCGAATATTTTTTGCTCGACAGACCTAGTGCAAACACCTTTTTCAAAAATTTATCCGGCCTTTGGGGAGCCCAAAATATAATTTGTTTCCCTTGAGCGCTTTAGGGGGTTCCATGGCTGGAATCCCCCCTGTGTCCGCCAATGTATATACATATATCGTTCTTTAAAAAAATGGGTGGTATCATTGACAAGTCCCCGTGTTTCAATTGAGCAGACGAGTCAGCGTCCCGAACAGGTGAGTGTCGGCGTCCCGAATAGGTGAGAGTCAGCGTCCCTAACAGGTGAAAGCGAGCGTCCTGGACAGGTGAGAGCCAGCGTCCTGGACAGATGAGAACCAGCATCCTAAGCAGCTGAGTGTCCCGAGCAGGTGAGAGTCAGCGTTCCAAGCAAGTGAGAGCTAGCATCCCGAGCAGGTGAGTCAGTGTACCGAGTAAGTGGGAGCCAGCGTCCCGAGCAGGTGAATTAGCGAGCGTCCTGGGCAGGTGAGAGGCAGCATCCTGGACAGGTGAGAGCCATCAACCCGAGCATGCGAGAGCCAGCGTCCCGAGCGGATGAGACGTTGCCCCCAGCAGGTGAAAGGCAGCATCCTGAGCAGCTGAGAGCCAGCATCCTGTGAGAGCCACCGTGCGAGCAGGTGAGAGCGAGCGTCTCAGTCAGGTGAGGGACAGCGTCCCGAGCAGGTGAGGGCCGTCTTGCGGAGCAGATGGGAGCAAGCGTCCTGAGCAAGTAAAAATCCAGAACTATTAGCAATTTGTGCTCGCCGTTACTCAACACCCGCACTGGAGGGGGTCTGGCACTAACGCGCACTGGAGGGGGGCCTGGTAGCCCCCCCCTAAGATCTCGGAAACTAAGAGGGTTAGAAAAACGCCACTTGGTAGGTGGGTGGGGGCTGTGGTGATCTACATGATGACCAATTTTCATTGACCTAGGTCAATATCTTCAAGGTCAAACAAGGTCGTAAAGGTCAAATATTGGCCATGCTGGGATCGATTGGTAAATGCTGTGATTATGCAGGAAAATGGCGGGAATAAGCTAAAGGCAGACAAGGTTCATAGAGAAGAGGTCTCAAAGAGGCTTCCCACAACTTTTGGGTCGAGGTCATTCAAGGTCATTGACCTTTAAGGTCACCATATGGTATACTACTTATTATTTACACTTGACTAACACTGTAGCCACTGTTTGGCGGGAAATGAGGATTGACCTTTCCCAATGACCTTTGACATTGACATTTGACCCTGACCTTTGTATTGGGGTATCCTACCGATGACGTCATAGCATAATATATGTCAGACCGGGTAATGTCATTTGGCCGGACGCACAGTGGTCAGTGACCTTGAAAGTGCAGATATGACCTTGACCTGTGACCTTTGACCTTGACCTTGACTTTCATGTGAAGTGACCTTGACATATAGTCCCGCTTATATGACGTTATGACGTCACCACTCGGTCTTCAGTGCAAGATAACGGGTCCGAACGCGCGTTTACGGCGATCTCAAAATGTAGGTCTGACTTTGAAAGCCTTAAGTCAAAAATTTTCGGCCGATTTTCAAAAAATCTTTACCAACCGACGCGCTATTGAATTCTGTTAAATGTGGCCACGTTTCGTTTTTCGGCTACAAGCAGTTCTCCGGCCACCTTGGAAAAACAGGTGGGGGGGCCTCGGAGGCCCCCCTCCAGTGCGCGTGTTAATCATCTTGGATAGTCATCTTAATCAGGCATGGGTAGTGGAGTCTCCATCAACTAATTCCTTAAAGAATAGCATAGACAAGTCCTGGTCAGGGTGTATATATATATATATATATATATATATATATATATATATATATATATATATATATATATATATATATATATATATAGTGCACCGACTTAGTTTTCCGCCACACAACATGTCCCAAGCAGTGGCGGATCTAGCCGGTCGGTTTGGGAGGGGCAAACCAAAGTCGAAAAGCAAAAAAAAAAAACGTCGCGCAACTGCGCTAAAATATGACTTCCCGGTACGGGTGTTTGAGGCAAGAAGCAAAAAAAACGTCACGGGCTGAAAAATATGAGCTCAAGATCCTTTTTTCCTATCCAAAGCCCGATATTTTCACTGAACTTAACTGGTTCCGTTAGAAGTTGAGAGTTAAAGCACCAGGCGCGCACCCAGGATTTTCGTAAGGGGTGGGCCCGGCTGACGAGGGGGCGCCAAGCCGGCGGAGGGGGCGCCACTTTACCTTAGGGGGCGCCACTTTTATACTCAAAGGGCGGCCAATCGTCGCATCCTGGGGGGGGGGTAGTGGGAGCTGAACATTTCTTGCCTCGCAGACCTAGTGTAAGCTGGTTTTTTAGGGGCACCACTTTCCTTAAGGGGAAGGAAGCCGGGTCCGCTGCCCCCCCCACTTAGGTGCGCTACTGGCGGTACTGGCGATTAATAATGTGCTACCAAATATACAGTCTTTCTGGGAGCCGGATGCGACAGCGGCCCAGCTCAGGACTGGTTTTCATATTCTTAGAAAGCACTGCGTGCTAAACGAGATGAAGGCAGTAGTTCATCGGTTGAATCACTGTAATCGAAGGTATGACATTGTTTAAGCGTGCTGGAGGCAACCGTGCTAAATTATTTCTTTTGTCACCTTCATTTTTATTCTCCGATAATTCCATGCCGTATTCAACAAATGGCCTTAAACGCAAAAACGATGAAGCACCCGTAATAAAAAAACAGATGAACATGGTATTTCGAAATATTTCCGATGTATATTCCCAGGAAACCACCAAATTTAGTTCACTTTTGCAAGAAATTTCAATCACACACTGCACTATCACAGCACACACACAATGAGCAATGGCGAAAAATCACTAAAAGCCAGGGATCTAATAGTTTTAGACGATACAAGCCGAGACATAAGCAATGATTTAATATCAGGGGCTACCTTTTCCTCAAATGCTTCAGGTCAAGGCCCGTCCTCGCCGCCAAGCGGTCATTTTGTTTGCATTTTTGTGACGTCACGGCGGGCAGATCTGGACCTGTTTGAACGTTACATGCTTGGAAGTGCTCCCTATTCGCGAAAACAAAACCACAGAACTTGCTTCAATGACTGGTGCGGAAGTTGAAATAAACTTTAATCAATAAACAAAAGTGGCAGAATTCGATCCCAGTCATTTTTGCGCGTATTAGTAGCCTAACTTAGTTCAAAATTTGTCATTTATATTCGTCTTCAAATGTGGCGCAGGCAACCAGTTAAGTACGACAGTAGAGTTCCTCCAAATATGGAGGCTATTAATATCTGGCAACGAAACATCAAATATTGCAAAAACTCACCTTTTGAGCCATTTTTCAGCCATTGGGGTTTTTGGGCACGTCAGCAGCTAAGGCTGTGTGCCATTTTGCAGCCAAAATATGGCCCAATTCATCATTTTCAGCACAAAATACCCCGGAAACCACCCCTATCTCGAATTGCATCAGGGTGCCACATTCCCTTTAAAACAGTTCAAAGGGGAGCCTCCGTGCGTGTGAGGGTGTCAACGAATAAGCGACCAAGAGGATGACTGTGTGTTTGGAATGGGTTTGTGTTTTTATCAGAATAGATTCGGAAATCTTACGGTCAGGCCCATCTCTAGCGTGTTTCACTGACCCCTGCGCCCACCTTCTAGGTTTTTGTGACCCTGCCCGGTCCGGATGGTGCCCCTCCTTTACGACAAGCCCCTCCCCCCGATCGGCAATTCTGGATCCCCCATGCTTTCCCGATTTGAAAATAATTATTGCGCTTACGATTTTAAGGTTGACATAATACCTTGACGCACTCAGATATGGATGAGTTGAGGACAGCATTTACATGTGAAAGACTTTTCCCATGTTGGCTACATACCTGCAGAAATCCAGGATAGACCGTGAATGACACGCGGCGGACTCCAAAGCCATTTGCTTTTTCTTTGCCCTATTTTGCGCACCCGACATTTTGCGACGTTTCTTTGGCAAAGGCTCCATGTTTCTGAGAAATTGGCACCTAGCCTGCTATCTCCCCTTATTTTCTAGTATGCAACAGCTGGGTAACGGCGGCAATTGCGCCAATTGCGCCAGCTGCGCGAATACAATTCGTCAAGCACAACAAACATCAATTCCATCAAAACAATTCGTGCAGCAGTGCACAACAAACATCTGAAGCCAATTTCATAAACGCTCTATGAGTAAGTACTACGTAGCTAGCGAGTATTTACTACCTAACAATTTCATAATGGTTGTTAGTAGATACTTTGATAGTCTGACAAGGTATTTAGTCATATAGGTATTGACCTCGGTCACGCTCACCAGCGGCGCTAGTGTGCCCTCCAAGATGGCCGCGAAAGAGGGACTCCAAAAGGTAAACAACGTCAGTGGGCCCCGGGAATAGCATGGTAAGCGGTAAATTATACGTGTTTTATGTTTGGTATGTGGCAGCGGCTTATAAACAGCCACTGCGGAAGGCAGAGAAGAATGCAAATTCGAAAAGTTTTTGGTCCCAAGGAGCAAAGCTTGTAGTCAGCATCAGGTTGAAGTTTGCTGCCCCCCACTTCTTTGCCGGTGGCGACGCTTGTGTTTGGAAACGCATTTTCCATCGTACATTCAAACTGGAATTTCAGACGGCTTAAAACAAATAAAGGCGTATATCTACCGAATTATTTCAAGATGTCAGTTTTCCGGGCTAAAAGGAATGCAGCCACAGGCGGATCCAGGGGGACGGCAAAGTCGGCACATGCCCCATAGGCAGATCCAGGGGCAAAGGGGGTATGTGCCCACCACCATCGACCCTCGGCGCCCCCTGAAATGGCCACGCCCCCTGAAATTTCCCTTCCCACCACCATCCCCCTCCCGGGATACGAAAGTCGGCTCCCACCGATAGGGTTTCCCGGTTAAGAATGGTGCGCCGCCCCCGGAAGGTGCCCCTGATCGGCAATCCTGGATCCGCCTATGATGACGGCCCAAGGATTAAGGCTTACTCCTGCTAGAAGCAGGCTTAAGGGAGTGGAAGGAGGCATAAGCGGAACTGGAGATTGCCTCACAGCCAGTCTGCAAAGTATGGCAGCAGGCCAGACAAGTCGCACCAGCCATCTAAAGTTCTCGCACCACCAGGCTCCAAAAATTCGCACCAATATGCCACATACCAGAGGAAAAATGCACCCATTTCTACCCCTACAATGCAATGCTACCTCAATCATTAGTCAGTTAAGGACTTTTTATAAGGCACCTCCTGTGTCTTAATGGCCATTCAGCCATTATTTGTTTAGTTTAAGTGTCACTAACCTCGAAAATTCGCACCAGGTTGATAAAGTTCGCACCACTCGGTCCTGTCTCCAAGGGAACTCGCACGGACGAGATCTCGTCGAAAATGCCATACTTTGCACACTGGCCTCACAGCCGCTTACCAGGTGGATGTGAATGGAAGTCAGATGGCTGAAAATGTCTGCAACAGACAGCAGCATTTGAGCCCATCTTCTTCCCAATTATCAGATTCGACTTCCACTGCTTGGACAGCACCTTATCATGAGGAAACTTGTGAAAGCTGAGACTTGGACACTTTCTTCGGAAGGATACACACTGAGGAACAGAGCAGTTCTGATTGGATGCAATGGTTATCCGTCTGACTTTCATTTTCTTTGAACTTTCCAAGATTATAACAAACAAGAAAATAACGCCAGTCTTCAATATTCACGTCCACCCAACATGAACTTCACTTTTTCAGAGCAACGAGTTCACCACGACTGAAAATAAACGTTCAAAATCTATACCGCGTTCAACAATGCGCCGAATATGAAGCAGCCACGCCAGACGTCAGTCCCTCTACTGGCGTTTTCAAAAAATCCGCCAGGTGCCAACACTTTCGATGACCGGGGCCAATAACTAGGGAACTCTCCCGATCCCCCCCTCTGATTGGTCGGTGAGTTTCACAAAAGTTTATGAAATTGTTTATTTATGAAATTGGCTTCTGGTAGATAATTCCAGGGGCGGATTCAGGAGCAGCAATCCGCCCATGACCCCCTAATGTCACCACGCCACCCCTCTTTTGGCAGTGCCTTTGGAAAACACTTTTGGGGGATTTTTGGCCGTCCGGTGCCCTCCCTAAACGATTCTTTTGGATTCACCCCTGGGGATTTCCCTGATTGAACGCTGGCGCTGCGTGCGCATCCACGTGATCGTTTCCTGGCTGCGACGGTTATTATCACATGATCGTGGGTTTCAGAATTCAGAAGATTTAATTGCTCGACAGACCTAGTGTAAACCGTTTTTTTTTCAAAAAAACTTCCCGGCCTTTGGGGGCAAAATATAGTTTGGCCCCCCTTCCAGCGCTTTGGGGGAGACCATGGCCGTAATACCCCCCCTGCGTCCGCCAATGGCGGCTTTTGATGTCCACAGAGTGTTTTTGCTTTCGAGGGGGCGCCTTTGCTCTTGAGAAGCGCCTTTTTTGTTCAGGGGGCACCTTATGCCTCCCAGGGGCGCTTATAATTTCCAAGGGGGCGCTTAAGCCTCCCAGGGACACATTTGTTATCCAAGGCTGCCTTTCTATCCGGGGAGCGCCTTTGTTTTCCAGGGGCACCTTTGCTCTTGATGGGCGCCTTTTGCTGTCCAGGGGGCGCATGTGCTCTCCAGGGGGCGCCTGCGCTATCCAGGGGGCACCTATGCTTTCCAGGGGGCGCCGATGTCCCCCAGGGGCGCATTCGCTGTCCAGGGCTGCCTTTCTATTCAAGGTGCGCCTTTGCTATTCACGGGCGCCTTCACTCTTGAGGAGCACCGTTTGCTGTCTAGGGGGCGCCTGTGCTCTCCAGGGGGCGCCTATGCCTCCCACGGGCGCATTTTCTATCCAGGGTTGCCTTTCTATTTAAGTTGCGCCTTTGCTCTTTTGCTGTCCAGGGGGCGCATGTGCTCTCCAGGGGCGCTTTTTGCTGTCCAGGGGGCGCCTGTGCTATCCAGGGCGCTTACGCTTGCCAGGGGGCGCCTATGCCTCTCGCGCGCATTTGCTCTCTAGGGTTACCTTTCTATTCAAGGTGCACATTTGCTATCAATGGGCGTCTTTGCTCTTGAGGTGCGCCTTTTGCTGTCCAAGGGCGCCTGTGCTCTCCAGGAGGCGCCCGTGCTATCCAAGGGGCGCTTATGCTTCCCAGTGGGCGGCTATGCCTCCCAGGGGCGCATTTGCTAACCAGGGTTGCCTTTCTATTCAAAGTGCGCCTTGGCTCTTGAGGGGCGCCTTTTGCTGTCCAGGGGGCGCCTGTGTTATCCAGGAGGCGCTTATGCTTCCCAGGGGGCGCCTATGCCTCCCAGGGGCGCATTTGCTATCAATGGTTGTCTTTCTACCCAAGGTGCGCCTTTACTATCCAAGGGTGACTTTGCTCGTGAAGGGTGCCTTTTGCTGTCCAGGGGGCGCATGTGCTCTCCAGGGGGCGCCTGCGCTATCCAGGGGGCACCTATGCTTTCCAGGGGGCGCCGATATCCCCCAGGGGCGCATTTGCTATCCAGGGTTGCCTTTCTATCCAAGGTGCGCCTATGCTATCCACGGGCGCCTTTGCTCTTGGGGAGCGCCTTTTTCTGTCCATGGGCGCCTGTGCTATCCAGGGGGCGCCTATGCTTTCCAGGGGGCGCCTTTGCCCATTAAAAGGGCGCCTTTATGCTATCCAGGGTCACCTTGGCTCTAGGGGCGCGTCTTTTTCTATCCAGGGGCTGGCCAAGTATTGTTAAAATCCATGTCGGGCGCCTTCGGCGCCCGACACGGGCGGGGGGGGCGCCACTTAGAGCCGAAGCGTAAGGGGGGGCCCGGGCCCGCTGGCCCCCCCTTGGGTGCGCCACTGTAAAGCACCAAAATGTTGCCTATAAACTTAAAATGAGTCGGGGAAAAAAGGAGGTCGATCGCTTTGGGGGGGGCAAAAACATAGTTTTGCCCCGAGCTTTTCCGTTTGGGGGGGCAATTGCCTTTTTGCCCCCCTGGATCCGCCACTGGTCCCAAGCTGGATGAGTGCGGGCAAAACAGGCACCTGGCGTGCCTTATAGAGTCCCGATCATCTAAGGTATCTAAGGTAAAGTATCTTTCAGGGTACTCCGGGAATCGATGGAAAGACCGATCTGGGCACTTGCTCTTAGAATTTGAGCAATTGCCTAATTGCTCCGCACCAAATACCACCGTCACGCTCCCCTCAGTCATGTTTTCAAACTTGAATTTGGGCGCCACCCGAAGTTAATCAACTGTCCTGCGCTGGCCCTGAGCGCCGCCGTCCTTATCGAGACCCGAACGAGCGTTGTGGCGCACCTTTGTGCGTCGGGTACGCCGCAAAAGGTGAGTTTCCAATCCAGTCGTTTGATCCATGGTAAAACCTCGGAACAAGTATCTTGCCTTAGAACTGCGTTGGAGGAGAGTCAGGCCGGGACCGTCGGCTGCGAAGCTGGGCAGGCGCAGTCAGCTGATACCGATTGATGCAAATTGCTGTTGGCTCACTTCAAAACCCAACTAGAGATGAAAATTTATCCGGCAGTACCCCGAAGGACGAAGAGCTCGGTTTCGAGAATAAGGGGCAGTGAGGGTTCGGTTTTAGTATTTCAAGTGTGGAGACCATGGTGTTATTAACACGAACTTGTAATGTCAGATCCAGGTTTTCTCTTTGTACGGGAAGAAGGTGGCATTTAGACCAGGATCTATGAGGGTGCCGTAAGTGTCCAGGGTTTTGCTAGAGTTGCAGAGTATGGGAATTGGGAAGGAACAAAATGCGAATTTAGTTTTGAAGGGAATGTAGTTTTTAAAATCCGGGAAGCGCAGCCACCAAGATGTCAATCTCGCACCCTTGGAATGGGGTTAGCAATAGACGTTGTCAGGGTTCACCTGGTCTTGATCGGGGAGGGGAGGTAACGTTCAGTGACAGCTTTGTATACTTTTGTTTCGGGGACGGGGCTAGGGTACTCAGCCCTCTGCACACCTCCAAATAACCCCTTTCTATCGGCATCCAGAAATATTGCGGAGTTTCAGCCCCATAGACATCCTGCATCCGCTGCTTGTAGCGTTCGGCCCGGAGATACCCTGGTTCTGACAATGGGCCAGATGTCACGCACGGATAGTCACCAACATTGTTTCAAGAATATTTGGGGTAGGGGTGGGGGATGGGTGTCTTACAAGACACCAATTCTCGCATGCCAGGGGGGTGAGGATACATCTCTGTTGCCGTGGTGGCTTCAGGGATTTAAGCCTTCTATCGTTGGAACGCCTTGCCCCCTGAATTCCCTGGGAAATTTTTGGGAAGCAATTTGTCATAATAAGCCCAATCCACACTTGCTCCTGAAGATAATGTATGCCCCTCATCTTGGGGAATTACAAGAATGCGCTAGGCGAGCAAACAAATTAGAACTGCATTGGACCCCGGGATATTTCCTGGGAATAGGAGGGCAGTCGGTAAGGGAAACATGCTTGATCAAAGGGATCCGAGGTGGCAGCTATTTTTTTCTTGGGAGCGGGAATCTGGCCTTCTGTTTTTAATTTTTCAGATTTTTTCTCTACAATCGCAAAAAGTTAAATAGGAAAGAACGGGCATTTAAGAAATTCTTTCTTAGAGACATGTTTCAATCCAAAGTTATTGTCTCGAAATTTAGTATTAATCATCAGCCATATACTGAGAAGGAACTTTTCTAATGGTCTTATTTTCCGAGAAATTTATTACACTGAAGGTCACAGCACAACAGAGCTGGGAGGCACTTCCGTTCAAAAACGCTCGCAAGCAATTTTCCAGAATGCGACTTAACTCTTTTTAACGCTTATGTAGATATCTTAGAACAAGATCTATGCACCAGTGCAGTGCCTTTATGTTGATGGGGGTAACGACAAGGCTTCGATATCATATAGTGCGCTAATTTCTCAGGAAAAACAATTTAAACCACCACCACCTCAAAAAACATTTAAAAATACGCAGTCCATGCCCATATATCTATTCATGATGGGTGTGAGTAAAGAATGGAGGGTTTACACAGACTGAAAGAAATCACAACGCCGTAAACACGAATTATGTAGTGTTGCGTTAATTTCCATACGTATTCTTACATGGTTTGCACACCTAACGCAAATGTGAGCCATCGTCACCGCGTACTTTCGCGCTATCTTTTCGTTAAGGTCCGGGAATTTAACAAGCATACCAAAGGCAAAACAGAGGGTAACTCCTGCTTTCTACCCATGTTGCTAGGTTCACGGATAACACAAAACAAAACATTTAGCTCCCTTAATTGTCTAAGCCACTTTTCATTCGGTACTGTGAGAACACTCCCACTAAGACGTGGCAACCACTCCAGATCCCACTATTATTTACTACAAGCACGGTCGATGAGATATGTTCGATAGAGCTGTACAGATTTACACTTTACATAGCAATAAAGCCCGCCATGTAAGCCAGCACCTGCCTAAAATTTGTTTGGTCTATGCCCCTTTCTGTCGGAGCAGCTGGTTCCGCGGCGGCGTCCTGGTCATCTTCATGTATTTCTCACACTTCCACACAAATGAGGTGGCTTTTAAAGTGTCGTCGCAATGAGTATAAAGTGATTATAAGCTATGGAAGGAGATGGTAAGGATGAGGAAAGGTGAGGATCAAGAGGATGGGATCATCCCGTCAGTCCTGTTCTTTGTACATGTGAAGCGGGGCAAGGCTGCAACCTCTTCACCTCATAACACAGCGGCGACGTCAAACTATTCAGTACTGACTGTCAGAGGGTCCAGCTGCAGGGTAGCCGCACTCAGGTTAGTTGGTTCTTCTTCATCAAGCAGGACTGGGATTCCAGCGGGCCATGGTCTGGCATGAGAACCAGCGGCCACGGACGGTGAGGCCCCATCAACAAGAGTCTCATACGAGTCTTGGCTTCGACCGTCGTTGGGTGGATGCTGGCTGCCCCCAACACCCCGACCTGTGAGAAGAAGTTCTCCACCACGTCCTGGTTCACCCGTGACGTCAGAAAGTACTTGACGCCGTATATGTTCTCAACAATGCTGTGGGAACCTAACAGAGCAGTTAAGGATATGATGAACCCGCTCTGGAAGGGCACCCTGCTCTGGCTTTCATCGCGCAAGGAGTCCCAATTTAGTCGCGCCAACTAGATCAGAGAGGTGGCTGAGCAACGATAGTGTACTCGAAGCCGACCGCCGACCGATAAGCCCTGCCGTTAAGCATACACCGAGAGCTACAGATGTCAAACACCTTATCGCAGGTGATGATGAGCTAAGCCTGCTTGGCGAAACGCTGACTAAATAGGTGGAGCAGACACTTTCCGACACGCTCGTCGAACATTTGGGCTGCGGGGCGTACTCGCTGTCGCTCCAGGCCAGTCACCTGACGGGAGAGATTTGCTATTAACTTCACCATCAAAACTATCGACTGATGAGCAGATGTCATACGCAAACAATTTTATCGCAGATATCGCCATATCGAGCAAGTAGCAGACACTTCTGTTAAATATTCACAAGCCGGTGATTTACGGTTGTTCAACTTAAAACCCTGAGACAAAATACATCAAGTTTGCACACTTTGGTCTTTACTTAAAACTAACGAAATCTATTTTGACCTACCCACTGCAAGGTTCATTATCTCTTTTTATTCACTAGGGAACCACGGGCCTTTCTGATTTCCGATTTTTCCACACCAGTCATCCACAGTCCAGCGATCCCAGCAATTAATGCACGGTCCGTCAAGTACCAATGGTAGTAGCGCCTACTATTTTTTCCGCACCTTCACCTGAGATAAAAAGTACTCGTTTATAAGCAACTACTGTGTTCCCGATGCCCGAGAATAATAAAATATATGTTTATTCGAATGAGTGACCTGAGCTTACGCACGCACTTAACCATGCTTCAGTCAATTACTAAACTTCATAGGCGGATCCAGGGGAGGGGGCAAGTCAGCGCCCCCTGAAGGGTCGATGGCATTCCCTGAAATGTCGCTTCCCAACCCCCCCCACCCCCAGGATGCGAAAATCAGCGCCCACCTATAGCATTTTGCGCCCATCTCATAAGTTTGCCGGTCAGAAGTGGCGCCCCCCCACGGGAAGATGCCCCCAATCGGCAATCCTGGATCAGCCTATGCCAATCTTTGAGTTAAGTTTGAACTTTCACTCCATAGTCATACGATCAATTGTGTCACTACAAGTTGAATGGGACATAACAATCATACAAATGTTTTAAACCAGATGGAAAAGTGTGCTCCCGCGTTCAGAATCAGTCCACATGCTGCGGGAACACTAGCAGACACAAGGGGGGAAGGTAAGCGGCGATGCTTTCCAAAATGGCGAAAATTTGAGCTTATTTTCTGAAATAAAAACTTTACAATTTCTCCCGCGTCCTCCCCCAAAGGTGCTCCTGCATCTGCTCCTACAGGAAAATCAGTTAAACTTCACGTTTAACAGAGACAAAAACGAGAGCGAACGGGAATTTGATACACACTTTCTAATGCGCACCTGTATGTGCTCCCACTGGAAGAGCATGGCAAGGCTGTCACTCGGTGTTGTCCTTGGTCAAAATTTGCTGGAAGAAGTCCTTGTCCAGTACCGGTACTTCTGGACCTTGAAGCCAATGATCCTGGCCCAAGATGTGGTTCCTCAGCAGCTTCAGCAGGTGAGGGATGTCAATGGAACTGCAGATCTTTCTGCAAAAGTCAAAATACACAAACATGTAATATTCCAAAATGTTCAAGGGTAATGCCTGGACAAATAATTTTGTTCTCTGGATTATCAGCTGGTACAATGTTCCAATGCAGTAATTATGTTGATTAAAACATTTTACCTTGCTAGGCAAGTGCAACTTCATCAATTAATACAAGATTCTACCATCAAGCAGTGTGATTTCTTCTGTGAATTAGGCAAGAGTAGAGTGTCACTACCTGCATGGAAAGTACAATGCCCATGGTTTCAGCTCAGTAATAAGCATAAATAATTAACAAAGTTTCTTTAATGAGTTAAGAAAAATGATTTAAGTTAATTTTTACATGAATTTAAATTAAAAAAAACTTTGACCAGATTTTAAGCCAGATACTATTCTTATCAATGAGCCCAAGAGAATACAGCAACATGAAGTATCACAGCAAAGAGGTGCTGCCACATACATTGTTCCCCAACATGACACAAGTAAAGACAACACTTCGATGTGATACATATTTTCATAATTTTACTCCTTGTCTTATCATTATATCAATGCATTTTTCATTATATTTGGCTTTAAAAAAATCCACAGCATAGCAAATAGGCTCCAAAGAAAACTGACTTTGTTTAACTAATGGAACTAAATAAATGAGCATCACCATGGAACCAAGGAAGACATTACATCCAAATAATTATGAACACACTGTGTTATGACAGCTTCATAAACATATCAGCCTTGTCATACAGCAGAGCATGGCCAGTACCCGCCCCCCGATTACTGACAGACAAACAAAACTACTGCACACTGCTAACTAGCCACTGACACTAATTTACCACTTGACCCAATCAGAGATAAACTTCAAAAATCCAATTTCAGTGTGGAGCACCTAGACATGGATTTTATACCTATGTACTCAAGAGAGCATGTCATTGAGCATGGAAAATGAAACTTGACCACTTACCATGCATGGCTGGAAGGAAACAGATGCATCGTTGCTGGATGTTTAGTGCGATATTTGAACTCTGCATATTGCAGGTGTATTTTAAGTACTGCAGAAGCAAGTACTGTTCCCTTGGCCTCCCCTTCATTCCAGAATATTTTTCTTCGGCAGCCCCATCGCTTCTTTCTAGGGACGAGAACCACACCTTCACCTGTGCGACTAATTGCAATGAGCACAAACCTGGACAATCAAGTAACTTCGAAAATATAGACAATCACTCCCCAAACTTGCTATAGAAAAGAAAACACACACACGCTGCAACATACATCGCCTTTGCCAGGGCAGTTGTTGAACATAGATTGTGAACCGCGGCAATAAACAACAAAAATCAACATTGGTGGGCACATGTGGCGGCAAATAAATGGCGCGACTGACTTGCGCGCGCTTCCTTGGTCTTGAAAGATGCAAATTATTGAACTTGATTTGCCTTACCTTACCTTACCTTAATGGTTTAGGAAACCCTAAGGCCTCTCACGAGGCCTCTGATGTTCCTGCCTCGACGAGCTCGGGTGCAACGGGGTAGGAATATGCCTAGTAAGGAGTTACATACATGTTTCTTTCCCAATACTTGTCTAGATTGGCTTTAAATATGTTTGTGTTTTCAGACTCTACAACCCAGCTGGGAAGAGAGTTCCAGTTGTTTATGCTCCTGATGGTCAGATGATTTCTTCTTTCTCTCGAGACGGCTTCTGGCTTGAATATCTTCAGCTCATGTCCTCTGGTTGTTCTGTCAGGTGCCATCTGGAGGAACTCATCCCTGCTTATTCCGATACGTCCGGTGATGAGGTTGTACATACAGATCAAATCTCCTCTCTTCCTTCGGTACTCAAGAGAGGGCAGCTTCAGATGTCTCAACCTCTCTTCATATGTTTTGTGTCTTATACTTTGGATTAGACGGGTCGCTCGGCGCTGTACTTGTTCGAGCATTATCTGGTCGGTCCTATAGAAAGGTCCCCAAATTGGGTTTCCATATTCCAAAAGCGGCCTGACCAGGCTCTTGTACAATAAGGGCAGCGTCACACTGTCTAGGTTGGCAAATGCCCTCCTTATTACTCCCAAGACCTGGTTGGCCTTACGGCTGGCACTGGCTGCCTGAGTGTGAAACTTCAAACCTTGGTCTATGATGATGCCCAGGTCCTTTTCCTCTGTAGAAGTACTGAGAGTAGTCCCAGCCATGGAGTAATCTCTTTCTTGGTTATGTGGTCCAAGGTGCAGAACACAGCACTTACTGGTATTAAATGGTAATTGCCACCTCTTTGACCACTCCTCCAGTGCCAGGAGATCTGCTCCAAGAGCGAAGTGGTCACTGTCATCACTCACCTTGCTGAACAACTTCGTGTCATCAGCAAATAGTTTGATGCTCCTCTTGACAGTAGATGGTAGGTTTACAGGACAGTAGGTGGTCTTGACTTGACAGGACAGAAGTAGACTTGACAGGACAGTAGGTGGTCATTTACATACAGAATGAAGAGTGTGGGTCCCAGAACAGAACCCTGAGGTATCCCGCTGATGACTGGTTGCCACTCAGACCTAGCACCTGCGACCCTCACACACTGTCTTCTTCCAGATAGGAAACTCCGGATCCACTGTAGAAGCTTTCCTCGGATACCGTATGCATGGAGTTTCACCAGAAGCCGTTCATGAGGGACAGAGTCGAATGCCTTTTTGTAGTCCAAATATACCATATCGACTGGGTGCTTGTGTTCAATGAAGGCTGTCCATTCTTCCATTGCTGACAAAAGTTGGGTGATGCAGGATCTCTTGGGAAGGAATCCATGCTGAGCTTGCGAGAGCTGGTTTGTCTCTACCAAGAACTCAACCAGGCAGTCACGGATGATTGATTCCAGTACCTTGGATACCACTGATGTCAGGCTGACTGGGCGATAGTTGGCTGGATCCTGCCTCTTCCCTTTCTTAAATATTGGGACTACCTCTGCTTCTTTCCATGGTGTCGGGACGCAAGCCTCATCTAATGATTTTTGGAAGATGTTGCTGAGGGGGATGCTGAGAGACTCCGCCATTACCTTCAAGACCTTGGGGTGGATCATATCAGGCCCCGGAGAAGAATCCGGTCGTAAATGTTTGAGCTTGTTGGCCACAGTGGAAGGGGGCACCTGCACAGCCTCCAGGGGGCTTCCACAGTACTGTTGCATGACTTCTGGAATGAAGGTTAGGTCCTCTCGTGTGAAGACACTGGTAAAGAAGTCAGATAGGATATTAGCCTTTTCTGTGTCTGATTCTGCCAGGCTTCCATCTAATCTCTGAAGGTCGTCAAGTCTGGGCCTTGACTTTAACTTGCTATTAGCATAGGACCAAAATATCTTTGGAGTCTTCTTTGATCTCCTGGCTATATCCTTTTCATAGCGACCCTGGAGTTGTCTTGTTAGTTTTCTGAGGTTGTTTCTTGCTCTTCTGTAATTGTACTCATCAACTTCTTTCACTTTTCCGATGTAATTACTGGTGTGTTTCTTCCAAAGCCTGTTTTTGTGATTCTTAAGCGCAATTGCTTCTCTGGTGAGGTAAATACTCTTCTTTTTTTGCTTGGTTTTTGCGCAGGGATGCATTCTCTGGAGATCCGCAGAATGTGCCCTGAGAAGTAAGAAACACTATTTATTGTGTCCATTTCCATTATAGTGTCCCATCTTACCTCATTAATCAACTCTGACATTTTTCCAAAGTCAGCTCTATTCATAGCTAACTTAGGGGTTTCACTATGGACAGGATCTGCATAGCAGGTGAGACCAAAAGTGATCACTACATGGTCACTTTTCCCAAGGCCAGGATTTAGCTGTAGATTTCTTACCATTCTTTCTTCATTGGTGAGTACTAGATCCAGGATCCTGGCCTGATTCCCATCTCTGTACCTGGTGGGTTCTTGGATGTGCTGGTGCAGGAAGTTGTCTTGTAGAGTTTCTATAAACTGGTGGGACAGATGAGTGGACGAGGCTGTAGACATTCCACACTCCCAATTTATGTCTCCAAAATTGAAATCTCCACATACTAGAAGGTGTGATGCTTTAGAGTCTGCTGCTGCATTCATGAGTTTGAAGAGTGCTTCATCATTAGCTCTATTAGATCCTGGGCTCCTATAAATGCATCCTGCTAACATCCTCTCCTCTTAATTTCACACTGACCCACAGATGCTCTTTAAAACTGCTGAATGAAAATGCAGTTTCTCGAGCCTTGATTATTTCCCTAGTGTATATACAGATCCCTCTCATGCCAGATGAGCCCAAATTGGCCTGGGTAGGGTCAAAACTGGTGTAACAAGTGTAACCAGACGAGTTTAGCAATGCTGGATGAAGAGGTGAAATCTGGGCTTTTGGAATAACTTCTGTTATGAGGATGATGTCTGGTTCTCTGCCAGCAATCTCCATTTCAAGATCCCTCTTCTTATTGATGAGTTGGTCAGCATTTGTATACAAGATACACAATTCTCTTCCATTTTTATGTCAATTCGTCTGAGTTGGATGCGATGGGATTCTCTCACTGGTAGAAGTTGTTCTTGGAGCTGATGCCTCTCCCTCCTGTGGCGAGGGATGCTGACTTACAGCCTGCCCTGTCCTTGGTTTACTCTGACCCCCGTTCCCTGGAACAATCTTCCCTCTACGAATGGTCAAGTTTTCTTCTCCTTTGAGTCGTCGCTCTTTCAGTTCTTGCCGTGTAGCTCTTGCTTCCTCTCTTTCTTTTCTTGTGTAGTCCGGGTTGATGTAAATTCCCCCACAAGCAGGGCTGTCTCTGAGAGTGGGGGCCATGCGGATGAGTTCCCACTTTGAATCCTCTGTAGCAAGAGTTGCAATCAGTAGTCTTGCCTTGCCTGGGATGTACTGCCCCACTCTGAAACTACTGGTCACAGTTACATTCGGGCGCAGCTCATGCTTTACCAATTCAGTAAGCTGTGAACAGTCTTTTTGCATTCTTTCCACATAGTTACTACCCTCAGACTCTTTCAAGTTGTGAACTACAACATTTCTTTTCCTTTTCTCTTTGTCAGCATGCTCATTGAATATCCCAGCTATCATCTCTCGGGATTCAGCTGAAGCTTCTTTTGCCCCAAAAGTTTTGTTTGGAAGATTTTCGATTTTGTTGCTAAGGGAAGCTATTACCTCTTTGCAAGACCCTTTTACAATGGATGCGTAGGATGCCCTCTTATTTTCCTGCTCTTTTTGCAGTGTCAGTATGACTGACTCCTTTTGTTGTTGAAGTTCTTGTCTAACTTTGGTTTGCTGAACGACTATTGCAGACATAATTTCTCCCTGATGGTCTGACTTGTTTATGAAGGCCTCTGACTGCTTCTTTACTGCATCCACCAACTCGCTTACTTTGGCTTCCAGTCTAGTGTTACGATCAGATAGCTCCTCAATTTTAGATGAGAGTTTGGTGGCAGGGGTGGGGTCCCTTTCCTTTGTACTTTCTATCTTGCAGTTATGACAGATCCAGTTCAGTGAATCAGAATACTTCTTCAAGGCTCGGTAAGCAGCCAATTTGAGATTCTGACAATTGGCATGAAACCAGCGGAGGCAAATGTCACATGCAAAACCCTCTTCATTGTCTCCAACAGACATCCGCAGACCTTCTTGGGACCCCCCATGACAAACAAAAAGATCACTGCCACTACCACCTGCACTGGATGATCTAGATACTGGTTCAAAGGGCTCGTACACACTAGAATCAAGTTTTCCCACCTGTTTTGGCACATTCAGTGTCTGGTCCAGGCAGTTCCTTGGTTTAGGATCAGTATTTTCCCCTCCGTGTGTATCAGCTACTTGTTGGTCTCCCATTGACTCCCTGTTGTTTTTATCCTGCTGGTCGGGTCCTACCTCTCCCATCACCTTGTCCTCCGGGTCCAGAGATTGTTCATGCGACTTAGCAGCATGATGTCCGCTCAACACGACCACCGCAGTGTTTATGACGAATAGATCATATGAGAGGAAGCGGTGTTTATGACGGATGCGTCATAAACACCGCCGTTTTTATGACGAATAGGTCATAAATACTGCAAGCGTTTCTAGCGTTGCTGGAGCGGAAATGCGTTTCAGAAAAGAGGTGGACTGAATTAAAGGAAGCTTTCAGCAGGTCCACGGCTTTGGATACGCCATTTTGGAAGCGCATAGGTGAGCGCGAGGGGTTGATTGGTTGCTTCGGCCTGTCTTTCACAATTTACTAGGGATCATTACGGATTTCAATACAGGCTGTAAGCGATTATTTAAAGCATAGTCTGAGTATGTAACATTGTATTTTCTACTAAAGGGTGCGTTACCCTCGACACATGCACCACACGACATGACCCGTCAGAACTAATACCCTGTTTCCCCAACAACAAATGTCAGGTCATTCGCTCATTCATCTTGATACACAGATCGCCCACGTGACACGTTGGTTGTAAACCGTAGTACGCTGCGCATTCCACGCATTACGACCCTTCAGGTGATCAAGAACCGCTGCGGGCAAGGTCAGACGGGTCGCAGTAACAGGTGTTCTAGCAGGGGCGGGTCCAGTATTTTTCAGAGGGTAGACTGCTATTGGGTAAATGTCTTGATTTCTCTAAATGAGAAAGCCATTGCAGCTCGCACGACTATCACCTGGGACGAACCAAAGCTAGCCAAATGGTATTTCAAGCATGGCTGTGTATTGGCTGCGCTATTTGCATCAGTTGGCAGCTAGTCAGCTGTAGGATACGCGCTAATTTCACACTTCGTTAGCTTTTGTGACCAAACTTTGTGGACCCACTTTCGTCTTCCCAAACTCAGCTAGTCCTATTCCGTCCTGGAAAATATATCATGAATATTCCCATAACATCCTTGTTTACTTTTTTCCGTGACAACCTCAGGGAAATGGGGAAAAAGGGACCACCTTCTTCCATCCCAAAAGAAAATCTATAAAACGTCGTCCTACCCCGTCAAATTACATTCCCTCTCCATACGGAGTATCCTGACTTTGTAAATTTATAGTGTCTACTTTTGAACGCTATCGTTTTTTAGCATTATGTTCTCGGCTCGCCTTGCGTCGGTGGTTCGTCATTTTCCGTGCGTACACACACACGCACATACACATGACGTATGGGCCGCGTGTCTCTCATTTGTGAACGCCTTGGTGTATCTTAGGGATCCCCCGCCTCGTGGCGGTCACAGAAACGGGCGTGCGTTCGCGCAGGGCCCACTGACTCGCTCACCCACCAAACCCTGAGGCGCCCAGCTCCATGTATTTATTGTGGAACATTTTTCTGGTGCTTGGAGAGGGGGGGCGTTGTAACCCTCGATCATGTGCGGAGTTGTCCTCACTGTGATCGATAGGTGGTTCTGATTATAGGATAGTTTCTATTGTAACCGTAGTTTGTATTGTTCAATGGAGTCACACAGATAATTACTGCGGGATTTTGGAATTTTGTGTATTTCCTTTTATGAGGAGAGGAGCCGTGAGAGATTCGAGTGAAAACTTGTCCTGACGTCCAAATTACCATCACATGCCTCCAGTCATCAGACCATAGTTCCCTGGTGTTAAGAGTTAAAGGTAAGTTGGTGGAAAACACGCACAATACGTATTCTATAGTCCGTGCATATTTTAATAACCTAAACGACGTTTCAAAAATATTCGGCAAGCATTAGGAGGTGATGCAACACCCCCCCGCACCTTTCAAGGCGTGTCGTGACCATTTCAGAGATAGCTATAGTTCAATTGGGCGAGAAATTTCTTTCTGGAAATTTACAGGTTGAAGGATGACTTTCATGGAGTCTAAAGACACAGAAAACACCGTAATGTGCCAGAGGATAAAAATATGTGTATAAATCACAAGCAAAATACACGGATATTTTGCTAAAAAACAGTGAAGTGGCAACATCAGCAGCAAAAAAATTGCATCCGATATGAGCTTCAAGCACCGAGGGTGAAGAGAGTTTACCGGTCGAAAATTTGGAAGATTGAATGCGATAAGGCTGATGGACTAAGGAACAGGAAACACGAGTCCTCATATGACTACTCAAAAGTGACTAGTCAGCAGCGTCGGAGATAACAGGTGCTGGCATATATGACACAGAAATCTGACTCACACAATTGTTTGCCTTTCTTTACGAAGAGTGTACTATGGGGCCACACTAGTTGAGTGGATTTCTGCTCTGCTGTCGTGATCAGACTTGTTGAGTCGCGACTCAGAGTCGGAGTCGACTCTGAGTCGGCTCAAATCTTCCTTGAGTCAGAGTTGAGTCGACTCACTTCCAGATTTGGATTGAGTCTGGAGTCGACTCTAGTGCTCGACCAGTTGAGTCGAGTCAGAATCGGAGTCAGCATATGAGCTGTGAGTCAGGAGTTGAGTCGACTCAACACTCTTTTTCTTAAAATATGTGATCACATGGCTGACACTTGAGAAATTTCCATGACTAGTTTTGAAGACTTCATATTGAAATTCACTAATCGTAGGTACTTTATCATTTTCATATCCCCACTACAATCAACCTGGGATCAGTCATTAACAGCAATCAATTGTGTAAAATATACAGTTTCAAAACCACACACAATTGCTACTTATTTTCCATTTCATCTTAGCAAAACCATGCAAAACAATACAGAAAAATGTGATTTGGCACACATTCAGACTTTTTAACTTTGAGGGTGCACACCAGACAAAGTCCTAAGCTGACAATCATACAATAATTCACTATTAGAAAGCCACATCTTTCTTTTCTAATTTCTTGCTTTGGTTGACTGAAAACAACAAAAAACTAAGTAATATAGGCACCAGATAGAGGAAACCAAAAATATTGTTTTGCACATGCCTTGCAATGGGTCAAAATGGAAAGTGAAAGCCTCAATTAGCTGTTTTTCAAAGTACTTTCTTGATTGGTCATGGTTTGAGCACATCACGTGGTAGATAGATAATATCAACATTGATGACACAGCACTGTATCTTCTGTCCCCTTTATAAGGAAAGTAAGACATAGTCCTATCCCTGGCATTCCTTACACATCAAGTCTCTCACAAAACACCACTCTTTAAATTATGTTGATGATTATTTACCTATTTACCACAACCCGCCCAGGCCCACCGCACAACATACCACTGCAGCTGCAACGCAGCTGCGCCATCACAAGATACCTTTACCTAAAGGTACATTCAAGAGGGATTCCCTTACGTTTACGTGACGTCACATAAGCGTGGAGGAATTCCTTCACTATTGGACCGTGCGTCAAAATTTTATCCAAGTTTATCCAAAATACAACAAATATTCATTTCGTTTTAGAATATGAGCCTTTTTTGCAAAAATTTAGATATTTAATCTTTTAATTTCCTAATGTTATATGGTGGAAGTTGTGACGTCACACAACTCATGTGCGCCACGCCTCTCACAAAACCATCTTTGTGCGCCGTAATTGTTTAGCTTTACTTTATTTTTTAGCCCGACTGTAACCTGAGGCTAGAATAATTTCCTTACTTTTTGAAAGCCACGTGATTTGAAGTGCTATTTATCTTCATCTTTTGTGTCATTGGAGGTTAGATTTGCGTAGTGTCTTTAGTGCGCCATCTGTAGTATTCACTAAAGCTTTTTTTGGGATGAGGCCGTCATTCGAGCTGACCGTCGACTGGTCAACACCTCTCCTGAGAGCTCCAGCCCTGGCCTGCCACTGTCCGCCCTTGTTTTCCCGCCCAATTTTTGGCACTCTCTTCAAAATCCTTACCCAGAAGAAAAGGCTCTACTCCGTATAAGGCCAATTGGTACACATCATCAATATGTATATTTAGGAAGAAGACACCAAATCAAGACTCACAAAAACGCTTCAAAACTCAGTACATTTTCAGTTTAGTGCTGGCGACCCCGCTCTCGGAGGGGTGAACGTCTCTTCAAAGCGCCATCATTTCCATGCAACAGGCACAACCTCCAAGTGATTTAACACTCACTTATCAGACACAAAATTAAACATCTAACAGATAAATCAAATTTTCCAAAAACACCAACACAAGAAGACGGATAGGTGTCGCGCCATTTTGCGCCATTTTTGCCAATCCCCACAGTGTTTACCATTATAGCACGCACGAGTATTGCATTGGATTTGCAAGCCACAGTTCATCAGGTCAAGTGTAGATAAAAAACATCGCTCATCACCACCTTTTGGAGTCTTGGTGATTTGCAAACAGTCTGGCTCTGTGAAGAACGACACATTGAGCACGGTCAGTTTTCAAAGGTTACATACGATTCCCGTCTGAGCCGGCATGCTCTGACGAACTCCGAACGCACGAGCGGTGACGATAGTTTTTCACGCTAGTTTTCCAGTGATATAGAGCAAATCACACTAGATAGGTAAAACCCACAAAAACACTAAAATAACATAAAAAAACACAAACCGACCGCTGAGTATTCTCCAAAACTGCAAACCAAAGCATTATTTACACACCTTAAGCTACCCTGGGCTAACTGTAATACCTAGAGGTGTGCTGCGACATTCTCTTTATTGCTCTGGGTACGGCAGGAGGAGCACAGCTTTGATTTGAATTTGGATCTTTGGCACATGCAGATGCAGGTAAGCTAGGTTAACAAACTATTGGGTGGGAGAATGTTTGACTAAAGAGCACTTGGGAACCTCAACACTTTTCTGTTCTCATAAAGTACCTAATCAAGAAATGGATGGTTGACCTCCAGGACTCACTAGCATTCTGAGCATTCTTCACACATACATACAGACTTGAGGGAGCCTTTGGAAGGTAGGAAACTCTCTGTAAACTTTGAGTGCCCCTGATACTGGTGTATTTCTGAGACTCTGAAGAAAAACTTTGGACGCTGTTTGGCAATAGAGGTCTTTTTCATTGCGCACATCTAAACTAGCACTGTAGCATTTAGCAGTCAAACCAGAACTTGAGTCATGGCACCAAAAAATAATTACAAAGAACAACTTGATGACATGCGTCTGAAATATGTGGCTCTTGAAAACCATGTGACCGAAATGAAATCAGAAATTCGAAAGTTGAAGGAGGACCAACTCTCTTACCTTGCCCTTCGTTCAGAAGCCGAAACCAGACAGGTAGAGACAGAGAAGTTTCTTGACCAAGCCAGATATGAGAATGAATCACTGAAAGTACAACTATCCAAAATGGCCAGGGAATTAGATAACTTAGACCAGTATGGGAGAAAGTACCAACTCATCCTGGCTGGCAAAGCGGTCCCTGAAGCATGTAGAGGTGAGGATATCAGAGATATAACTCTCTGGTTATTGAGCACATTCCTGGGCATACAGCTGCAGAAGACCGACCTCACTGCATGCCATAGGCTGGGGGGAAGACAACAGTCTTTGTGAGATTCAGGGACCTCGATGCCAGGCAGGCTGTTTACGTAAAGCGCACCAAGCCCGTGCGAACTGGCCTGCTGGTGTTCGAATCCTTGGCCAAACCTAGGATGGAGGTTGTTCGCACCCTAAAGGGGATGAGGGATGGCAGGCTGTGCCCATTCAAATCCTACTACACCTCAAATGGCACAATATACCTGAGAGTTAGGGAAGGGGCTCCTCCTGTAAAGCTAGAAGTGGGCACAAGTGAGGATCACATCTGGGACATCTGCAGAGGAGAAAGGAGTGCACAGCCTGGGGAACTGCTCCTGTTATGGGCCAACAAAGGGAGGTCAAAACAGATGATTGGAGGACTGTCTCTAGGGGTCGCAGAAGGGATCCAAGCAGGTCTTCCCCCATGTCAAGCAGACAAGGTAGAAGAATCCAAGGCCAGATGCCAAGGACGTCAGTGAGACGAGTGACACCTCCCCCTACTGTGTGTAGGGGACTGTCCCTTCCCCCAAATGATCCATCTGCTCCCACAGGAGAGACCAGGACTTCCTCTGCTGATCCAGTGCAGGGAGCATGCAACAGCCAGACAGCTGCATTGTCAATGCTGTCTGGAGGGATCTGTGACCCAAATCCACAGACTCTGACTCCAAAAGCCCCTGCCAGCATCTCAAGCACCAGTTCTCCATCCATACATACACATATATTGAAAATATACATACATAAAGCATACACTCCTGTACTAAAGAGACATGAGCTCATGCATCGAGGAAAACACGATTGCACCATAAGGCTGCAAAAAAGCCTCCCCGACGCGGGGCCCCTAAATTACGCCGGGGAGGCACCACAATACGTGCGCAAACGGCGCTCCAAGTTTAAAAACCAAAAACGTATTAAAAACACTCGAGCAAACGCCCACAGGCTCGAACAGCCCAGCCGACGCACCAAGGCCCAACATCGCCGCGCCGCCGCACCACGCCACCGACAGAGGGCCGCCGCATCGCCACCACTCATCCGCAAGAGGGCCGGCGCCCCGCGACCCCACACCGCCAGGGGTCCGACATACCGCGGGCCAGCGCCGCCACCCAGCCGCCCGAGGGCTCCGCCCACGGTCAGCAGGGGCCGCTACACAGCACCTCACGGTGGGCGGCGCAACGCACGCAGACCAGCGGCCACCCCCACCGCAGCAGCGCCGCGGCACGAGCCCAGCCGCGGACGTCGCACGAACGCCAGCCACCGGCACCAACAGCAGCGCCGCCCGGCGGCCGCAACAGCACCAGCCAGCGGCTGCGGCGGCGCCACAGGCGCCCACCAAACCCAGCACATCAGCAAGCTGTGGACAGAGAAACAGTGAGATAGGAGGGAGAGATTGGAAGAGAAAGACGCCGCACGAGAGTGACACGGTTTTATTGAGACATCATGGGAAGCGCGGCATTTTGGGGTTGATTAGGAAGCGGGCAGAAGAGGGTGCCGGAGGCGGGCCTGTATCGACGCCTATAATCTACCTAATTCGAAGGCTCCGCGTACATTTGTTGATTTGAACTTATTTTGATTCATACAAAAAAATGGCGTCAGAATATAGCGGCTCACTTGTGATTCAAAAGGAGAAAAAAATAGACGAACTTAACTGGGCTGGATGGAGTGATAAGCATGAGAAGGGCAACTGACAGAACAACTTGGTGCTACACTAGTATTTATCTATGTATATTTTGCGAATTACTTTTTTGAAAAATACACTGCTTCTGGGAATATCATTTATATCTTGGATTTTGGAGGCAACTGTGCAGTTCCAAATACGAGGAGCTGCACAAAATATGGAAAATTTTCTGTAGACTGTTGGAGCAAATGGAACAACAAAGTGTTTGGCTTGTCTAACTCGTCTCTGCCGATTATCAAGGTTTAGGAGACTCAAGCGATCCTTTAGTGGGGTAAGGAGAATACCAGTTAGGAAGTTATGTAGGACAGTGATGTTTGCAACCTCCACCAGATCATGAATTTTCAGTATATTGTATTTTTTGAAAATAGGGCTTGAGTGGGCTAATCTGTCTGCATGGTCAATTACTCGAACAATTTTTTCTGCAATAAGAAAATATTATTTAACTTATACTTAAAGGTGTTACCCCAATTTAGCAATCCATAATTCAAAGTAGAAAGAATTAGTGCATTGTACAGCAGGAGAAGATGATCAGGATTAAGTATGTGTTGGGCCCTTTTAATAAGTCCTATGTTTCTAGAAACTGTAATCTCTACACTATGAATATGAGATGCCCACTTCAGATCCTCGTCAATTGTGACTCCGAGATACTTTATAGACTTTGAGCGGGTCAGTGAAACACCATTTATACTTATTTGAAGATCACTACTAGAAGATGAAAATAATTGGTAAACAGACTTCTTGGTATTGAGAGATAATCTATTGCAATGAAGCCAGGTTGAAATATTAGAGAGACTTAGATTAATAAGATTGCGAAGTTCATCTTGGTTGTCCGCTGTGAATAGGAGGGCAGTATCATCCGAAAATAGTAAGAATTTTGGACTTTCTGAGCTTTTATGAATGTCATTTATATAAAGTAAGAACAGCAGCGGTCCTAGAACACTGCCCTGAGGCACGCCAAGGGGCATAGGAGCAGGGGTGCTGGATCTAACTTCATTAACTTTAACAAATTGTGAGCGATTACTTAGGTAGGAGTCAAAAAATTTAAGTGATAGGTTCTGAAATCCATATAATCTCAATTTGGAGAGGAGAATAGAATGGTTAACAGTGTCAAATGCTTTCGTAAAATCGAGATAGATAGCAGTACATGCCTTTTTTGATACCAGGCCAGAAGTGACGTGGTCATGCAAAAGTGAGATCGGCATGTATGTACTGTGGTGGGCACGAAAGCCAAACTGGTGACTGTAGATTAGGTTATTCTCAACAAGGAAGTCCATAATCTGGCCATATACAATTTTCTCTAATACCTTTGAAAGAACAGGGAGGATAGAAATAGGTCGATAGTTTGTGAATGCAGACGAGTCACCAGATTTAAAGACAGGCACAACAACAGCAATTTTGAACGAATCTGGGAAAGAACCAGTCAAGAAACAGAGATTGAAGAGGTGAGTGATATGAGGAGAGATAGTTGCACATAGATGCTTTAGAATTTTGAAACTTATACCATCATATCCAGCACCCGTGCTACCTAGGGAGTCAATAACTTTTACGATTGTTTGCAGGGTGATGGGTTGGAATTGAAACAGAGGGGGTGGTTCATGTGTGAGATAATTGAGAGGATCTGATGTGGGCTGTGGTACAGTTCTATCTAGGTTGGTCGCAACCGAGGAAAAAAATTATTAACTTCATGTGCTATTTGCGCTGGATCTGTGATAAGACCCCCATTGTGGCTAAACGATTCAGGGAGGTCTTTCTTGACTTTGTTTTTACGAACTACGGTTAGAAGTGTGCTCCATAACTTAATAGGATTATTTTTGTTTTCCTCCAGTTTACGTTGGTAGTAGGCACGTTGGGCTGGACGAAGCATGCTTGTGAGACAATTGTGGTATGATTTGTATGCAATTTTGTCCTCTTCACTTTTCGATTTAATAAACTTTATATACAAATCACTTCTTTTCTGTGAGCGGTGACGAGACCTTGCCTGACAGGGTATCAGTGTTGCCTGCCAATGATGCTAACCCAAATCACTGCAGAAGGAAGACCTCCCAAGATGAAGTTGACACAGATACCATCCCCAAAAGCATAGCTCCAACAGCAGACTAACCCCCCTACTCTGCAGGTGTCCAACATGTATCCTGTTGACTGTATCAAAATACCAAAACAATAATAAAAACACATTTTTATTATGATCATCAACAGTAACACAAACAAAAGAAGCAATCTCAAATGAACATAACAAATAAACAGTATGAACATGAACAGAAATACAAAACAGCATTTGTAACAAAGACAGTAATCAGTAACATATAAAATAAACTATTTGCTCTCCCTGGTCAAGCTAGTTTCCCATCCGGTATTTGCCAAACACAGAACCCTCTGAAAAGAAACAGGAAACCCTCCCATTTTTGCTCTCATTCACCTATGATCATTGACAATGGACCCACCATAGCAGCAAACAATACAACTTTCCAGTCTTGGCTTGATATAGAACAAGTGTGTGCAAGCGACCTTCCTCGGGAATCATTGCAAGCCATGGAACTTAATAAACCCACTTTCTATGCTGAAAAATGCATTTACCATAGAGCCAGAGATGACCGCATTTTACCCAGCTTCTATGGAAATGTTCAGAAACATAAGCGACAGCATAATTCAATTACTTTGATTTGTAAATTTACCCACAGTTTATGTGTCTACCACAATCTCCTGGAGTCACAATCTCCTGAACATACCTAAGGGCTGACCAAATGGAAATAATATATTGTAGAAATTCACCAGATTTCACAAACTGGGTTATTTTGAAGCACACCTTTTGTAGGCGAATGCTTCTCATCTTCATCTTGGCTACAGCATACTCGTTCCTCATGTTACAGGTAACACATTTCTGTCAATGAAGGGGATCTCAACAGAAAAGCAGTGAAACAGAGAGAACCCAAGCAAAATTTCAGTAAAAATTTAATAACAACAAATAAATACTTGGAGACTGCTGGAACCACCTCACTCCTCCACACACAATCAACAACAATCATCCAGCGAGCAAGCGCAGGCGGGGCGCGAGGAAAAGAACCGGAGCCACTCGATGGAAAAAATGTGGCTTACAACTGGTTTTTTTTTAGTGTCCGTCCTTTGGAGGAGTTATCATATGGCAGCACGAAACTTCGGGCTACCTGTATCTACTACCCTGATCACCCAACATACCTACCGAGTTATATCACCATACTGTGGGGATATAACGACGCACTATATCCCCGCCTATGAGGTGAAATAGGGCCTTATATCCCCATATAGCGGTGATATAAGGCTCTAAAAGGGGCCAATCAAAAGCCGTTTAGCAGACTCGTGGTTTTGTTTCGAAACATTTTATGGTAAAGCTAGTAGCAGAATTTTTGACAGTAAGTCAATGAAAGATAAAAATAATACCCTGCGTAATCTCTATTAGTGCAGATGGCGCTTCAGTCTTCTTTCGCGCCCGGTTTGCATATATTCTTCAAAATAAACAAATTGTGACGACGACGGCGCAACTTCTTGTACAGTACATATCAACCTGTGTCAATTGAAAATGTCGGGAGGGTGGTGAGTGACAATAATTGAAATATTGGAGCAACTTTGGTGGAAAAAGACCAGTAACAGTTACTCAAACCCTTAAAGCATGAAATAGAAATACCTGGAATGGAGACTTCAAGGTACTGCTAGGGGAGACGTCTCACCTTTGCCAGATAGAGACATTGGGTTTTGCGTGGAGCCAAAAAATCCCAAGATTTCTAAATTTCCCCAGATTCCCGGGATCTCCCCATGAGAAGCTTGGGCGAGAGATTCTTGGTATGGGCGCATGGGCGTCGAAAGCGGGGGAGGGGGGACGGGGGGACGCGTCCCCCTGTTGTCCTGCCAGGGGGGGAACATCTCCCAGAGTTTCTGGGTCGATGGTTATTAATGTTGTCAGGTACCGAATATGCTCAAAATTCGCCTCCCCGGTCACTCGCAGCCCGGGTCTGTCCCCCTGCGAAAATTCCGTGGCGGTGCCCCTGCATGGGCGTATCCAGGGAAGTGGACTCAGGCCATGGGCAGACCCAGGGAAGGGTAGAAGACGGGACCCAACAAAATTAAGCATGTGTCATAGGCGGATACAGAAAGAAAAATGTTAGGGCGCACTACGGAGCAGGGCATTCCTGGCGTAGGCGTATCTAGAGAAGGGGATTTAGGCCATAAGCGGATCCAGGGGAGGGAATTCCCTCCTCTGGATCCGCTTATGGCCTAAACTCGCCTCCCGAGTTAATTAGGGACCTACCTAATTATTTAGGTGGGTCCCTGTAAAACAATGCATTCCGGTCCAGTGGCGTAGCCACGGGGGTCCTTGGGGTCCGCGGACCCCCCCTTGGGCTGACCTTATGCACTGGAAAACACGAGCACTGGTCTCAGGGCCCCCTGAGCTTGGTCTCAGGGGGCCCTCCGAGCTCGATCTCAGGCCCCCCCTCCCGAGGTTGGTCTCAAGGGACCTCCGAGCTTGGTCTCAGGGGCCCCTCAAGCTTGGTCGTACGGGCCCCCTGATCTTGGTCTCAGGACCCCCCGAGCTCGGTCTCAGGGGCCCCCGAGCTTAGTCTCGGAGGCGCCCAAGCTTGGTCTCAAGGGACCTCCGAACTTAATCTCAGGGGCCCCCCGAGCTTGGTATCAGGGGCCCCCCGAGCTTGGTCTCACGGGCTTTCCGAGCTTGGTCTCAGGGGCCCCTGATCATCGGTATTGAGGACTCCAGAGTGCCGAACATTGATCTCGGGGGGGGCACGAGCTTAGTCCCAGGTGCCCCCCGAGCTTGGTATCAAGGTACCTCCAAACTTGGTCTCAGGGGCCCCCCGAGCTTGGTCGTACGGGCCCCTGATCTTGGTATCAGGGGCCCCCGAGCTTTGTCTCAGGGGTCCCGAGCTTGGTCTCAGGGACCCCCGAGCTTAGTCTCAGGGGCCTTTCTATCTTGGTCTCAGGGGGCCCTCCGAGTTTGGTCTCAGGGACTCCCGAGCTTGGTCTCACGGACCTTCCGAGCTTGGTCCCAGGGGGCCCCCGATCATCGGTATTGAGGGCTCCAGAGTACCGAACATTGACCTCGGCGGCCCCTGAGCTCGGTCTCAAGGGTCCCTGAGCTTGGTTTCAGGGCCCCCGAGCTTTAGTCTCACGGGCCTTTTGATCTTGGTCTCAGGGGGCCCCAAGCTTGGTGTCACGGGGCCCTCCGAGTTTGGTACCAGGGGACCCCCGAGGTTGGTCTCAGGCCCCCGAGCTTGGTCTCAGGGGGCTCCTCGAGCTTGGTCTCAGGTCCCCCAAGCTTGGTCTCAGGGGCCCCGAGCTTGGTCTCAGGGGGCCCCAAGCTTGGCATCAGGGGGTCCGAGCTTGGTCTCACGGGCCTTTCGAGCTTGGTCTCAGGGGGCCCCGAGCTTGTTCTCACGGGCCTTTCGATCTTGGTCTTAGGGGGCTCCAGAGCTGGTCTCAGGGATCCCCCGAGCATTGGTATCGATGGCTCCGGAGCAGCGAACATTGACCTCGGGAAGTGGGGGGGGGGGACAATATTGATCTCGGGGTGCCCCCGACTATCAATATCGAGGGGACTTATGGGCGAGGCACGAGAATTGTCCCCATGGGACCCAGAGTTTGGTCTCAAGGGCCCAGGCTTGGGCTCAGGGTCCCCGAGCATTGGTATCGAGGGGCTCCAGAGTACCGAGCATTAGGCTCGGGGGGCCTCCGAATGTTGATCTGGGGGCCCCCGAACAACGGTGTCCAGTTACTCCTGAGAAAAGCAGAAGCATGGGCGTAAGGGTGCCCCCGAACCTGATATAAGTGGAACCCCGAGCTTTAGGAGCCCTGCACATCAGTATCCAGGGGCTCCGGAGTAATGGTATCGGGGGGAGGGGAAGCAATGCTTTCAGGGGCCTCCAAGTGCTGATCTCGGCGGGCCCCCGAATGTGTGGATGCAGTGGCGTAGCCAAGGGGTTCTAGGAGTCCGAGGACCCCTTTTGGGCCAATCTGAACCACTGCAAAGCATTCTCTTATCACGGGGCCCCCAGAATCAGTCTCAGAAGCCCCTGAAGATTCGTTCTCAGGGCGTCCCGAGCCGGCCTCAGGGCCCCGCCTGAAGGTCAGTCTCAAGACCCCCAAAAAGTAGATTTCAGGGGGTCCCTGAGAGTTAGTCTCAGGGGATCCCGAAAGTCGGTCTCAGGGGCCCCCAGAGTCGGGCTCAGGGGGGCCGAGCTCGTCCCAGGGTCCCCCAGAGAGTGGTTCTCAGGGCCCCGCGACAGTCTATTTCAGGGGGCTCTATGAGAGTCAGTCTCAGAGAACCCCAAGAGTCGGTCAAGGGGACCTCGAGAGTTAGTCTTAGAGGACCCCCGATATTCGGCCCCATAGTCTTACGGGCGTCTCTCTCAGGAGTCAATATTTACTTTCAGGTGGCCCCGAGAGTTAAACTGGGGGTCCGAGAGTTAGTCTCATTTGATCCGCAGAGTGCTGATCTCAGGAGGCCCCCGAGGGGTAATCTTGGGAACCCTCGAGATTTAGCCTGAGGCTGTGCCCTCCCCCTAGTTGTTGAATAAGAGGCCCCGAGAGTCAATCTCAGGGAGCACCTAAAAGTTAGTCTCAGAGTGCTCCTGGGAGCTAGTCTCCGGTTCGTCCAAGAGCTAATTTTGGGGCTTTGAGAGCAATTCCCAGAGGTGCTCCAGAATTTTGGTCTCAGTTAGCCTTAGGCCTCTGAAGGCTAATCTGGGCTTTAGAGAGGCAGTCTCAGGAGTGCCGTGCCAAGTACTCAGTCTCAGTGGTGCTTCCACGCCTCCATCCTCGAGTGTTAGTCTCAGGGGGCGCCCTAGGGTTAGTCTCAGAGGGCTAACGGAAGTCATTCCCAGCCCCCCGCCCCACCCCAGAGACAGCCTCAGGGGAACCCCAAGAGATTATCTGGATGGCTCCGAGAGTCAGTCTCAGCCCCCTCCCCCAGAGCAAATCTGGGGGGCCGATAAATAAGCCCAGAGGTGCTGCCGATAACTAATCTAGGGAGCTCCGAGAGATTCTCAGGAGTCCACAATTTTGGTCAAGAGGCGCCGTGAATCAGTATCAGAGACTCCCTGAGATCTAATCGGGAGAGGGGCCGGAAATTAACCTTGTGAGTAGCGCCAAGTGTTGGTCTTAGGCGGCCCCAGAGCTAGTCTCAGGTCCCCTAAGAACTGATCTCGGGAGCCCGAGTTATTTTCAGAGGACCTTTCAGTTCTAGTCTAAGGAGGGCCGGAGAGCTAATCTCAGAGATTCGAAAATTAGTCTCACGAGGTCTCCAGGAGTTAGTCTCAGGGGTCCCCTGAAGCTGCCCTCAGGTGTCCCCAAAAGCTAGTCTCAGCGAGCACTCCTCTCCTTCCTCCCCCTCCCCTCAAAGTTATCCTCAGGGCCCCACGAGAGTAAGTTCCAGGGAGTCCTAGTAGGTAGTCTCATGGTACCCCCAAATGCTGGTTTTGGGGGACGTTAGTACTGATTTGCAGGAAAAGTGTTGTTTTCGGGGGTCCCAGATACTGGTTTCGGCGCCGTGTCAAGTGCTAGGCCCCTTGAGATCTCTGCTTGAGCTAGGGGTCAGGAAGGGGGGTTTGGGTGA
Source organism: Lepas anatifera (assembly GCA_034440635.1). Classification (NCBI taxonomy): domain Eukaryota; kingdom Metazoa; phylum Arthropoda; class Thecostraca; family Lepadidae; genus Lepas; species Lepas anatifera. The sequence goes on from JAOTON010001024.1 coordinate 98,256, forward strand.
TGGTCCTGGATGGCTTAACACTGGCATAGCAATGCAAGCCTTGTACAAAGCCTATCAGAGACCAAAAGTCCAAGGAAGTACTCACCTCCCTAAGCCCCCGGGATCTCCAACTAATGGCTAGGGAGGAGTAAGTGAGCGGTTTCATCAGTAGGACCGTCCATGGAATAGGTTTTATATGGCATCTGGGGCACACTCACATATCCTTTTTATTGAGTTTCCTTTTTCCTTTCCATTTCTTTTAGATTTTAGAATACAATCCAGAGATATCGCTTGAGATCCTAGGCTCAAAGAAGATTTTCAAAAATCATATGCCTCGGAAAAATTTATATTTTCCTATTGCGTACCAAAAAAGACAAATTGAAACATGTCGATCAGGCACCATTACTGAAGGAAAGGCAAAAATTAATCTAATTTTAACATCCATAATAGCAAATCGAACAGGGAATTTGGAACTTCAGCTGGTTTTCAATCTATTAGCTTAGTTCCAATAACTACCCTCCTAAATATTCTGAAATAAACAATTTTCAAATATTTTCGTAGGAAACCAAACAAACAAGGAAAATGACACACATTGATGAGCATAATCCCAAAAAGAAAAATAGGTATGAAAGATTAAAATAACAATGACAGAGTAATCCAAGGCGATAGTTATCTCAGGCGCCTATTGTTTTGGTCATTTTTTTTTGCTCATTTACGACATAGCAAGGGTAAGAAAGTAACTGTGGTGAATTCATCAGGATCTTTCCGCGGAATAGACGTTATATAACGTCCAGAACACACCACCACCCACCATATCCCTTGTATTTGTATTAATTTTTTCCATTTCTTTGGAAACTTTCTGATGAAAGAGTTCATGAATTCGACACTCGGAAAGAATTGGTAATCATTTTCCGTAGAAGACCATTTCTTCGTACTCAAAACGACTGACCTTCAATAACTTCATACCTGATTACCAGAGTGAATTGAGGTAAAGTCACGTTGAACATCATGCACGCAGTAAAATTTGATTTCCAGAAAAGTGCCACAAAACTGTTATAGCCACGCTGTCATATAGGTATGGGCCAGCCTTAATATTTGGTGACCTAAATTTACCAACACTTGGTCGGATCGAGAAAAATCAAACTATGAAAAAATAATAACAAGCACTTAAAAAGGATAGACGAATTTCCGTCGTGTAAATGTTATAATGCCAAAATTTTATACGACACATATAGGAGATGGGCCCGACTACTAAGGGCCCCCCGGCCTGGGGGGCCCCCGACGGTAGTCGGACCCCTCCTTGGCCGAATCCTGGCTACGCCACTGTTCCGGTCACAGGCGGATTCAGAAGAGTTACCGTGCTCTACAGAGCAAGGGATTTCTGGCATAGGCACACCCAGGCTAGGGGATTTAGGCCATGGGCGGATTCAGGGGAGGGAATTAGGTGGATCCCTATAAAATAAAGCATTCCAGTCACAGGCGGATTCAGGAGAGTTGCAGTGCTCTACAGAGCAAGGAATTCCTGGCATAGGCGCATCTAAGGTAGAGGATTTAGGCCATGGGCGGATCCAGGGGACGAATTTAAGTGGGTCCCTGTAAAACAAAACATTCTTGTCATAGGTGGATTCAGGAGAGTGCCAGTGCCCTACAGAGCAAGGGATTTCTGGCATAGGCACACCCAGGCTAGGGGATTTAGGCCAAGGGCGGATCAAGGGAAGGAGACGGGACCCTGTAAAACTAAGTACACTCGTCATAGGCGGATTCAGGAGGGTTGCGGTGAACTGCAGAGCAGGGAATTCCTGGCATCAGCGGATCTAGAGAAGGGGATATAGGCCATGGGCGGATCCAGGAAGGGGGAAGAAGAGCAGACCCTATAAAGCAAAGCATACAGGTCATAGGTGGATTCAGGATGGTTTCAGTGCACTACAGAGTAAGGAATTCCTGGCATACGCGCTTTCAGGGTAGGGATTTAGGCCATGGGCGGATCCAGGAAAGTGGAAGAAGAGGTACCCTGTAAAACAAAGTATACGTGTCAGGCGGGTTCAGGAGTAGATAATGCTTAAGTGCACTACAGGGCAGGGGATTCCTGGCCTAGGGGATCTAGAGATTAAAGTGCACTACAGGGCAGGGGATTCCTGGCATAGGGGATCTAGAGATAGGGATTTAGGCCATGGCTGGATCCAGGGAAGGGGAAAAAGGCGGGACTCTGTAAAATAAAGAATACGAGTCACAGGCAGCTACAGGAGGGTTGCAGTGCACTACAGGGTAAGGGATTCCTGGCATAGGCGCATCCAGGGAGGGAATTTAGGCCATGGGCGGATCCTTTTACCGTGTCCCGTCTGCTTCTATTCCCTGGATTCGCCTATGGCCTAAAATCTTTACTCTGGACCTGCCCATGCCAGGAATCCCGTGCTCTGTGGTGCACCGTAGCAGTTTCCCCTGAATCTTCCCATGACTCGTATACTTGGTTTTACAGTATCCCGTCTGTTTCTCTTTCCTGGATTCGCCCCTGGCCTAGATCCCATTCCCTGGATGCACCTATTCCAGGACTTCCTTGCTCTGTAATGCACCGCAACGCTCATGGATACGCCTATCCAACAAATGCCTTATATTTTTGGGTACCCTCTACTCAGTGGCGGCGGATGCTCTTTTCGGATGGGGGGGCAAGAATTTTTCCAGGGGGCCCCCTTGACGATGGGGCCCCCTCGGCAGCAAGGGCCCCTAAAAACTGCGATGGATTGGTTGGGATGGCTGCCTGAGGTCAGAGGCATAAGCGCAGGGGCGGATCCAGGGGGCTGAGGGGGCTTCAGCCTCACTTTGTTCCATTTTCGCAATTTTTCGCCCTATTCCCCCTTTTTCGCCATTTTTCAAAGCTCAGTGACTCCCCCAGCAAAACTCTGATTCCGCTCCTGCATAAGCGTCACAAATGGTAAAAGTTATATTTGGCCCAGTACAAAAATGGCTATTCCTCCCTGTTGTTTAGTTGGCCCGTGTAAAAAATGGTTTTGCCTTCCCGTTCGATTTTCCACACGATCTCGGATTCCAGGCTGGAATATGTTTCCTGTAGTGCAGCAAAATAAGCAGCGTATTTGACATGTAGATGTCGAAATATGGATCTGCGTTTTATAGGTTCACGTAAGCCTCGGACATTGGACGTCAAAGCTTTAAGCTCCAGCGTCACGTTAGGAGTTTAGCAAAATTATAATAACGGTACAACAATGGCCTTCCGAGGCAAATAGTTCTTTTAAAAAGTGTATGCTGTTTGTTCGTATGCATCTACATCATAAAACATGGTAGGTAACACGAATTATTATATACGTTTTTTTTAAATTCCGTCTCCTGCAGAATGAGAACTGGGGGCGCTTTGATGCTGTCGTCTATATCGGCACAGAAAAAAACGTTAATGACAGGCATATTGACTTGAGCACACACAAGACCAAGCTCGGGGCCCTGAGACACAGCTCGGGGGCTCCTAGCTTGAGCTTGGGGGCTCCTAGAGATCAAGCTCGAAGGCCACCGAGCCCCCAAGCTCACGGCCCCTGAGACCAAGTTTGGGGGCCTCTGAAACAAGGCTTGGAGGCCCTTGAAACCAAGCTCAAGGCCACCTTAGACCAATCTCGGAGGCTGCCTGAGACCAAATTCGGAGCCCTGAGACACAGCTCGGGGGCCCCCTGCAGCCAAGCTTGTGGGGCTCCTAGAGATCAAGCTGGAATGCCTCCGAGTCCAAGCTCAGGGGGTCCTGAGACCAAGCTCGGGGGGCCTCTGAGACCAAGCTTGGCGGCCTCTGACACCAAGCTTGGAGGCCCTGAAACCAAGCTAAAGGTCCCTGAAGACCATTCTCGGGGGCCCCTTAGACCAATCTGGGAAGCCCCCTTATACCAATATTGGAGGGCCCTAAGACCAATCTCGGAACCTCCATGAGGTTACGTTCGGGAGCCCCCTGAGACTAAGCTTGGAGGGCCCTGAGACCAAACTCGGGGGGGGCCTTAGACAAGCTCCGGAGCCCCTTAGACAATCTCGGGGCCCTGAGACCGAGCTCGGGGAGCTCCCTTAAGGCTAAGCTTGTGTGCCCTGAGACCAGCCTTGGGGGCCCCTTAGACTAAGCTTGGGGTCCCTGAGACGAAATTCGGGGGCGAGGAACAGCTCGGGGCCCCTGAGACAAAGTGGGGGCCCTGATTCCAGGCTCGGGGACCTTTAGACCAAGATCTGGCCCCTGAGGCCAGTCTCGGGGCCCTTTACGCTAATCTTGGGGCCCCTAAAGGCCAAGTTAGAGGGTCCCGAGCCCAAGCTCAGGGCCCCCAAGATAAAGCTCGGACACTGTCCAAATCGAGAAACTGTTGAGGGCTCAGTCAGGTCATTCGTGAACTTTCAGAAAAGAACCAAGCTAAAATTGCGTTTTTTTACAGGGGGCCCCCTCTGATAATTTTGGGGGTGGCAACTGCCCCCTTGCCCCCCTTTATCCGCCGCCACTGCCTCTACTTCCCTACCATGGATCCGCCCATGGCCTAAATCCCCTTCTCTGGATCCGCCTATACCAGGAATTTATTGCTCAATAGTGCACCGCAACCCTCCTGAATCTGCCTATGACACGTCTGCTTCTTTACATGGTCCTGTCTTCTTTCCCTTCCCTGGATCCGCCCATCGCCTAAACCCCCTTCTCTGGATCTGCCTATGCCAGGAATTAATTCCTTAATCCGCCTATGCCACGTATGCTTCCTCTACAGGGTCCTGTCTTCTTCCCTGGATCTTCCTATGGCCTAAATCCCCTTCTCTGGATTCGCCTATGCCAGGAATTCAATCCTCAATCCGCCAATGACACGTATGCTTTCTTTACAGGGTCCTGTCTTTTTACCCTTTCCTGGATCCTCCTATGGCCTAATTCCCCCTTCTCTGGATCCGCCTATTCCAGGAATGCATTCCTTAATCCGCCTATGACACGTATGTTTTCTTTACAGGATCCTGTCTTTTCCCTCTTCCCTGGATCCGCCTACGGCCTAAATCCCCTTCTCTGGATTCGCACCTATGCCAGGAATTCAATACTTAATCCGCCCATGACACGTATGCTTTCTTTACAGGGTCTTATCTTCTTCCCCTTTCCTGGATCCGCCTATGGCCTAAATCCCCTTCTCTGGATCCGCCTATGCCAGGAATTCATTCCTTAATCCGCCTGACACGTGTGTTTTCTTCACAGGGTCCTGTCTTTTTCCTCTTCCCTGGATCCGCCCATGGCCTTAATGCCCTTCCCTGGATCCGCCTATGGCCTAAATCCTCTTCTCTGGATCCGCCTATGCCAGAAATTCATTCCTTAATCCGCCTATGACACGTATATTTTCTTTACAGGGTCCTGTCTTTTTCCCTTTCCTGGATCCGCCCATGGCCTAAACCCCCTTCTCTGGATCTGCCTATGCCAGGAATTAATTCCTTAATCCGCCTATGACACGTATGCTTTCTTTACAGGGTCCTGTCCTTTTCCCCTTCCCTGGATCCGCCCATGGCCTTAATCCCCTTCCCTGGATCCGCCTATGGCCTAAATCCCTTCTCTGGATCCGCCTATGCCAGGAATTCATTCCTTAATCCGCCTATGCCACGTATGCTTCCTTTGCAGGGTCCTGTCTTTTTCCCTGGATCTGCCTATGGCCTTAATCCCCCTTCTCTGGATCCGCCCATGCCAGGAATTCATTCCTTAATCCGCCTATGACACGTATGTTTTCTTTACAGGGTCCTGTCTTTTTCCCCTTCCCTGGATCCGCCCATGGCCTTAATCCCCTTCCCTGGATCCGCCTATGGCCTAAATCCCCTTTTCTGGATCCGCCTATGCCAGGAATTCATTCCTTAATCCGCCTATGACACGTATGCTTTCTTTACAGGATTTTGTCTTCTTCCCTTCCCTGGATCCGCCCATGGCCTTAATACCTTCCCTGGATACGCCTATGCCAGGAATCCCTTGCATGATGTGCACCTTCACTGTTTCTCTTACCTGAATCCGCCTATGAAACGCATGCCTATTTCGTCGGATCCCATCTACTTCCCTTCCCTGGATCCGCCCATGGCTTTAATGCCCTTTCCTGGATACGCCTATGCCAGGAATCCCTTGCATGAAGTGCACCTTCACTGTTTCTCTTACCTGAATCCGCCCATGAAAGGCATGCCTATCTCGTCGGATCCCATCTACTTCCCTTCCCTGGATCCGCCCATGGCCTAATTCCCTTTCCTACTTCCCTTCCCTGGATCCGCCCATGGCCTAATTCCCTTCCCTGGATACGCCTATGCCAGGAATCCTTTGCTCTGTAGTGCACCTGAACTTCCCCCTCTTGAATCCGCCTATGGGCCGAAATCCCTTCCCTGAATTCCCTTTCTCAGGGGGAAAACCTGGGAAACTGGGGAAATTTCTGGGTCTTGGGAATTTTCTCTTCCAGTGATGAACCCCACGTTTCTATCTGGCAAAGGTGAGACGTCTGCCCTAGTTATACCGACTTCAATAGGTACAAACTAGGGTACTTTAACTACGGTACAAACCCTCCCCGCTTTTGGGTGTCATTCTAAAACATTAAAAAATCCTTCGGTAAGTAAAGCTCAGTAAGGACTAATGTGAAGTCTATGGGAGATGTGCTGGCCAATGACTTTAATGCCTCATAACTTAAAAACCGTCGCTTGCACGGAAAAGCAACCATGCATTTCAGAAAGCCTTATCTGTGTTGCGTCCGCTAAAATACATTTTAGGCATGAAATATCTAAAATATCAGCAAAGTGCAAGACAAATAAGAATTTTGGGTGCGTTCTTTGAAATATTCCAGCCTGGAATTCTGGGAACAGTGACGTCACAGCCGTTCTTCGAAACCTTTCCCGGGATTCCACATTGAATATTCCCGCCATGCTGTGCGGAACAGTGGGAATAGAAAAAGCAGTCCCGCTCAAGATGGCGGCACCCATGCATGAATTTTGTAACATGAATTTTTTTAGCTTCACAACCCATGGTCCTCCCACTCAGGCACCCGCCTGAGTAAGACCAAGCAAAGACTTACATTGAAACCGAGCTCGCCAGAGAACGGAGCCAGCAGGCCCTTGAGCCTCCAAAATTCCGACATCCTTAGGTAAGGTAAGGTAAGATAACAGTAAGTTTGTTCACGTTGAATATTTATCTGCTTGTAAGGTACCTTATATGTTTTCCAGGATAATCTGAACCTAATAATAACACCTAAATGAAGGTAAATGAAAGATTTCCGTGTGCACAAGTCAAAATAAATAATAAGAATGTCGCACCTTGCCATTTACGCCGCATTCCAGCCTCGTTAAAGAACGTTCCACTGCTGGAATCCGGGGAATATCACGACATCACAACCCCTGGAATTCCACCTCAGAATAATTCAAAGAACACAGCCTTTATTCTCAACTTGTATTATTACATGTTTAAAGAGTGTGTGATTCAGCACCACAGTAGCACAGTGGGTTAAGTGTTCACCTAGCGAGTGAAAGGTCTAGGGATCAGATCCCGCATGGTGCACTTTTCATCTTCATAATGGTTGTTTTGTCGCTCAATAACGCAGTTAGCAGAATGCTTATCTAGCAACCCTAGTGTTCCAGGTTTGAATCGTGGCTTACACACATTTTGTTTTTATATTTTATGGTTATTATGCCATTATTTAGGTTTATATTGGATAAAAAATACCTCAGTAGTGGCTGTTCACTCTCGGTTGAAGTACTACATGCTCAAAAGCCTGTTTTTTGTTGAATATTTTACTGTTGTCTATATTTTAATGTTCTTGGTTATTTACCCCATTCTTTTCAATGAGCCCCACAAAAGCATCCCAGAAATTAAGGAGGCTTCCGTTCCAGGTTTCTTTATTCCATGCTTAAAGTTCAGGGAGTACTTTAAGTCTGCCATGCTATTACCTTGTCTTTGTGCTTCCTGGACTGAGGGCTCTTAGGCTCCCCTCGTTGTATTACAGGTGATGCTGAGGAGACCCGATCAAACTATACCAACTGCTTCACAGCTCCATCGATATTGATCCATCTCAGTTGTTTAACTCATTGATCGCTTCCCATACCGGCGAACATCAGTGGAAACTTGCTAAACCCAGGGCTGCATCAAGTGCACATCATTCATCATTTTCAGTCTGTGTTGTGAATGACTGGACTGGCTCTCTAACCAATAATGACTCTATATATCTCTCTCTGAATGACTCTCCCTCTCTCTGTTTTAATGACTCTCTCTGTCTGAATGACTCTCTGTGTGTGTCTGAATGACTGTCTGAATGACTCTCTCTGTATGAATGACTCTCACTGTCTGAATGACTATCTCTGTCTGAACAAATCTCTATGTCTGAATGAATATCTCTGTCTGAATGACTCTCTATCTGTCTGAATGACTATATCTGTCTGAATGACTCTCTATCTGTCTGAATGACTCTATCTATCTGAATGACTATCTATCTGAATGACGCTATATATCTGAATGGCTATCTGTCTGAATGACTCTCTATCTGTCTGAAGGATTCTCTATCTGTCTGAATGACTCTCTATCTGTCTGAATGACTCTATATCTGTCTGAATGACTCTATCTGTCTGAATGACTCTATCTGTCTGAATGACTCTATCTGTCTGAATGACTCTCTGTCTGAATGACTCTCTATCTGTCTGTCTGACTCTCTATCTGTCTGACTCTCTATCTGTCTGACTCTCTATATGTCTGAATGACTCTCTATATGTCTGAATGACTCTCTATATGTCTGAATGACTATCTGTCTGAATGACTCTCTACCTGTCTGAATGACTACCTGTCTGAATGACCCTATCTGTCTGAATGACTCTCTATCTGTCTGAATGACTCTCTATCTGTCTGAATGGCTCTTTATCTGTCTGAATGGCTCTCTATCTGTCTGAATGGCTCTCTATCTGTCTGAATGACTATCTGTCTTAATGACTATCTGTCTGAATGACTATCTGTCTGAATGACTATCTGTCTGAATGACTATCTGTCTGAATGACTATCTGTCTGAATGACTATCTGTCTGAATGACTATCTCTCTGAATGACTATCTCTCTCTCTCTCTCTCTCTCTCTCTCTCTCTCTCTCTCTCTCTCTCTCTCTCTCTCTCTCTCTCTCTCTCTCTCTCTCTCTCTCTCTCTCTCTCTCTCTCTCTCTCTCTCTCTCTCTCTCTCTCTCTCTCTCTCTCTCTCTCTCTCTCTCTCTCTCTCTCTCTCTCTCTCTCTCTCTCTCTCTCTCTCTCTCTCTCTCTCTCTCTCTCTCTCTCTCTCTCTCTCTCTCTCTCTCTCTCTCTCTCTCTCTCTCTCGCTCTCGCTCTCTCGCTCGCTCTCGCTCTCGCTCTCTCGTCTCTCTCTCTCTCTCTCTCTCTCTCTCTCTCTCTCTCTCTCTCTCTCTCTCTCTCTCTTTTTGGGGCTCACATATATACGTTTGTGCCGGTTGCTTTGTGATGATTGTACGCCGTGAGCTACGGTTGTGCTTGTCTTCATATTTGCTTGATGCAGTGTGCTTGATGTGTATCGTCTGTATATATGCTTGATGTAGTGTGCTTGATGTCTCTCTCTCTCTCTCTCTCTCTCTCTCTCTTTTTTGGGGCTCACATATATACGTTTGTGCCGGTTGCTTTGTGATGATTGTACGCCGTGAGCTACGGTTGTGCTTGTCTTCATATTTGCTTGATGCAGTGCTCTTGATGTGTATCGTCTGTATATATGCTTGATGTAGTGTGCTTGATGTCTATCTACAGTATATTTACTTGACACAGTGCGCTTGATGGCTTTGTGGCTGCCTGATGCTCAGCTTCACCGTGATAACTAGCAGAATCATTTTATGTGGCTCTTAGGTGCTCATTTCCCACACTTGTGAGCCCATGTGGCGTCTGCCTTTGTGATATCATCTTAACTCTTCATGTTATAGCTCATCTCTTCTTTGTTGCCTCACCTGATCAGCAACGCTGATGTTATTTCTGTTACTGCCTTCATCTCGCCTACATCTAAGAGAAACTCAGTACCGCTGCCATCTCGGTGGCGGGGGGTTCGACCAGGATTCCAGTGTGCTGTGCTCCGCTCCCTTCGACTGGTAGCCCAGAGAGCCGTTTATGAATACCGCAGGAGCGGCCGGGGGAATGATTCCATCGTCGCCAGTGCTGCTCGCGAAGGCTGCCGGCTCATTTGGGACCCGGACGCTTTCTGGCGGCTCCGCCACACTCACTGGACGGCTGGAGGCCGACCTGCTCGCTTGCTGCGGAGGCTGCGGCCCCTGAGTCGATCGTCAATTTCATCGGGTATAACTGCAGCACCCGATGTGTGGCCCCATCGTGCGTCGCCCGGACCCGTTCCCTCTAAACTGCCTCACCAATTTATCTCCGCCATTCGGGCTAAATGGAGCTGATAATCTGCACGTTAGACCGATTATGACCTCGGCTTTATCGACATCTTCATGGTCGTGTTGGCTCGGGCCGTACCGACAGTCGGCGGGAAATGCTGTTTGCCTAGGGAGTGGGCTTCGGGGAGCAGCATCGAGCGGAATCTCAATCTACCTGCCCGGGACGCTGGCTGTTGCCTGCTGGGGACGCTGATTCTCACATGCCCAGCACACTGACTCTTTCCTGACCAGGACACTGGCTCTCATCTATACGGGATGCTGACTCTCACCTGCTCAGGGCGCTGACTCACCTGCGCGGACTCACATGCTCAGGACGCCGGCTCCCACCTGCTTGAGGCGTTGACTCTGCTCGGGATGCCGACTGTCATCTGATCGGGACGCCGACTCCCACCTGCTTGGAACGCCGACTCTCATCCGCTCGAGACGCCGACTTTCGCCTGTTCGGGACGCCAACTCTCATCGGCTCGGTACCCTGACTCACCTGCTCGCGGGACGCTGACTATTTCCCTGCTCGGGACGCCGACTCTTATCCACTCGGGACCCTGGCTCTCAGCTGCTCGGGATGATAGCTCTCACCAGCCTAGGACGCTGGATCTCACCTGCTCGGGACGCTGGCTCTCACTTGCTCAGGACGCTGGCCGTCACCTGTCCAGGACGCTGGCTCTCACCTGCTCAGGAACCGACTCTCATCCGCTACGACACTGACCTCACCTGCTCGGGACGCTTACTCTCACCTGCTCAGGGTGCTGACTCACCTGCGCGGACTCACATGCTCAGGACGCCGACTCCCACCTGCTCGAGGCGGTGACTCTGCTAGGGATGCCGACTCTCATCTGCTCTCGACGTCGACTTCCACCTGCTTGGGACGCCGACCCCCATCCGCTTGGGACGCCGACTTCCACCTGCTCAGGACGCCAACTCTTACCCGCTCGGGACCCTGACTCTTACCTGCTCGGGACGCTGACTCTTGTCCGCTCGGGTGCCGACTCTCATGCTCGGGATGCCGACTCTTATCCACTCGGGACTCTGGCTCTCACCTGCCTGAGACGCTGGATCTCACCTGCTCGGGACGCTGGCTCTCACTTGCTCAGAATGCTGGCCGTCACCTGTTCAGGACGCTGGCTATCACCTGCTCAGGAACCGACTCTCACCTGCTCGGGGCGCCAACCCTCATCTGCTCGGGACGCTGGCTCTTATCTGCTAGCGACACCGACTCTCACCTGCTCGGGGTACCAACTCTCATCCGCTCTGAACGCCGACTCTCATTTGCTACGTCACTGAACTCACCTGCTCGGGACACGGATTCACATGCTCGGGACGCTGACTCCCACCTGCTCGGTGCGCTGACTCCTTCCTGCTCAGAATGCCGACTCTTAGCCGCTTGGGACGCCGACCCCCATCCGCTTGCGACGCCGACTTTCACCTGCTCGGGACGCTGACTCTCATACGCTCTCGACGCCGACCCTCTCCTGCTCCGGACTCGGGTTCTCACTTGCTCAGAACGCTGACTCTCATCCCCTCGGAACTCTGGCTCTCACTTGCTCCAGGGATGATAGCTCTCACCTGCTCAGGATGCTG